>CAHIKZ030005356.1:1035000-1242500 GCA_903632075.3 Acanthosepion pharaonis | reverse complement strand
GCTCCGGCCTTTATGTCTATGTCTCTTTATATATCTATCTATATCTCTGAGATGAGGTATTATGATTACTTGCGTTATTTACATTATTCGGACTGTTATCCTCATCTTCATTGCCATATTCACAACGTTTCGGCCGTTCTACGCTCCGGCCTTTATGTCTATGTCTCTTTATATATCTATCTATATCTCTGAGATGAGGTATTATGATTACTTGCATTATTTACATTATTCGGACTGTTATCCTCATCTTCATTGCCATATTCACAACGTTTCGGCCGTTCTACACTTCGGCCTTTATGACTATGTCTCTCTATATATTTGTCTATATCTCTGAGATGAGGTATTATGATTATTTGGATTATTTACATTATTCGAACTGTTATCCCCATCTTCATTGCCATATTCACAACGTTTCGGCCGTTGTATTCTCCGGCCTTTATGCCTATGTCTCTCTATATATCTGTCTATATCTCTGAGATGAGATATTATGATTACTTGCATTATTTACATTATTTGGAGTGTTATCCACATCTTCATTGCCATATTCACAATGTTTCGGCCGTTTTACTCTCCGGCCTTTATGTGTATGTCTCTCTATATCTGTCTATATCTCTGAGATGAGGTATTTATGATTACTATCATTATTTACATTATTCGGACTGTTATCCTCATCTTCATTGCTATATTTACAACGTTTCCGCCGTTGAACGCTCCGGCCTTTATATCTATATCTCTCTAAATATCTGTCTATATCTCTGAGATATAGATATTATGATAACTTGCATTATTTACATTATTCGAACTGTTATTCTCATCTTCATTGGTATATTCACAACGTTTCGGCCGTTGTACGCTCCGTCTTTCTTCAGGTGATTGGAATTCGAATCGAACCATGTATTTCGTCCACCGGGGTAGATTTTTCTAGTTCCACTTTCCATGGCTCTCCCGGATGTCTCAGTTATTTCCCTTTAACTAAACACTTCAAGTTTTTGATTCACCACTGCTGTGGTCTGGTATTGAACCCACAACTCTTTGGGTCTAGTCACTGGATCTAACCAACGTCTTTATCCACTGATATTGATTTAATATACAAGTTTTTGTGATATGAGATACTTGCTGTGATATTTGATATGTGATATGATATTTGCAGATTCATACACGGACGGAAAACTACATGAAATTTAATTCTTTTAATTCATTTCCCTACAAACAAGGCAACAAAGACACTAAGACGCAAGTGTTTACTGATTGTTAGGGATTATGAGAATAAAGAGAGATATCAATGTTAAAGAGAGACGACTATCAAAGAAAAAGAATTAAAAAAAACCGATGATGACTGACATTTCATTTAAACTTGACTGGAAAGAAAGAAAGCGGAAAAGAGTCCCACAAAGGAGAAAAGCAACAAAAGAAACTGTTAGCATAGAACTTTAACCATTTTAACGGTAAAATGATGAGACCTATCCGCCAATCTAGTACTGCGATTAAATTCATAAATTTTTGGTGCCACAGAAGAAAGTTCATCAGAATAATTACCATAAAATTATTTATAGAAAAGACACAGGAAAGCTACATTATGGCGTTGGGAATGTGATTGAAGCCAAGATGCCAGGTCAAGATCAATAACATTGCAGATTCTTCTTTGGGTTTTATAAAGAATATCTGAATATATAGCAGTAGCAGAAGACCATATGTGGCAGCCATATTCAAAGCATAGACAAATGGTAGATATATAAATATGTCAGATGGATTCTGTAAGAAAAATAGTCTGGAAAAAAATATCTATTTATACTTGTGTGTATGCATGTGTGTATGCATATATATATATATATATATATATATATATATATATATATATATATATATATTATTTGTTCCATTGTTACCTCTCATTCTATTCTTGAATAATTGTCTTTTCCTTTATCTTATTCTTTTTTTTATCTATTTCTTTACAGCATATTAATATTTTACACTGTTCAGGTCCCCCCTCTCTCTCTTTCTCTCTCTCTCACTCTCTATCGACCTATCCATCTGTATATCTGTCTGTCTATCTCCCATTCTATTCATATCTATTCACCCCTTTGTCATTAATGCAAATATATATTTTCCAGCTTTCATTCCACTGGAGATATGGTTATTGAATGCTGTTTTTTAGTTCCTTGATTTTAACGTTTCAATATAGAATCTCATCAAGACTTCTTCCGCCTTTTCATAGGTTTTACTTTCCTACCTTCAGGGTTACTAATCATCACCAACCTCAATCGCAATAAATGGGAGAAGCCAGTTTAGTAGCCGATCATCCGAGGAGAGATCATATATATATATATATATATATATATATATATATATATATGTGTGTGTGTGTATAATAAAGTTAACAAATCCGTTAGTATATAATCCAGGTGTATCCTAGCGATATAAAATATTAGAACTGATCCACAAAAACGCTCGATATATTTTTTATTACAGAGCAAATACTTAATACACAATAAAATCCAAAATAACTTAATCTGGGGAATAAGCTTATTTCGACAGACGAAAATATAATTCATCTGTTTTATCAACCCCTGTGTGGACTAAGTTCGTGTCGAAATAAGAATTTTAACTGTGGAAGCTAACAAAAACAAAAACAAAAAAAAAAAAACCGCAAAAAACCATTTCAATGTTTCCGTCAGACGAAAGGCACGGGTCACTGCTCAGGAGAGGGTGGAAGGTATTAGTTTTAAAGTGAAAAGATTTTTATAAATTAAACCCGGATATATATATATATATATATATATATATATATATATATATATATATATATATATATATATATATATATATCTTAAGATGTGCTATATTTATGGGATAAAGTGCTCAATATCAGAGATAGAGGCGTGTGTAAATATAAAAGTGAACATAAAGTCAACACTTAGAGGCGACAGTTTGTGTAATGCGAGACGCAATCGTCAGGCCACGACGATTGCATCTAGCATGAAACAGACTGTCCCCTCTAAGTGTTGACGTCTATGTTCACTTTTATATGTGTGTGTGTGTGTATATATCAGTGGAGTAGCACGCTTAAATTCATGCATTCAGGGCACCAGTGAAAATAGCTTGTCAGAGCAGTTGCCGTGAAAATATTTGCAGAAAACACACACACACAAACACTGACGCACACACATATAGATATAGAATAACGAGTTTGTAAGAAAGCTACTGTAGACAAGATGCAAGATCAGGAATTCTCACATTGTATATCAGTCGAAATGAACCTCGAAATGAACAGCGGGAGATCCAGACCATATATGGCAACAATATTCCATTCAAGGACTAATGGTAGATTTGAAGGATGGACCCAGCCGAGAAAAAATTTCTGGTGCGACACAGAACCAACTGTCGTTGGGCTAAAAGCAGGTATTGATTCAATGTCTGTCTATATTTCTGAGATGAGGTATTATGTACACTATTTACATTGCTCGGATTTGTTGCCATATTTATCACAACGTTTTTGGCCGTTGTACGTTCCGGCCTTCTTCAGGTGGTTGGAATGTCGAACTGAACCCTTTATTTCGCTCGCTGGAGAAAGAGTGATTCAATGTCGTTGTTCCACCTCAGGTCAGTGGAAAACGTGAGACCAAGTAGGTGCAGTGAAGTGTTTTCCTGAAGTTGAGCACCAACCATGTGATAGAAAGCAGGGAGGTTTCTCTATGGTGGCTAAAACAATTTTGTTAAAAGTAATTAATTTCTTACTTTGATGGGTTAACATTTCGAGCAGTCAGAACGTTTCATGACTGATATCAGAAACTTGAATGTAAAAATAAAAAATATTCTTTTTTTTCCCCGCTACCTCCTCTTGTATCACGGAGGAACGTAAGGCATCTGCGTGTTGGGGAGCCACTGACCTCGACAAATGTTAGTTGATTTTGTTTAGCGGCATATCAAAGGAGATCACCCCTCTCAAAAAATAGACAAGGAAAAAAGGACATGATGAAAAGGAGACAGCAAACAATACTAAGAAATGGCACAGAATATAGGACACTGCATAAAGAAATTAGGTAGAAATACAGGCAAGAAAAAGAGGAATAACTCAACAAGAGGTGTGTAGAAATAGAAAGAAGGAAGGGCAGATAAGGAAGATATGTATAAAGGAATGAGAGAACTAACAGGGCAAAAGACATGCTCATCAACAGGTTGCATAAAATAGGAGGATAGAAATACTGATAATAGACAAAGAAATATTAATTCATCGATACGTCGGAGAACTCTTCAATGGCGAAAGAGGAAAATGTGAAAAAAACATAGATGTTGAAGGAACGGAAATAGTAAAGTCTGTAGTGAAAAGAAAAAAACCCCCAAAAACAAGACCTAAGGGAACTGTGATGGAGATGTGGACAGTTTTAGATGATTTCGACATTGAAACAACGACAAATATAATAAATGAATTATACGACAGAGGTTATATACAAGAAGAGCTAAACAGATCTATTTTCATAGTACTACCTAAGAAAGCATGTGTAAACGAATGCAAACTTCATCGGAAAATCAGCCTAATGAGTCATATAAAAAACTGTATCATCTAAATTCTGATGAATAGAACGCGCTGTATAATTATACCGGAAATAAGACAAGAACAATGCGGCCTCATTGAAGACACTAGAACAAAGAATTCGATATTTACGTTCAGAATGATATCAGAAAGAGCAACACAATTTTTTTTTTAAGCATTACGCCCCGAGCAAGGCGGGAAGCCACTAGGATGCAGGGGGTTGCAGAAGATTAGGAGCAAGAGCAGATAGAAGTGATAGAAGAAAGGATGAGGAGAGGGATTGTGGATAGATCAAGGTAACTGGAGATGTCGATTGACATTACATTTGAATAGTTGGAGATTATAGCTCTCAGGGAAACAGTAATAGGCAAGGGTGTTCCACAGGCGAGAGGTGCGAGGTATGAAGCTATTGGAGGAGAAGAGACGGCTACATTTAAAAGTTTCTACAGTGTAAGGGCGAGAGCTGGATGCCAGCCTCGTAGGGCGCTTGAATTCATGAAGTCTGGGAACCAGTGAAAGCAGCTCATCAGAGCAATTACCATGAAAGTATTTGTAGAAAAGACAGAGAGAGGCGACGGCGCGTCTATGAGAGAGCAATTGTAGACGAGATGCCAGATCAGGGACAATTATATTACATATCCGCCTCTGGATCTTGTCAAGAACTCCGAGGTAAACAGAAGGTGTCCCAGAGCATATATGGCAGCAATACTCCATGCAAGGGCGAATGGTTGATTTGTATATTTGAAGGATCGATTCCGGGGAGAAAAATTTCCTGGCGCGGCACAGAGAGCCAACTTTCCTCGCGGTGGACGAAGCAATTGACTCAATGTATTTGTTCCATCTCAGGTCAGCAGTCAACGTGAAAATTTTTATACCAATGTTTTATAAATTACTAACAGCCATACCCAGCTGGTCGATCAGAAAAAGCGTTCAATTAGAATGGAGCAAAAACAGCATCATGTTTACATGTAATAAAGTCTATCTTCTTAAATTACTTTAAAGTACTTTCATTAAAAAACATTTTGATTTAATGCAGTTACTTATATAACTGAAGTCGTCTGTATTTATTCAATCGAAGTTAGCTGAGGACATGAAGGGGTTAGACAGGCTCACTTCAAACCACAATTGTTTGGGAGTTTTTGAAATTCAATTTGTCACTATGCTACCAGGAATGTAAAAGAGGATACATTTATGAAACAATTGTAACGTCTGATGAAAACTGGTTGAAAGATAAGAAGAAACCAGTAAAAATCGCCATTTTTCGCTATTTACGCGGGTTTTTACTATATGAGTGGACTCAATTACTAAGTTAAATGACTGTTAAACAATCAACTTATTGTTGGCTACAATTGAGTGAAGTTTGTATGGAAGTTTTATGAAAATTGAGGGAGTTTTTAGTTTAAAAGTTGTGTTGAATTCGACTTTTTTATTTTTCGCGGTTCTTCGCTAAAAGCAGTGGCGTAGAAATAAAAAAATGAGGTATTGTTGAGCTCGTCATGATGTAAGTAACCTACATACCATGTTTGAAAGAAATCGGAGGAAAAAAGATGAATTTATCGATTTTTGATCTGCTTTATCGATTATTTATTTTTATAAAATATCGATATTTTACGCCAACAACCTATCTCACTCATTTTACAGGAGTAAAGTTTGGTGAAAATCGGAACGGATGGATCTCAGGTGAAAAGCTATTACACAGAGAAGACAGACACACAGACAACCTCTGTTTTATATATATAGATGCAAAATTATTCAATAGTGCACGTCACGAAGAACTGCTAGAATTGCGAGATAACCTTGCTATATTTGAGAAGAATATTAAAATAATCCGGAACCTCTGCTGGCAGCAAATCCCTTTCACACGGACAGAAAATGAATTCAGTAAATAGAAAAAAAATGCAAAGGGGTGTAAAGCAAGGATGTGTTTTCTTAAAAGAATTATTTTGCCTAAAGAGTGAGGCGATTCGGATAGAATTAGAAACCCTACCAGGATTCTTATTGGCGGCTACAGTCTTAACAAATCTATCTATCTATCTATCTATCTATCTATCTATCTATCTATCTATCTATCTATCTCATTCTGTTTCTATCTATCATATTCTGTTTCTATCTATCTATCTATCTATCTATCTATCTATCTATCTAATTCTGTTAGTATCTATCTATCTATCTATCTCTGTTGGTATCTATCTATCTATCTATCTATCTATCTATCTCTGTTGGTCTATCTATCTATCTATCTATCTATCTATCTAATTCTATCTATCTATCTATCTATCTATCTATCTATCTATCTATCTATCTTATCCTGTTCGGTATCCATCTATCTATCTATCTATCTATCTATCTATCTATCTATCTATCTCTGTTGGTATCTATCTATCTGTCCATCTATCCCATCTATCTATCTATCTATCTATCTATCTATCTATCCTATCTTATCCTGTTCTATCTATCTATCTATCTATCTATCTATCTATCTCTATCTATCTATCTATCTCTATCTAATTCTGTTGGTATCTATCTATCTTATCCTGTTCGTGTTATCATCTATCTATCTATCTATCTATCTATCTATCTATCTATCTATCTATCCTGTCTATCATCTCTGTTGGTATCTATCTATCTATCTATCTATCTATCTATCTATCTGGTATCTATCTTCTTATCCTGTTCGTATCTATCTATCTATCTATCTATCTTATCATGTTCGTATCTATCTATCTATCTATCTATCTATCTATCTATCTATCTATCTATCTATCTTATCCTGTTCGTATCTATCTATCTATCTATCTATCTATCTATCTATCTATCTATCTATCTATCTATCTAATTCTGTTGGTATCTATCTATCTTATCCTGTTCGTATCTATCTATCTATCTATCTATCTATCTATCTATCTATCTATCTATCTATCTATCTATCTATCTATCTATCTCATTCTGTTGGTATCTATCTATCTATCTATCTATCTATCTTATCATGTTCGTATCTATCTATCTATCTATCTATGTGTGAACGTTGTCTCTCGGCTTATAATAATTCGTTTATTTAATCATTACTCGTGAGTACTGATTTTAATTCTCCTTGTGTGTCCATTATTTGTAGCGTTGTACCAAATGAAACCAAGCTTACTAAATAACGTTTCTCGTCCGGAATTTGAAGCTAAAATCTTATTGAAAATTTTCCCTCCGCCTCGTTTTGGAATCAAGGCAATAACCTATCATAAACCACTCAGACAAGCGGCAATCAATTTGCCTGAATTTAGATATATTCGCTGAGTTTTAATGAATTAAATTCTTATTTACCGAGAATAATTCTATAAATAATATACCAGAACATAATTGAAACAAATTATCTGCAGCAGTCAGATGGCTATTACGACAAATGATTAAAGAAATACGACTTCAGACGTCATGAAACATGGCGTCGTCTTCTACGTCGTCAGACATATTACCTTCAGATAAAATCACATATGTTAATAATAATAATAATAATAATAATAATAATAATGATAATATATATATATATATATATATATATATATATATATATATATTTATTTATTTACTTGCTTTGTCTAATTATTCTTGATTACACATCATTTCTCTTTTAAATGCCCACGTTTTTAGTTTTCGCCCCACCCTCTTTTTATTTCATCTTCTCTTTTCTTGTATGCATAAGGTTAGTAATGCAAAGCTGACGAAAATTTTCACACATACATCGGCAGTATGAATTGGCCGAATTTTAAGTTTAGATCATATCGTTTTTTATTGTGCGTAGTGTTACCAAAAATGTATCCCCATGTTTCTGGTGTCTGTTTTTTTAATTTTAAATCTGCGAATCGGTAGCGAATTATGCATCGAAAAATAATTCATATTTATCTGTATCTCACTCATTTCAACCGTTATTTAACACCTCTCTTTAAAACTTCTCTCTGTTAAATTTTAATCCCCACATTAACCTTTAGGCTTTCCTGTTCTTCTTTCTTCTGTTACACCCTCTCTCTACAGCTTTCATACATTTCCCTCTCACATTTGTTTCCCACTCCCACACAACCATTCTCACTAAAAATATTGTTTTTTATACCCGGAATTATATTTTCCGATTCCTTTTGGGATTTGTAGGTCTGACGAATTGGATCTGGATTACGATTCCAATGTAATAAATTATAACCATGGAATTATTAGTGTTTGTTTGATATATATATATATATATATATATATATATATATATATATATATATATATATATAAAAAAAAGAAGAGAGAAACCGCAAACGTATCGAGAATATTTAACACCAAGAAACATAAAGAAAAAGATTAATTATTTTTAATAATAGCAAAATTATGGAAAATAAAGCATAAAATTTATTTAAAAAATCCACATTACAACCAAAAACGTTTGCGGTTTCTCTCTTCTTTTTAATATACACATTTTTTCTCTCGTTGGAATTACTATAAACTCTTCCTTATATATATATATATATATATATATATATATATATATATATATATATATATATATACAAGTTTATGTGTGTGTGTGTGTGTTTGTTTGTGGATAGGGGGTTATGGATAATATCCGAAACAAAAGTAAAGAAGATGAGACAAACTGAACATTTTTTTTTATCAAAGACGCATTTCGCTGCCGGAGGAAATGAGTGTTGTCTTTGGCTTCTTCACTTTCATAATGAAAGAATAACAAAACAAATTGTGAGGGAAAAATGTCAAAGTGAAGAAGCCAAAGAGAAGTCACATTTTATCCTGTGGCGAAACGCGTCTTTGATAAAAAAAATATCCACCATGTCTCATCATCTTCATCTTTCTCTCTCTCTCTTCATATATATATATATATATATATATATATATATATATATATATATATATATATATATATATATATATATATATATCATACTTATTATAAAACCCAGGTTTTGTGTGTGTCTGTTCGTTTATATATTGGATCGGATTTCCTACATTTTTCAACCGATTTCAACAAAACTTTACAGGACTACGTAAAATTACCTTGCGGTGGTTCTGACAGCGCCAAAAATTGGAAAAACACAATTGTTTTTGCACGAAATCAATTTGAAAACACGATTAAGAGGCATCACTATCGTCAGAATGAAAGTGGGACAACTCATATCGAGTTATACTTATTATAAAACCCAGGTTGTTTGTTTGTGTGTGTGTGTGTGTGTGTGCGTGTGTGTTCGTTTATATATGGGATCGGATTTCCTACATTTTTCAACCGATTTCAACAAAACTTCACTTTCTTTGGCAGGTAGTGTTTCTTATTGTCTTGCACACTTTTTTCTTTATTTTTACATTCAGAATGCTTTAAAAATTCCATTTACAAGACAATTGTTTATAATAAAATTCTGTTTAATCGGTAGACTCATAACGATTGAAAACAATGTTTTTGTTTGAGTTTGACCAATTCGTAAAAAAAAAAAAAAAAAACTAATTAAGACATGCGTGTCCGTCAACCTTAAACAATAATCTTTGTCAATTTTATTTTTCAGTCTTCATGATGGTCGATACTTTATCTATCACTTACTATTACATCCCCGGGCAACTGCTATATATATATATATATATATATATATATATATATATATATATATATATATATATATATATATATATATGTCGATAATATATAGTTTATGATATGGAAAGTGAAATCATCAAGTGAGTTCAAATTCAGATCGATTCTATTTCTTTCACTGCACACTTGCAAGGAGACATGCATCCATTTTTATTTCAATCATGAAACAAAAAAGACCGTTTTTATAAGTCCGTTGCAGTCGGCAAATTTTGGAGGAGGTGCAGTCGGCGTAAAAAAAAAAAAATTAAAACATACAACTAAAGAAATTTAAATTCAGCGTTTCCAAAGGTTCCATAATTATAATCGATGCTCTCCTTTTCACCTTACTCTCCCATCCCCAGAGATATAGAATTCCAACAATAAAAACACTATTTACATGAAATCTTTATACACTCTCACACACACACACATATATTTTTTGAGCAATAAAAATATTAAAAAATTATATCTTCAGACACACTGGGTTGTATACTAATATTCTTTCGTTTTTATTATTTCATTTAGATTCCTCGACTAGTTTCGGCCAACATAGCCATCATTAGGAGAAGAAATATTTCTGTTTGCTGGTAGCAGTGAATTACAGAAATGAATGTCTTGATGGGGAAAATGAACTTTTGTTTGTAGTTTTCATTTGTTTTTTATTTTTATTTTTTTTACATGAATTTTTTAATATTCCTGGTGTTGGTCAAACAGTCTCTTTTAAGTTGTCATGTGAGATAAGAGCTGGATGGATCCATGCTGCTCTGAATTCCCCTGGTCAGTTGGACAGTTTTATTGGTTCCTGGAGAGGGGATGTGTCTCTGTTAAGTGTTTGTGTGTGTTATTTGGTTCTTAGGAAGTGAGTGAGTATGATCTGTGTAAGCGTGTATATTACTATGGGTGTGTGTATAAGTGTGAGGCCTCAACACCTCCGCAAGCATGTCTGTCTTGTGTGGGTGAGAAATGTGGTTAGGTCTGATTTGTGGGGTTATATATTTATATTATCTATATTGTTAAATATGTGATTAAGCTCGTCTGTATAGTGCGTTTTTAAACGTCGTGTCCACTTATTTTCATGGAACTCAAATCTTTCTAATGTTATCTGCTCTGAACTTTTCTATTCTCTCAATTATAGTAAATTTGGCACGGGTTTTAAAAAATGTTGTTCTACAGGTAATAATCTTTATATATATATATATATATATATATATATATATATATATATATATATATATGTGTCTGTGTGTGTGATTATAAGCACCCGAGAAACTTCAATTCGGTTGTGCACTCTTGGGAGATAAGTGCGAATTTGTAAACAATGTCTATTACTACTAATATTACAAGGCTCTTCCCCTACCCTGAATTGAGCTCTCTCAGTCATTGGCGTGTTGATTCACAGAGTAAGTACGTAAAAATTCACCTTTCTTTCAAACTTCAAGTGGGTTGATGGCTTAGGGGAAAAAATCTCCGACTGTTGCCGAATCAGTCGGGTTTCGATCCCGACTTGAAGCAATCGGATATCTAGCCACACTTATGAGCTGCAAAACAGACTGTCTGTGGATTACTATATATATATATATACATTAGGAAATTACATAGAAAACATGTCAAAATCGCTACACAAATGCAGTCGTGTTTTGATGCATAACAATTCAACTCATCGTCTGATAAGATGCATTGATACGCATCGAAACACGACTGCAATTGTGTAGCGATTTTGACACGTTTTCGATGTAATATCCTAAAATGAAAAATATTGCTCTACTTTGTATTGAGCCCTCTTCTAAATTAAATGTTACGATCTTTGGAATTGTACACTATTCGTTCTCATCTTACACACACACACACACACACACACACATATATATATATATATATATATATATATATATATAAACAGGTTCTTTTTACTGCCACACCAAGTCAAAATTGATTTAATTATAAGGATCATATTTCCCATTTTATAACATATACAAAAGTATCTCATTTAAGAAAAAAAGTGGGGTTTAAGACGACTTTTATCAGCAGATTAAACTAAAAAAGTTGATAAAAAAATTATTATCAACGTCCGATGTTAAAACCAATAAATTACCAAGATGAAATATAAGGGGGAAAATTAAAGGAAGAGAGAGAAAAAAATAAATAAATAAAAACCTTATATACACTAAATATTTTCTAGGTTAAACAGTAATCTCCCCGAATAGGACCTACCTAAATTTCATTTCCCTCTGTCTACACAGGGTAGGACGTTGCATATTAATAATAATGGACTCCAAGATGTCTAAATGGAGCCTCGTTTTAGTCCTGCGTATGACAGAAAAGAAATCGGGAGAATAATTCGTCCGGCAATGGACAGAATTTAAAAGATTTTCACCAATCGCTGACTCAAGAGTCTGAGAACACCCGGATATAATGGATTCGTGCCTACGCAATTTACCCAGCACATGATGGGCGATTTTCACCTCTAACTGTTGGATGGTCTTGCCTAAGTCTTAATTTTATATATATATATATATATATATATATATTATATATAAAATTTAAAATTTGTGTCTTAGCTGATTGCTGTTATATATTCAGTACTCCGACTCCAATACATTTTTGGTGACACTACGCACAATAAAAAACGATATGATCTAAACTTAAAATTCAGCCAATTCATACTGCCGATGTATATGTGAAAATTTTCGTCTGCTTTGCATTACTAACTTTATGTACACAAGAAAAGAGAAGATGAAATAAAAAGAGGGTGGGGCGAAAACTAAAAACGTGGGCATTTAAAAGAGAAATGATGTGTAATCAAGAATAATTAGACAAGTAAGTAATATATATATATATATATATATATATATATATATATATATATTAAACATTTTTATGTTTATACATTCTTTTTATAAACATAAAAATGTCTTAAAATAATTGTCGGACTTTGTCCATTTCATATAATATATATATATATATATATATATATATATATATATATATATATATATATATAATACAAATATAAAATTTGTGTCTTAGCTGATTGCTGGTATATTCAGTACTCCGACTCCAAAGTTTCGTAGACGAACCTTTCTATAATAGATCCATCCACTCGTTAGGATGTATTAGCAAATATCTGTGAATTTTATCGTTTTTGTTATTTCTATATAAAGTTAAAAAAAAATTCGATTTTTGTTGGTGTTAGGTTGATTTTCCTTCTTTGTTTGCGCGTGTATATGCGTCTCTGTATGTGTGTACTTTCGATCTCCTCCAAGTTCATCTTCAGTAGTGAACTGTGAAGACAAACTTAATGTAACTGTAATCGTTGTGATAGTGACTTTTATAAACACGCGTGAACGCGCTCTGTTTATAATGAGTCTCTATTATTTAATGAAACATGTTGAATGAATTATGCTGCCTATATATATATATATATATATATATATATATATATATATATATATATATATATATATTGATTCATTGATTTTGTCGGCATTAAATAACCCATTGAGGTTGATATGCCGTAAAACAAACCAAACCAAACCAAAACCTGCTTATTCTCTGTACAGATATAGGAATCAGGTTTACCGTTAAATATATTCTTTCATCTTGCGAATTTCTTCAGCTAATTCTGCAATTAAATCTTATTTTCTTAAATATAAATTGAGTGCTGTCTCGTCGGTCGTCGTCATTTTCTTTTGCTTTCAAATAAACAGGCCGAATTTCTTGAATTGGTTTCTTTTAATTATATTTTATTATATGTTAATCAATAAAATTATTTATTGTCTTTTTTGGTTTATAATGAAAATTGCCAGCTTTAGACTTTTTCGGGTACAATTACTTCAAGATGGAACTGTTTCTCAAGTGTCATATGCCGCTACAGACATGGAAATACTTCGAGGAATAAAGAAAGACAAAATCTCAGAGTTTAGTGGAGTTCTATGAGAAGATAATTGAAAGAAAAGCCAACGAGTCTGTTGGGTGTGGAGGCAAAATAAAAAGACAAAAGAAATAAGAGATTGACTGGAATTGGAGAAAAAGAAAAAGAGATATGAAAGGAGAAGAAGAGTAAGAGATGCAAAGGAGAAGAAGAGAAAGAAGCAAAGAGACAGAAGGGCGAAGAAGAGAAAGAAGGAAAGAGATAGAAGAAGAGAAAGAAGGAAAAAGAAGTGGAAGGGTGAAGAAGAGAAAGAAAGAAAGAGATAGAAGAGAGAAGGAAAGAAAAAGAAAAAGAGATAGAAGAGAAAGGGAAAAAGAGATACAATAGAGAAGGTAAGAGAAAGAAGGAAAGAGGCAGAAGGGCGAAGGAGAGAAAGAGGGAAAGAGATAGAAGAAGAGAAAGAAGGAAAAAGAGGTAGAAGAAGAGAAAGAAGGAAAAAAGTCAGAAGGTTGAAGAAGAGAAAAGAAAGAAAAGAAAGAAGAGAAGAGAAAGAAGGAAAAAGATAGAAGTAGAGGAAGGGAGAAACAGATAGAAGGGAGAAGAAGAGAAAGGGAGAAGAAGAGAAAGGGAGAAGAAGAGAAAGTGTGATAGAAGGGAGAAGAGAAAAAAGGAAAGAGATAGCAGGAAAAGGAGGACGACATAGAAAAAAAAAAAAAGAAAAGGATGTAAAGAACATAGCTGAGCAAAAGAAAAAGAAAGAGAGATAAGAAAGAAAGAAAAAGGAAAAAAAGAAAGAAACTAAAAATCGGGATAAGAAAATGAAAGATAGAGAAGAAAATTGAAAGACAAACAACGATTGAAAGAAAAAAGAATCCCATGCTGAAATTGAAGGAAAAAAATCACTTAAAAACGGGAAGAAGAAATAAAGGTTAGATAAAAAAAAAGTAAAAAAAGAAATAGTAAAAACAAAAGAAAAGAAGCAAGAGAATTGAGAACAGAAGCCGAAAAAGAAGGTTACGAATGAAGAAAAAAGAAAGAGAAAAGCAAGAATAATGAAAGAAATGAAAAAGAAAAGGTAAAAAAATAAAGAAAACTAAATATCGAATGAAAGTGAAATGTTGTGATCTTCACAAGTTTCTCAAGATTCGTTCGTGTGATGTTGTTTATTTTAGGTTTGATTTGCTCCAACTTCGGGTATGTAAATTAGTCCATGAAAATATATCACCACGAGAAGAAAATGACCTGAAATGAACAGTAAGTAAAACAACCTTTAATTGTTTTTTAACGTCCAACTTATAAAGTAAATTAAAGCAGAAATTTTTTTTCTTTGTTTTCGCAAAAAAAAGAACATTTTCCAAAGTAATTTCCAAACAAACTCGTTACACGGCAAATACCTTCATATAAAAAAGCAAATGTATTTCCCCCGTTCACGCTGCTAAATAAATCGGTTCGCTATGTTACCTCAACTATATGAATTTAAGGACAGTATCAATTTACATTTAAGCTCTCTAGATGTAACCGTAAATTCTATGCTAACAGATTCTTTTTTCGCACTTCTCGCTTGTAGGAATTTCTCCAAGCTCCACGCTTTCTAGACAATTTTAATCTGCAAATATTTAAATGCAATGTCAATCGCTAACTACCGTCTTCCTGATTACTCTTTCCTCTTCCCGCTCATTATTAATGTTTCTGTTTCTAATTCTTCCACACCCTATAATTCCTTGTGTCTTAGTGACTTTATTGCCTTGCATGGGGTGATACCGATTAAAACCAATGGTTATATTGTTCGGTCAACAAAGTCAGTATGAAAACAATAATAAGACTTGCAAAAATTACTGAAAATACTTGAATAAATCCCATGTAGGTCAGAATTACTCACTTAAGAAGGGCGTTGTGCATGTATAATGTAAATGAATTGCTAATGATTATAAAAATACCCTAAAATGAGAAGAAAAGGGATTGTCGTTGGTCATAAATTAATACAAATATTACTGATAAAATAGGGTTACGATATCTATAATTTAAATACATTGCTAATGTGTTTACTATAAAAATGCATTGAAAATCAGAAAGAAAGGATTTAACAATAGTCAGCAAGGAATCTAAGCATTATTGACTATTCGAAATAAGCGGACATTAGATGTGGCACAAGGCCGAAAGCATGGAGCACTAAGTGAGGATTGAAATCCCTTTTCAGTCGTAATTGATCTAGCGAGATAAGCTTGTTAACCATTACACCATGTCGAAAATGATTTTCTAAGCGTATCTTAGATGTGGCACAAGCCCGATAGTATGGAGCACTTAGTGAGGATCAAACTCACTACTCAGTCGGAATTGATCTGGCGACATAAGCTTGTTAACCATTACAACACGTTGAGGTTACCTAGTGATTTACTAAGAGTTGTTTAGATGTGGCACAAGGCCGAAAGTATAGAGCACTCAGTAAGAATCAAACTTACTATTCAATTGTAATTCCTCTGGCGAGGAATGCTTGCTAACCATTACCCCACGTCAATGTGCCCAAATATGATAATTAAATATATATATATATATATATATATATATATATATTTTCTAAATAATATATTGTCATTGATGGAAACATTTTATTTTATTAAATGAATATAAAAAGTTACAGTTTTTCAGTTGTAATGCGATTTTTGGGCTACCCTGTATAATAAAATCTCTGTACCTCTCAGCAAGAACATCGTCTACGGTGCCCATAGCTTTGAGTCCCACACCCTCAGGATCATCGGGTGTGTGCACTGGTCCGAACATGTGTCGAGCGAAGACCAGTCAGCCGAGCATCCTACGCACCATTGCCTAACGTCGTATTCGCTAGCTCGATGATCAACTCACTAGAGTCATCTACCAGTTTGATCCGCCGACTGGAGACGACTTCAGGGTAGAACCCGTAACCACTGGAATGACGTCGCCCGCCAGGAACTCCAGCAGATCAATCTGGCGTTGGCGGTGGGGGGGGGTGCTCGGACGCTCTGCCAAGACCGTGAGAGCTGAAGAAATAAGGTGTCTCTTGTGGGCTCAGCACCTTCATGGTATGAGATTTCGCATCAGCAGATTTGCTTATGGTTTTACGATAAGAAAGCTTTGAATATCAGAAATAAATTGTCCCGGTTTAGAAAGAAATTTAATTATTAAGCGGCCATAGCAGATTAAAGAGGGACCCTAGGTCTTCGGAATTGACCGTAAGAATCTGTAGACGACCTAACCGTACAAGCCGCGTCAAAATTTGAAAATAGTTCTCATTTAACAAGACATTTTTATCGTTTGGTCTTTTCTTGGCGTTATCAAAAATAAAACCGATTTCTATGGGTTACTTCTTGTCCTTTCAGAATAATGCCCAAGAAAACTCGGAGTCAGTTTCAAAGTCTTCAAATAAGTCTTCAAGAACATTATCGATTAAAAAATAATCGATGTCATCCGGACCAGAATTAGCAAGATTTGGCAAGATTCAGTTTTACCCTTTTTTGACGAGTTGGAAATTGAGAGTGATTTTATTTAGTTTGACATTTGTAAACAACTTTTCAAAGAGTAAATAGACAACGTGGTTATTATTCGCGATTAAGCTTCGTATTCGTTTAATAGAAGAGCAAAGCCGAGTATGTCAAATGTCACGAACAATGAACTGATATTTTATATATTTGAAGACGGGCCATGACAACCTATCTTTGTATTTTAACTTGAATATAATATACAGTCTAACCTCATTAATCCGGAACGCCGTATTTCGCCAACTCCCATGATCCGCTATGTGTTTTTTTTAATCAGAAACAATTACATCTTAGAACGTCTACGAAGAGAGCACCACCTGTTGTTTACAAGTCGACAAGTAGCAGTCGACAGCAGCAGAGTGTTTTGATGATACTGTCTTGCATATTTCTTACATATAGCTGCATAATTATAGCTCCACACATTCGGCCTTGTGCCACATCTAAGCTACGCTTAGAAAATCATATTTAGAAACTTTCATGTGGTTTAATGGTTATCAAGCTTAGCTCACTAGATTAATTATGATTGAATTATGATTGAGTAGTGATATGTCCCGGAAAGGGATATATTTGTTCGAAGTAGCAAAGTGTTTGTTGACTACTGTGACCGGATAGCACAATCTAGCAGGTAACCGTAATGGACTGGTCCTCGTCGTAGAGGTAAGCAATAGGCAAAGACAATAGGCGTAGTCCATGTACCTCCACATCAGTCTGTATTTATGGCTGACACCAGTCAATAATATTACTGTGAGGGGGAACCCAGGTGTATGCATATTCATTACATCAAGTAGTTAATTCGATCCCACTAGGGGGTATATACGTTCGGCCTTGTGCCACATCTAAGTTCCAATTACAAAATCATTTTGACAACCTTGGTGTAATCGTTATAGCAAGCTTGTCTCGCTAGTACAATTACGACTGAATAGTTATATAGATCCTCACTCAGGGCCCCGCACTTTCGGCCTTGTGCCATATCTAAACTACGCTTAGAAAATCATTTCGGTAACCTCGACGTGGCGAAAGGGTTAGCAACTTTGTCTCGCTAGATCAATTAAATCTGAGTAGTGAGTTCGCTCCGCACTTTCGGCCTTGTGTCACATCTAAGCTACGCTTAAAAAATCGCCATATTTACCCATCAGAATATTAAGTATTTTTTATTATTATTATTTTGCTTTAGGACTTTTTTAGCCTTTGTATTGCATAAAACAATAAATGTCTTCTTTGTGAATATGGCCAACACCATCGGCAATTATTCAGACTAACTTATATTTATTACAACGTTTCGGCCGTTGTACGTTCCAGCCTTCTTCAGGCGGTTGGAATATCGAATATTTATTTCGCTCACTGGGGCAGACTGTTTCTAGTGGATAAAGGCGTTAGTTAGATCCAGTGAGAGGACCAGAGGAGTGTGAGTTCAATATCTAGTTAAGGCAGTGGAGAACTTGGAGAGGGGAATTAACAGGAGATAATTGATAACTGACATCTATTACCGTGCCATGTTTAATGAATGTCAGTTATCTTCTGTGAATGCCCCTCTTCAAGTTCTCCACCACTTTAATCGGGTAACCGTGTCCTTCAAACATGGCACGTGGAACTAGAAAAGTCTACCCAAGTGAGCGAAATAAAGGGTTCACTTCGACATTCCAACCACCCGAAGAAGGCCGGAGCGTAGAACGGCCGAAACGTTGTAATAAATATAGCGAGAAAGATGAGGACAATAGTCCGAATAATGTAAATAGGGTACATAATACCTTATCTCAGAAATATAGACAGATAAAATCCGGACTAAATAAACGACGTTTCGACCAATAACTTCTTCATTTCTTTTTCCGATCAGATCACGTTTGTGTTAGTGGTAAGTCTATCAACGCTTCATTCCACGGATATTCCAAAAAATCTGTATGCGGAAAGTCATACACGGAGTGACACCATGGATCTGACCTCAACCTCATCAGCGTCCTGAATAAAAAACCTGACCCGGCAAATGAGACAACTGCTGAATGTCACTCTTAATTTTAATTTGTCACACGGTATTGTGTATAAGTTTCCTCTGAAGTCACATTGGATGTCTGGGATGCGATCCTCAGTAAAGTGGATCACTCATCTGTCTATGGATATTCTCGCCTTCGGGGATTTTACTTGCAATAATTAAATATGTCTTCATGAAAATGATTAAAACAAAGGGAGATAACAAAATGAAATTGGAAACAAAGAAAATATCGCTTCACACATATCTAATGTCTAATCTCCTATATGTTAGTGGATCTTGGAGAATTTCCTCGAAAAATAAGAAGACACTTCAGATGTGGTTCTCCAGATGCAATCTGAGAAAGCCATGGACAAAGCATGTGAATAACGAGGAAGTTTTAAAGAAGATAGAAACTACAAAGGAACAAATTGTAACACTCAAAAAGAGACAATTAAAGATTTCCGTAGATGTTGAGGAAAGAAGGGTTGGGAAATTGAACACTCACAGGGAGGAGCATGGCAAAAGCGAAGAATCTACTTAACAATTCTGGTTAAATGGATGTCAGAACGAAGACACAAAGGTATGGTAAAAGGACATGAACTCTGAAGAGTCATGATGACTCACACACTGAAAGACTATTTAATAATAAAAATTTTTCTTTTTGAATTTGGTCATTTAAAGATTATCTCAAGGGAGATAAATCTGTATGTATTCAATGTCATTTACAGAGAAAGTTTTTCCTTTTTGATTTAGTTGCAAATATTTATAACATTAAGTGTATAATTACGAAGTAACTTATCAATTTGATTAATGGCCGCCGATGGCAACCTTTAGGCGAGTTCATTTAATTATATTAAAAAACAAAAAAACAAAAAAAAAAAAAAAAAACAAACAAACATTGCAGGGCTTCCAAACATGTAAAGTTGTTTGAATTGTGAAATATCAAAGACTTTCTGTTTTGTTACTATTTATTTTTTAAGAAATTCGTCTTGTCTGCAAACTATTTTTGAAAATAAATGACAGATGTTTTTTTTAATGCTTCTGGCATTGATTGGCGAGAAAAATTGAAATTACTAAGAAGGCGTATTTAAAGTTGTTGTAAAAACTTGATTAGAAGTTTTTGACTCAATATACTTCTAACATAACTTCGTTTTCATTAGCCAATGAAATTAATGACTATATAGTTTGAAATATTATATACCGGTTACATATATTAATTCGTAAAACAACATTTGGAACGCAAAAAAAAAAACCAATAAAAATTCATTACCTTAGTTTCCGTTAAAACTGTTTGATTAGAACCCATCCTTCTACACTTAGTCCATTATTTACAAAAATAGTATGGATTTGTAGAGAAACTACGAAGACCACACATGGTATAAAATTTCCATTATGTACAATTGGGCTTTTCGGGGAGAAGGACGGGAATTGGATATTTTTTTTTTTCGAGGCCCTTTTATTCAAAGTCAGTCGCACAACATTGGTTAGTTCTGTTAGGTGAGATTTCTACATCTGGTTATAGTTTTTTTTTATTTTAATGTGGGAGTGCCGACAGAATACAATAATACGCAGGGAGATACACATTCAATATTGCTAATGTTGGCAATACATTTTCTTTAAAACGTAAAATCAACTAATCAATCACTGACACTCATCAAACGCCATACACTTAATATAATTTCAATTCTTCTAAGCCAGTTGTGGGGTTACTCATTGTGTCACATTAATATTGTCACTTTTTGTGTGGAAATACTGTTGCGCATGCTACATAATCTCGGAATCTGATATTGAATAACGGAATACTAAAGAATAACGGAATAACGTAAGAATGAACAAATCGAATAATTGAGTAAAAAAGCATATTGCTAAATTTATTCTAGGGATATATACGACACTTTGATCAAAGGCATCAAGCCGGATGATTTATTTAACACGAAAATACATGTTTGCGGCGAAAGGTCATAGGGGAGGTGGGAAATGTTGATCGTCATTGAGTTTCCTGAACTTAGATGATCTGATTCAAATTATCTAGGCTCAGAACAATGAAGTCTTTGGCGTGAGGACTTCAAAGCAAGCAACATCTGCCAACATATATTTTGTTTTCAATATAATGATTCTCTTTATTCACGGATTTCTGCATTTGCGCTCGCCCCTGATAGATTTTATTCTAATGATTTGATTTCTCAAGGGAGATAAATCTATTTTTATTCAATGTTATTTACAGAAAAGGATTTTTTTATTGATTTACTTGCAAACATTTATGATATTAATTATTATGCGAGTGTTACGGCGTCGAAACGAATCTCTTCTGGTGAGGAGGTTGACTAGACACTCCGCCGGGTTAAAAAGACAACTTCTCAAACGGTGGATGAAGCTTTTTTTTGTAGGGCCCATAGAGCATAATAGGATGTAGCTCTATGTATGCATCACATGCGGTGATAACAGGGTCATCTCTGATCAGGGGTTATCAAACAGAATTCAAGGACTAAAACAGAGAGTTTCCCGTTTAATTAGAAATAACCCTCTTTTAATTAAAGTAGGATTTTTTAAATCAAAATTATGGCCAGACCCATTAAGTTGAACAAATAATTCATTGAATGTGTTGTGTTGTAAAATATCCCCTTTGTGTTCCTATAATCTGTTATTTAAATTTCTTGAGGTTTCCCCTATGTATTTCTTGTAGCAATTATTACAGTTGATAAAGTAAATTTCTCGTTCAAGTAGTTTATCGTCTTAATCAGGACGCGCAATGATTGTGTTGAGACATATTTAAGTATGATGAATCAACTGCTGCCGATGAACTTCCTGAGAACATTATTATATTTCCTTTGAAATATCAGTATTACTACTACTACTACTACTACTACTACTACTACTACTAATAATAATAATAATAATACCAGATGCAGAAATAAGGCTCTTCATGTAAGCTGATATAAGCAGCCCCCGTACGCATCAGTGGTCACGTAGTGCAGGGCTGAAATCTGAAACGGAAGGTTTTAATTCTTGCTGCAAAGGGCCTTTGCTTGCTAAGTAGAAATTACCAAGCGCACATATTGAAAAATTCTGTTAATCCAAAATGCAGATTCTGTGGCAAATATCCAGAAACAATTGACCATCTTGTATCAGGTTGCACAGTGTTAGCATCGACTGAATATAAAACTTGGCACGATAGAGTCGACCAATATCTGCACTAGAAAACATGCCACTTGTATGGGAAGGCAACTGTAAGAAACTGATATGAACATGACCCAGGTCCGGGTACAGAGATAGGAACAATTCTATTGAAAGAGATAGCAACAATTCTATAGAACTTTTCAATGCACACAGACAGAACAATCATAGCTAATCGTCTAAACATCGTGATCAAATATCATAAAAACAGAATGTGCTTTCTTACTGACATAATAGTTTTTGCAGTTTTGTTTTTTTTATTTGTATCTTTGAAGATATTCTAGAAAACTTTCAAAATACAAGGATCATGAAGTGGTAATCTCAAAAATATGATACATGCGGATATCAATAATTCCAGTTGAAATTGGAACCACCGGATTAAATTGGAAAATGTTCCGACAGAATCATTGAAGCGATTCCTGACAGCCAATGGCTTAAAGAAGTGTTTCTCGACCTTTTTAAGCAACGGTACACCTAGGAGCAAATGAAAATATCACTGCACACTTAGCAACATTTTTTAAAGTGGGTACATTTAAATGTTAAGAAATAAAACCATAGATTAAAAAATACAGACACAGATATAGTTAATATTCATTTATTCAAATAAAGGATAATTTTAAAAAGTTAAATGAAAAACTCTAGAAACACTTTTTTCAAAAAAATAATTATTAAACAAAGTATTGAAAATTGTATAATGAAAATATAGTGAAAAGAATTATTAAAAAAAATACTGATTCATTTATACTAACGCTGTACCATTACTACTTACACAAATACACACAAACACAGATATATATATATATATATATATATATATATATATATATATATATATATATATATAATATTAAATATATATATATATATATATATATATATATATATATATATATATGAGATGAGGTATTATGATGACTTGCGCTATTTACATTATTCGGACGGTTATCCTCATCTCCATTGCCATACTCACAAGGTTTCGGTCGTTGTACGCTTCGGCCTTCTTCAAGTGATTGGAATTTCATATCAAACCCTTTATTTCATCCACCGGGATAGATTGTTCTAGTTCCCCATGCTATGACTCTTCCGGATGTCTCAGGCTTAAACATTGCGAATATGGTAATGCAGATGAGGATAACAGTCCAAATAATGTAAATAATCTAAGTAATCATAATACCTCAACTCTGAGATATAAACAGATATATAGAGAGACATAGACATAAAGGCCGGAGCTTACAACGACCGAAACGTTGTGAATATGGCAATGAAGATGAGGATAACAGTCCAAATAATGTAAATAATGCAAGTAATCATAATACCTCATCTCAGAGATATAGACCACTATTTTTTCAGGAAAATATCTTTCACAAGTCCACTTGTTATCGATCTTCCTAATATTTATCGGGGTTTCGTTCTTACCATTTTGTTTGTAGTGGTATGGAACGTCAACCTTTTAATGATGTCATTCTTTTTAATTCGAGTTACATGTGATATCCATTTTACATGTTGCTGTTGTTGAAAATTCTCAAGGGATGTCGTTTCTGTTATTTTGTACAGTTCTTTGTGATTATCTAGCGCCAGTCCGCGAGGTAGGCAGAGAGATGAACCTACAGGCTTCATTCGCCTGTAGATATGATAAAGTAAATATGCCGTTCAATACCACAGACTTGCTTGTCAAACGCCTCTTTAAAACATTTGTGCATGTCCCCTAGCGGCTGATATACCTTGCATTGTTGCTAATGAGTGGGAGCAGCGAGGATACAGAATACAACCGGAAGTAGAAAAGGTGCTCCAATAAAATCAATATGGCTTTGAAAAAAATAAATCGATCATTGGAAAATTCTTGATTGTGCGACGGATTATTCAGAGCGTCAGGCAAAGAATTTAAAGACCGCCTTACATTTTGTAAAGCCTTCGATTCTGTAAATAAGGGGAAAATGGAGAAGATCCTTCTGGTATATGGTAATAAAGCGCCCGTGTACGGCTGTCGCCGTTGCGACTAAGGGCAGTGACAACGGATGCGTATTTTAAGTATATTTGTTTAATACCTGGTGTCGCGAAAAATCTCGTGATGAAAAATCGGGCCATGAAGCAAAAACGTTTAAGAAGTGCTGTCTTAAATCTATCCAAGACTTTAATGAAGTACTTAATAAACTCAAGACCTCTTATGGGGATCAACAAGCTGAATACATGCCGGAATAAAATCGACGCATTAACTCTGCTACTGCGGATTCGAAACTGAGCCGAGATGAAAATTTCGAGGAATTTAATACGGGAAACATTTCGCTTGTGCCCTGAAGATGATAATTTAAAATTTTCGAAAGTACTTGCCATGTCTGTTCCATCTGACAAGAACTCGAATATAAGGATCTTATTATTGAAGGAATTGATAGCGGGTTAATGTCTCATTAAGTTCTGATAGCGAAGTGATTTCGCCATTAATCACTTTAAAAATTGATATTTAATCCTTTGTATGAATTGTTTCTTTATATATATATATATATATATATATATATATATATATATATATATATATATATATATATGTATATAAATAAAAAGAAAGAACAGTAAGATATAAAATCCGGTGTTCTTATAGATATTTTATTTTTACAAAATAGTGCTCAATTTTTACAGAAAAATTGATCCTATTTAATCCATTTGTATAATTGTTTTTAATTTATTTATAAAAAATAAAATTAGGGGTTTTATTTTTTTTGAAACATTTATATATATATTTTAAATATATTTATATATATATATATATGTGTGTGTGTGTGTGTGTGTGTGTGTGTGTGTGTGTGTGTGTGTCTGTGTGTGTGTATACATATATATATAAGTGATATATATATGTGTGTGTGTGTGTGTGTGTGTGCGTATATACATACATATATATGTGTGTGTGCGTCTGTGTGTGAGGCACGGTGGATTAATGAACAGCAGCTCAGATTGAGCCGAGTTTGAATTCCTATCGGATCAATTACATTCTTACGTGC
Source organism: Acanthosepion pharaonis (assembly GCA_903632075.3). NCBI lineage: Eukaryota > Metazoa > Mollusca > Cephalopoda > Sepiida > Sepiidae > Acanthosepion > Acanthosepion pharaonis. The sequence continues at coordinate 1,216,854 of CAHIKZ030005356.1, read as the reverse complement.
TAATACTCATGGGAAAGCTATGCACCCCCCCCTCTTCCTCAAGCCAGCTATGGGTAAATAGAAGAGCCTTCGTCAGGAGGTTTCAGCAATTCACTACGGATTTTTTCATTTTCGTTATTTTGATATATATTAAAATAATTTATGCAGTATTGATTGTGTGAGTGCATTTTTGTGTGTGTTTTGTATCCGCAAGGACGTGAGTGTATGTGCAGATGTATCGAATGTCAGGGCTGGGTCTCGTTTTCATTATTTTCTTGTCTCCTCATCCTCTCTCACTGTTCCTTTTCTTTCTTTTTTCTCCTCTTTGTTCCTTAGTCTATCAAATACAATTAGAACATTTAACATGTTTCTTTTTTATTAGAGATTCATCAAAGAAAAAAATGTTCAGGAGCAAAAGGAAATTATGGTATATTTGATTTTGTGCGGTCTGCCTAACATTAGTCCAGCAGACTTCACATGCATCAGTCTTGCCAAGCAGCGTTCGTGTTTATAATTCGTGTGTGTATGTTTATCATAATTCTAGTTTGCCTATGCGGGGTTATAATGCATATTTGTATTTGTGTGCCATTTGTTTAACTAGCTGGGAACACACACACACACACACACACACACACACACACACACACATAGAGAGAGAGAGAGACACATACACACACATATATATTTATATATTTTAAGACATTTTTATGTTTATTCATTCTTTTTATAGATAGAAATATTTAAGTAAATGCTCTGTTTATAATAAATATAATGTAAATATTTGTATGTATAAAAAGAATGTATAAATATAAAATGTCTTAAAATAATTGTCGGACTTTGTCCATTTCATGATATATATATATATATATATATATATATATATATATATATATATATATATATATATGCTCCTGAAAAATTTATTTCGGTTGAGTTCTCTGGGGAGGGAGTATGGGTTTGTAAACAGTGATTATTACGGCTAATAATGCAAGACTCTTCGGTAAATCGAATTGAGTTCTCTCAGTCACTGTGTGTTTATCTAAAAATAAATACACTTAAATTCACCTTCATCCCTGACATGCGCCAACGGCTTAGTGGTAGAATCCCCCACTGACGCCAATTCAATCGGGTTTCGATCCTAGCTAGAGGCAACCGGATGTATAGCCACACCGATGAGCTGTGAAACAGTCTGTTCTTGGATGACTATATATATATGTGTGTATTTAGGCAGTAAAGTCTCTTTTACGCACGTCTGATTAAAAATATTGTCTGCTTATTTTTAGTATAATCCGTCATATTAACGGATATTTTTTTGTGTATTACAATCAAATAATGCAAGAAATGCACTGTAACAGTGAACATCACTTTTATTCTCCCGAATACTGTAATAATGTTCTAAAAAGCCTATAAAAAGAACAGTTTTCATGTCTTAATGAGCGCCTGACCATGAAATAAAAGAATAAAAATTCTAATGAACGCTAAAGCATAACAGTCAGCCGTTGCATTTAAACGCAAAAAGAAAAAAAATCAGTCATGGATAGCTACAGTTGTAGGTTAAAACTGGTTTCACAAAGGTGTTATACAGCTTTAATCTCTTCTCAGATATTGTCTCCTCTTATCCAGAATTTATCAAGCTTTTCCATGTTGACGATTGATAAATCTTTTCCTTCTCATGATCTCTTCAGAATCTCCAATCAGTGAACCATTTTTTTTTACTTGTCTCCAATGATCTGTATTTTTGTCTCCTCTTTCAATGATGGTGTCTTCTGTTTTATCTTCATTTATCTTCACATTCCTCGTTGGAAAGATCCTTTCAGCAGCTGTAAGCATTTTCTGTTTTTCATCCTCACATAACAATACGAAGTCTGTATCTTCTGCAGATATTTCTTCATCTGGAATGTTTTCCTGTTTCCTTTTGACAGAATACGAGTGCTCTTCTAGAGATCTCTCACCTCTGAGAAATCTGATTCTTTTCAGACTGTCTTCAAGGTTGAAGAACTTGGGGTCTTATAAAGAAAGAAGACTAAGAGCTAGACAGTTTCCACAGACGACAACTGCGAATTCCTTATAATATCTCCAACAAGAACTCGTACAGTAGATACCAAGAATCTCATTTGTCTTTGGTCATTCTGAAAGCAAGATAGGAACTTAAATATATTTTGAAAACGGATCCAGAATGCCCAGCTAACAAAGCCATGGAGTTTTACTTTGAAAAGAGTGACATCAAAAAGTTCAGAGGTCATCCAAGAACCACCCTAGTCACAACGCTGAACCGAGACATTCAAAGAACAAGACAGAAAGATCTTTTCCTTTGGTGAAGTTTACAATCAAGAAATATCTGCAACGAACCTGCAAAGTCGCAGAGGACAGAGAAGGCTGGCAAAATATTGTCGAATCAGTAGACAATGTCACCGAAGAGAACGTTAATTCATGACCTCAAATCGAAACAGTTTTGATGATGATGATGATGATAGCTACACATAGTTTTTGCCTTACCATTTGCACCTCTGATTTTGATCCCAGAAAGAGATGGAAAGTACTTAGGAAATAAAAGTGATTTTGGCTGTTACAGTGCATTTCTTGCATCATATAATTGTAAATACACGGAAAAATATCCGTGAATATGAACGGATTAGGTTAAAAATAACCAGAAATAATGTTTGTAATTTATTTAATCAGACATATATATATATATATCTGTGTGTTTGTGTGTGTGTGTGTGTGTGTGTGTGTGTGTGTGTGTGTGTGTGTGTGGACTTAGAAATCTGCATCGCAACTGTATAATATACAGTTGGGGTGCAGAAAGCGACTCTTCATGTTGACCAGCAGTTTCGCAACTTAATCCTTTATTCTTCTTAATCAATTCACCCCAAGCAAGGCAATAATGCCACTAAGACACAAGGGAAGAATGAGAAAACTTCAAAAGGACCCGGAAATCCAATCTAAACAAAATACAAGGAATAAACATCCTTTCTGTTCAAAAGGCGAACCTATCTACTCACATTAATAAATGGTAAAATGTAAGAAATGATATTGCTTAATCACTACTACTTAAGTTTCATCCTAATGGAATCATCAGGAGAGGCCGAAATACTAGAATAGTAATAATACCTTCTTATTACAAGCATTCTTTCGCCTGTTGGAATAGACAGAACTTAGGTACCATTTCATTTTCCTTTTATTAATGCGATTCTAATAGTTTTCTTCTGCTTCAAGTCAAGTACCCTCTTTAACTCTTTTCGCAAGAGTGACTAAACAGATTTCAACAAATTATATATATATATATATATATATATATATATATATGTATATATATATATATATATGTGTGTGTATATATATATATATATATATATATATATATATATATTGTTCAGCTATTTGAATCTCAACCAGCTACCGATTCCACAAGATGAGTCAGAAATATATATATATATATATATATATATATATATATATATATATATATATATATATATATTGCCTTTGTATTGAGAAATGATGGAGAAAATGTTTTAATAAAACCATAAAAAACATAGATTTACTTCTTTCTAATCCTTTTTATAAATTATTTCTATCGCAAATACAAATAAAGTTATCATTTTTTAAAGTGCACACGAACTTTATGGACACTCTGTAAATATATGTATACATGTATATATATATATATATATATATATATATATATATATATAGATTAACTGCAACATCGATCGCAATCTTCTATCTTCTTGAACGTCGTTCAACTTTTATCATTTTTTTCCGTCTCTTGTAGTCAGTCTTTTCTCTCTGTTAGACCCTGCGTAATAGTGGCATTCCTATCTTGCTTGGGGTGAATTGATTAAAAAAAATTATGAAAAAATTATTTAGCCTTCCAGCCTGAGGAACCGTCGCAGTGGGGATGACATTCGGATAGCCGTTTGTCTTTTAATGTATTTTATATTTTTATAAACCTCTTTTGTTACTGCGTAATTTCTAATTAAAAAGTTGAAAAGACGTTGAGTTAATTAACTATCCGTTAATATAAACACACATATACCGAGTGTAATTGTCCAAATCTTGTAACAATATAATTGTTCATCTTAAAAAAATGTTTAATATCTAAAAAATCACTAAACGAGTTGAGTTGAGATATTTCGCCATCTTGAAACCATTTGTTGTAAGAATCACTGAAAAATCTCTTTCGGTTATTCAGTTAGAAAGAGAACAGATTAAAATCATTTTGTGTCAGCCCCACTATGTCTTCCCAGCTAAGTAATAGTGAGAGGAAAAAGATCATTCAGGGCTTCCGTAATTATACCAACATTCACAGTCTGGCTCCCATCTTCAATGTCTATTCAAGAAGCATCAAGAGAACGGTGAATAAGTTACAGTTACACGCCCCCAACTCTTGGAAATCATACTTCTTTCAGATTATTCCGCAATATATTACGTTTTTCTAATATCTCTTATTATATGGAAATCTTTTAAATTGCTTTTCGATTTTTGATAAAAAATATTTAATTAAAATTAGTAAATGTTTTCAGAAATCATCTCCATCTATACAATATAAGTTTATTCAATGAAATATAGTATTTTTTTCAATTTTGGTCATTTTATCCTGTTAGCATCTTTTTTGATATTTTTACGTAATTCATTGAAGGCAGCACGATCAAAGTTTGCTTTTTTCCCATTCATTGATTTATAGCTTAAGCAGTTGACGCCGAATTTTTCCAAACATGACTTAAAAGCATTATTTTATATGCGATTTTTCTTTTTTCCCTAACATATATTTTTTTCTGTAGTTGGAATGAATATAAGAATTATTAGACAAAAATAATTGATATTTTGACGGGAAAAATGACTCAATTTTATTTGTCGGTTCGCAAAATCATATCTGATTTTATATTAAACATTTTGTGTCCCGAAATATAATAGATGCACAAAAATATATTAATCATTTATAAAGATTACAATATACACTTTTTTTTTATATCAGTCTCTTTCAGAATTTAACTTTATAATTTAATTTTATACGCTTCATCTTGAACATGAAAGAAAAAAAGAGATGCCAGCGTCCTGGGTAAGATGATAAACTAACCTCCGATAGCAAGGCCTCTGATCAGGTGGTTTTGAGGAGCGTAGAACCACCTCTCAATTGCTGGTGTTAACAGGTCCACCCTAACCTGGAGTAGTTAGTGTCCCAGGTATGGGCAAATAATTAACCCACAAACCCGTCCGCATCCTGGATAAGGCGATAAACTACAATCGACGTCCCGGATAAGACGATAAACTACAATCGACGTCCTGGATAAGGCGATAAACTACAATCAGCGTCCTGGATAAGACGATAAACTACAATCGACGTCCCGGATAAGACGATAAACTACAATCGTCGTCCCGGATAAGACGATAAACTACAATCGACCTCCCGGATAAGACGATAAACTACAATCGACGTCCTGGATAAGACGATAAACTACAATCAGCGTCCTGGATAAGACGATAAACTACAATCGACGTCCCGGATAAGACGATAAACTACAATCGTCGTCCCGGATAAGACGATAAACTACAATCGACCTCCCGGATAAGACGATAAACTACAATCGACGTCCTGGATAAAACGATAATCTACAATCGACGTCCTGGATAAGACGATAAACTACAATCGTCGTCCTGGATAAGACTATAAACTACAATCGACGTCCCGGATAAGACGATAAACTACAATCGTCGTCCCGGATAAGACGATAAACCCGACCTCCCGGATAAGACGATAATCTACAATCGACGTCCCGGATAAGACGATAATCTACAATCGACGTCCGGGATAAGACGATAAACTACAATCGTCGTCCTGGATAAGACGATAAACTACAACCGTCGTTCTGGATAAGACGTCCTGGATAAGACGATAAACTACAATCGGCGTCCTGGAAAAGACGATAAACTACATCCAACAGCAAGGCCTCTGATTAGGAGGTTTTGAGGAGCGTGGAACCACCTCTTAATTGCTGGTGTTCCCGGCAAATAGTTAACCCCCAAAATGGGTTCAATACACTATTAAAGAGTAAAAATAGGTTTTAATATCAATAAATGTTTTGCAGGAAAAAAATATTACCAGCAATACATTTTTGAAGGAAAAAAGTATCACCAGCAATTTATCAGCAATATTTTTTTGGTATAAAAGAAAAATTACCAGCAATACATTTTTGACAAAATATTACCAACAATATATTTTTGAAAAAAAAACAGAAATAAAATCTTGTCGGCCTGAAATAACACATTGAGGTTGATATACCGGAAAGCAAAAGAAACCAAACTAAATCAACGAAAGAGATGCGTTTTGAATCAGCTCAGGCTTGGTCTCTTTACTTTTCAAACTGCTGCCAACATTAACAGTGCATTGGGTGAAGTATTCACTTGTGATCGGCGCTGATTTCTGAAGTTCCGCAGTGGGGATATGAGTCTTGAAATTGAAGCTGCTAGAGAACTTCCCCCTTCAATGAATATTTAATATCTGAAAACACTAGTAGAACAAAAACCACGTCAAAGTGTTAGAGAAATATCTTGGATAATATGTGTCAGCAAAATGCGACCGACATGGATTAATTGAAGAGGTCTCATTCTGCTTCACGATAATGCTTGTCCAGACATTGCCACGATGACGAAGTTCATTGATTTGAGAGACGAAACTTTGCCGTACACTCCATATTCCCCTGATCTCTCGCCAAGTGATTCCTATCATATTTTGTTTCAAGCACCTTTACATTTTTCAAGCGAAACGACATTCCATTGCAAAGATGATGTAGAAAATGCATTCAAAGATTTCTTGCCGTCCAAACTTTTAGTTTTATCGTGAAGGCATAAATAATCTAGTAACTTGATGTAGAGATATTCTGAGTCCTTATTTTGCCGTATTTAAACACTGTTTACATTCATTAATTCAGGAGTAACAGTTAATTCTAAAATTGGACATTACTTTCCGAATAACCTACTATATTGTACGTATTATGAAATGGACAATATCCGACAATTATTTTAAGACATTTTTTATGTTTATACACTCTTTTTTATAGATACAAATATTTAAGTAAATACTCCGTTTATAATAAACAGTATTAACAACATTTACCGGCCTGAATGTCCGAGAAATGTTGGAGGGCGCATATTTTCTATGATAATTTTTTGGAAATTCACGCCGGTAAATGTTGTTAATACTGTTAATACGACCTTGCTAACTGAAACGCTCCTCTGTGGCTCAATCGGTAAAAGCACGTCAGGCTATACGACGGTTCCGTATAGGATACAGGTTCGATTCCTGTCGGAGGACGCATATTTTCTATGACAAGAAAATGACATAATCAAAATGTTGCCGTTCCAAACAACTTCAAACAAAAGGTTAGGAAGGAAAAACTCAGTATTGAAATACTGGAAAGCGCCATAACAGAAAATGGACTTATGAAACGTCTTTTTATGAAAAATGTTTGAAGTAAAAGACATTATAAATTTCAACGAACAGTACTACAGGCTACATGCTGAATGAATGCCAAATGTTTCCTTATAAAGAAATGGTTAATAATGTCATATTTATGTGTAAATCATCAAAGCAGAGGAAAAAGAGCCTTTATAGATTTAACTAAAATGTTAAGAATTTTCACGTTTTATCATGTGCGCACCTATGACTACATGATAAAATTAAATATTGTACAGTAGATAACATCAACGTTTTTCACTTCACACGTAAAAATTTAATTTTCAGAAGAATACAACAATTTTGTCTTAGAAAAATGATGAACACAACAAGTTTTTCTCTTAGAAAAAACGAGACAAGATGACGACATTGTGCTAATGCCGAAAATATTCAGAATAAAATGAATATGCATCAACATGTTCATTTTCTTCTTTTAATAAGGATACTAAAAACTTGTTCGTAATTACGAGAGGATCCTATTAAAAATAAGTAGATAAAACTTGTCGAAATTGTTTAATGAGACATGTCTTAATGAAAACATACTGCCAAAATATACGCTATATATATATATATATATATATATATATATATATATATATATATATATACGCATACATATAAGCATACTTATATGCGTATATACACATACAGAAGCAAGCATAAATATATTAACCCGCACACCCACATCAACAGGAGGACCATCAGGTAATAAAAGTAATAACCTACTAAACTTACAGTGACATATCATTATCGTTGAAAGTAGTACAACCCCTATAATAAGTTAAATTTATATCGTTGTTTACAGTTAACGGTTAGTTCATTTCTTTGATTTAAGAGATGGGTCTTATTTTTAAATCTAATTATTCCAAATTTTTCGTTAAGACATCGATAACAAGGGGCATATAAGGAGTTACATGTTCGGGCTCTCTTGATTGATTTCCATTTAACAATATGTGTTTCATTCTTTTCTTTTAGACTCCAAAACTATTTAGATTATGAAGTCTTCTACTTATAATTACTGCTATCAAAAGATTGCATATGGCCCCGCCAACGTTCCTTGAATGAATTCGTGGTGCCAACAATGTAAAATTATTTGATATTTGGGTTTTCTAGTGTAGAGATTGTACTAAGCTACACTACAGAACTAGTCAAACAATTATTCTGTATGAACAATTATTTGGATTCCTACAAATGCATAAGTTGTTATTCGTGTCATTATACTTAGTAGCACAGCTTTACACCTGGTGAGTTATCAAGTATTTTGAGTCCCTATACTTGTTAAAGACTCTGTTGTTATGTTTTATAATTATTTTCTTTAGGTTATCTGCACAACTATAGCTTAATTTAAGGGTATTAGGATTAAATATTTTATTAATTGGGTAAGTTTGGTTTGTTGAGGTTTAGAAATATACGTCCTAATTTAGTTTTAACCATTATATTGAAAGGGGAAGTAAACCAAATGACCTTTCTAGATCTTCTTTTCTTATTATGATTGTAATTAACAGGGTGTCTATATTGAATAGTGGTACCATTGTATCCACTATCTTTAAGGGCAGAATTGTAACAATCACGATGTATATTAAAAAGACTCTTTGTTAGAAGAATTAGTACTAATCCTAAATCCAATGGAGGAGGGTATGTGTTTGATAACCGAAGTGGGGGTGGTTGGAATTGGGATTCACGTATATTGGGTTGGAGTAAACTTCACATAAGGTTGGAAAGTTTTGCTAGTAAGGTTTAGGGTGACAGCATGAAAATCTACTTGTTTAATGTTAGTTGTAACTATAGTCCTAAGACCTAAATCCTTAAATTCCCTAACGATCATTTTTCTAATACGGTCCACCTTAATTTTACTAGAGTTTAACAACTAATAAGCCATCATCTCTATATAATCCTACACTATCGGTATCTAGACATTCAAAGGTACTCAAATTGTATAAAAGAAATAATCCAACCAAGTCAGAGGCTTCTGCAGAACCCAAAGAACCCATTGAAATGTTAAAATTATCGCTGCAAAACCCTTTGGTCCCCTGTTCATCATTGTAGACCAGAACAGAAATTTTGGCATTTCATGATTATATCCACTTCACTCTCAGAAATATTGGAGTATTCCCCACCGAACTCCAAGATCAAAGTGAACAGATCCTTCGATATGGGGGGATAATAGTCAATAATGTCGAACTGTATGAAAGGGCAGTTATCCTTATTTTGGATGTTAGTAAAACAGGTGATAACTCCAGCTGCGTTAATCCATTGTAAGAGTACAAGGATGTTTTTTATGGAGAGGCTGGTTCTTTCCAAGATGGTTTTACTGATTCTACCGATTTCTAGTCTAGTAGGGTTTATAAGCCTTGTTGATGGCTTAGTTCTGAAATCGTGTTTATGATCTTTTAACAAAACATAAGCTTCTTTAGTTTGCAGTTTACTGATACGATCACTTATCCGTAGTTTATCAGTAATTGATTTACTGGAACAGTTAATCTTATCTATCTGGTTAAAATTATTAGTGTCAATTTTCTTGTAGCCTTTGGTCAGACTATTTTTAACTAAGGTATCATAATCCTTAGGGGATAACTTATAAAAGTTAGCCGTTTTATCGGATTTGACATAAATATCACCGGATTTCTTAATATCCTTGACAATAACATCAAGATTTTTTTAAAAAGCGTTTTTATATTTATGGAAGGTTAATCCTTTGACGATATCCAGTAGGTCATTTTCAAAACCAGACAATTTCTTAATTATGCGTGCTGTCTTTAAACTTTTAAAAGCGCACCTTAAGACTATATATATATATATATATATATATATATATATATATATATATATATATATAGTCTTAAGGTGTGCTATATTTATGGGATAAAGTGCTCAATATCAGAGATAAAGTGTGTGTAAATATAAAAGTGAACATAGAAGTCAACACTTAGAGGCGAGAGTCTGTTTCATGCTAGATGCAATCGTCAGAAATATAATATTAGTGTTTAAGCCTTTTTATTATATCCTTACTCTGTCCTGGACATTGAGTTCTACCTGGATTCTATCTTGGAATTTTTTATACAAAATATATATGTATGTGTATGCATGTCTGTATATATATTTATATATTTTGCATATGCATGTGTATATTTACCACTAATATTATATATATATATATATATATATATATATATATATATATATATATATATATAAAGAAAGTGAGAGAGATAGATAAGAACAGACTGAGGTAGATAGATATTTAGTAATATAATATTTAGCATTAGACAATGTCTATTTAGCACCTCTTGTCATATAAATAATGTCTTAACATTATGCTGGTAGTATTTATCTCAGGTAATTATTGAAGTCATTTGTAACGCACACTATAGACTAGGTGTATTTTGGGTTTCATCTTTTTCTGTTTGTCTCTACATGTGTGTGTGTGCGTGAATTGGGATCAAATGCCGATCAAATATGGAAGCGAAACCGACAGGATAATAAGATAAAGGACAAATAGAAACGTTTATCCATCTAACATAAAATCCAGAGAGCTCAATGTAAAAACAGAGTAAATATTAATTATTATTAAGAAAGAGACAACATTAAGGTTTCATGAGGATTATAATTTATTTCTTTAGAATTGAATTTCTATTCTAAGGAAATAAATAAATAAATAAAATAGATCTTATATATATGCCCGTGTGGCTGAGCGGTTAGAACTTTCGCTTTTTGACCATGAGACACGGGTTCCAATCTCGGATCGATTTATCAGAAGGGAGACTTCTTGATGCTATCGGAATCGAGGTTGATCGTGTGGCACCTTTGGAAAGTACCTGAAAATCATACCACGAGTTGACCGAAGCCATGTAAGTGATGGAATTCTTGAGTAAAACTTGAACTCTAGCACAAAGCCAAGTCATCGTGGACGAGCCGTGTTCAACTTATTGATCATGCTAGATAACACGCCCTCTCCTTGAAACTGTAACTAAGTCTGCTTAGCATAGTTGCTGTATAAACCACAGGTGGGCTCTGTGGGTGTTTTAGAAAAAAAAATGGCGAACCCCAGTAGAAAGTGGAAATCGTCATCTGAGAGGCAGGCTCCGACAGACGACCACATATATTTAGCTTTCATTGCTATCATAAATTAATAAGAGAGTTTTCGATTTAAATTGTACTTTCTGGTTGATAGGTGAGTGGCGTGTTCGATGTGTGAAAGGTTTGGTAATTATGACTAATTCTGTAAGTCTGCTACGCGGCAACGAACCATGCAAGGAATCAATTAAAGACAATTATAATAACAGAGTTGTCATGGGATTCGGTAATATTTGCTTCCCCCGTCTTTAGATAAAAACATCACAATTCATTACGATAAAATTTTAAACAGTAAGGCAATAATTGAATTATTACCCTCTAATGTTTATACATTCATGACGAAAAATATTCAGTGTCCACTTTTGAACAAATCGTGGGAAATTGATTATTTATTTCAAGTTTACTCATCTCTTTATTGCTTTTGAATACACACCCTTCACGAATTGTTTGTGGAAATGTAGAGTGCTGCTCGATAAAAGTGACTCACCTGATTTTTTTTACTAAATGTTCTCTTCTCCGATGAAATGAAAGTTGAGCTAAATTCAAAGGATAAGCGATCTAAAATCTGAAGAAGAAGCTTTGAAAGCTCTTTGAATTTAGCAGTAAGTACTGTCAAGCATCCGTTCAGTATAATGTTCTGGGGATGCTTTTCTTTTCATGGAACTTGTTTCTTAAAACCTATTGAAAAGAACCCCAGCAGTACAAGAGAATTTTAGAGTCTTGTCTGCTCCCTTCTGCTGAAAGGGTGCAAATCGACCCCACCAAGCTCATTTTTATGCAGGATAATGCTCCCTGTCACAAATCAAAATTGATGAAGGAATACTTTGATGAGAAGCAGGTGAGTGTTATGACATGGCCGCCCCAATCTCCTGACCTCAACCCCATAGAAAACTTATGGAGCATGTTGCTCAGCTGCTTTCTCGAGAGCCTGTACTTTATAAAGCAATGTATGTTTTTATTTGGACTCTCTTAGGTTTTGGTGGGTTTTACGCAACTGACATTCATTTTATATTATTTCATATTTGAAATCTATTTTTTTTATAACTTATATTGTAATATATTGGTAGTTTTCATAGTTTAGTCAATATATTAAAGTCGACCGTGTTTATTCTTAGGTGTCTGGGCAAACATGTCGTTTTTATACTTGATACTATAGGTAAAATTAGCAGGGTTTATACTTAAGACTATAGGTAAACATAGGCAGTGTATATAGTCTCATCTACAGGTAGACAGGCAGTGTTTATATTGGATTCTATAAAAATATAAGATTTGTGTATACGTGAGACTATAGGTGTTTATACTTGAACTATAGGGAAACATATAGTCTCTCATCTATAGGCAGGCATAGGCCGTGTTTATATTGGATTCTATAGGCAAACATGTTTTTATACTTGAGACTATGGGTAAACATAGGGCAGCAACATAGCAGTATATAGTCTCATCTACAGGTAGACATAGGCAGTGTTTATATTGGATTCTATAAAAATATAAGATTTGTGTATACGTGAGACTATAGGTAAACATAGGGAGTGTATATAGTCTCGTCTATAGGCAGGCATAGGCCGTGTTTATATTGGATTCTATAGGCAAACATGTTTATACTTGAGACTATAGGTAAACATAGGCAGTGTATATAGTCTCATCTACAGGTAGACATAGGCAGTGTTTATATTGGATTCTATAAAAATATAAGATTTGTGTATACGTGAGACTATAGGTAAACATAGGGAGTGTATATAGTCTCGTCTATAGGCAGGCATAGGCCGTGTTTATATTGGATTCTATAGGCAAACATGTTTATACTTGAGACTATGGGTAAACATAGGCAGTGTATATAGTCTCATCTACAGGTAGACATAGGCAGTGTTTATATTGGATTCTATAAAATATAAGATTTGTGTATACGTGAGACTATAGGTAAACATAGGGAGTGTATATAGTCTCGTCTATAGGCAGGCATAGGCCGTGTTTATATTGGATTCTATAGGCAAACATGTTTATACTTGAGACTATGGGTAAACATAGGCAGTGTATATAGTCTCATCTACAGGTAGACATAGGCAGTGTTTATATTGGATTCTATATTTAAACATAAGCTGTGTTTATACTTGAGATTATAGGTAAGCATAGGCAGATATATGGTCTCGTCTATAGGTCGACATAGGTAGTGTTACATTTTATTCTCTAAGTAAGCGTAAGTAGTGTTCATACTTGAGTCTATACATAAACATAAGCAGTGTATATAGTCTCTCTATAGGTAGACATAGGAAGTGTTTATATTTTATTCTCTTGGGAAATATAAGCAGTGTTTATGCTTGAGACTATAGGTAAATATAGCCAGTGTATATAGTCTCGTCTCTAGGTAGACGTAGGCAGTATGTCTAATTGAATCCACTGGCAAACATTAGTAATATTTATTCTTTAGTCCATAAGTAAATATAAGTTATATTTATACTTGTGTTTCTATGTAAACGTCGGTGGGGTTTATGAGTGAGTCTCTAGATAGTCGATGATCAAGTTTATACTTGACTATTTAGGTCAACATGGGTCATATTTTGTACTGGTGTTACATGTAAGCTGTAGAAAATACATATATCAAACCCAATCTCTTCAAAGAAAATTATCTTTAGTGCATTGTTTGCCGTATGTGTATTTTTTATTCGGTAACGCCGACATTCCTGAGTCTATCACGCCAACCACCATGATCCTGTATGAAGGTCGTAAGGTCATTAGGGTGGCATTCTGGGTCATAACATAGCTGGGCAATCAGGGTGATTATTGGTTGCTCCAAGACTAGGTGCCCAGAACAGTATAGCACTCATGAGTTCTTGTTTTTCTCGCCAGTGTCCATCTGCAAAACACATTCTATGTTCGAGTAAGAGCGTAGAAATATCAGGGATGGGTCGGTAGAGCTGTGATTTAATTAGACGTTGTATCCAGATGTTAAGTATAGCTCTCAGCAACCGAGTCAAGCTTAGACTGTAGGTTTTAGTTAATATCCAGTCAGTGGCACTAGACATTAACATCGCCTCTAAAGCGGTTCGAAAAATCCTCATTTTAAGCTGTTTGGTAGGTCAAGTTTCCAGATTACGTCCATTTTATTCAATGCGTCCCAGGTTTGAGCTATGCGAATTTTCACTTCTATTTCAGTAGAATTTATCTCGTTCCAGGCTAGGTAAAAGTTTTGATAGATTGTAATGGATCACCGGAACCAGTCTGTATTGATCCTTACTAGCTGAAGCATCCATGACAGCATTTTCTAGATGATGTAGGGGAATTGTGGCATTGGTAATAGTATCTTCAATAATAGCTAAGTCATCTTCATAGTTAATATTTGTGAACATTCTATCTATATTTCTGAGATGAGGTATTATGTACCCTATTTACATGATTTGGACTATTGTCCTCATCTTTGACGCTATTGTACGCTTTGGCCTGCTTCAGGTGGTTGGAATGTCGAACTGAAGCCTTTATTTCGCTCACTGGGGTAGACTGTTCTAGTTCCACGTGCCATGTCTAATGGATGACAGTTATCTCCTGTTAATTCCCCTTTCAAAACAGTCTGCCTGCCTTATGTGAAGAGGTTATCAGAGAAAATACAAAGGGCAGTGGCAACGGATGTATTTTCAGTGTAGTTGGTTAATACTTGGGGTCGCGAAAAATATAGATATTTTAGACATTAAGCTGGAGTAAATCATTGAACACCCTCTTGAGATTAAACCTGGAAACTTTATAGACGCAGAACTTGAAACGGCTTTAAAAACAGCAAAAATTAGAAAGCTGTGGAACATGATAACATTTCTTCGAGGATCTGGAAGATTAACGTTACATATGATAGAGAAGTAGAAAGATGGACAGAAGAAAGCAGATTTCCTTTCCCAAAAACAAGAGATTTAGAATCGGCAAAATACAATAGAGGAATCGCACTCATCTCCATTGCATCAAAACTTTACAACTCATTGCTTCTCAACAGAATACAACCGGAAGTAGAAAAGAGTGCTCCGATAAAATCAAAATGGCTTTCAAAAAAATAAATCAAGTGTTGGACAATTTCTGCCTGTCCGGCGGATAATTGAGGGTGTCAGGCAAAGAATCTATAGAACGTCTTCGATTCTGTAAATAGTGGAAAGATGGAGATCCTTCTGGTATATGGTAATAAAACGCGCATGCGCGTAATGAAATTGGAGAGGTACAATTTATAGGGTTTGGTAACCAAACAAGGGAGGGCGGGAGTAGAAGCATTTTCCCACACCTTCAGCACAATTTTAGGAATGCGTATTATGGATGAAGGCGTATTATAAATGGAGAATTACGGTAGCAGTTCTCGGGAAAATTATCTGAGTTGAACTTTCTCCTTAGGTTTTGAAAGGGGGGGATGTCTGTGTTAACGACCTGTCCGTGTGAACCGCTTATCCGATAGTGAGTGTTTTTGTGTAGGGAAAGATGGGGTCGATTCAGTTTAGAATGAGAGAATTAATGATAATTATAATTTTTATAATTATTTTATCATAATTATATTTTGATACTATAATTAATTTTTATTTATTTATTTTTAAGGACATTAATCACATATTATTCCACACTACTTCAAAGAAAAGGCTAGAAAAAATGTCCCCATCATTGTTGGAAAGATCAATAACAGTTACTGCTCTCGAGGAGCCTCTTTACCTAAAAAAATCTGTTTGAATAGAAAGATTTTATAAATATCAACAAACGGTAACTGTTCAGTCGATAAATGCTGAATGTTTCCTTATAAGCAAATCAGCTAAGCGCTATCATTAGATTAAAAAAAATATTTCCCACAGATAAATGATTACAAAATAAAACAAAATCAAATCAAGTCTGTGTTAAAATCTCACTATTTCCGAACACGCAAAGATCGAACACACAACATCATCGATAGACTTGCAAAACCAACACACTAATATTTAGGACAAACGTTCTATACTTTGCAAATAAGAATGGGCTACCTTACTGCACTTTTTTTGCTATCCACTTGCTGTCCTCACAAAAAGAAAATCTGGCTCATGGTCTTTTATAAAGCGATCCGTATAACGAGCGCATTTTAAAAGCTGCTATTTTTGTCGACATCAGGACACATTCGTTAATAATATTTTTCTTAGTATAATGGAGGAGACGATGTCAATGAAACGGAATTCCAGACCCCAGACTTCAATTAGTTACAGTTTTCCAACGATGTCTGGGCACAAATCTCGGGCAAATGTCAGGAAAACTTGAACTTTTACTGGGTGGGGGATTGAATCTGCCTCGCATAAATATTCATATCTACCGTTTCCTGCTCTCGCGACATAGGAAAAATAATCCTTCTCTCTTTCGCTTTCTAGACCCTATTTCCGGTTTCTGGCACAGTTAACTTCCGCTTTTAATGTTGGGAATTTGGATAAAATATTACTCTTATACCAGGGCGGAAGAAGATACTGGGATTTTTGCTTTTTACATAGTTTAGCGTACGTGTAAAATTGAATGAATAATCAGGTTTCGGATTGAAAATCTCTGTTAATATTAAATAAGTCCCGATCATTCTATTTAAAAAAAATCGTCGCGCGTCATTCGATAATTTGGAGTTTAGAATTTATTTACTAGTATATTTATGTATTTAAAAAAGAAACAAACAAAAAAGTGTTCAATATTTCTGCAGTTGTATATTACTTAAAGTATATAAAAACATACTTTATATTGCTCTGTAGTATTTTCTTTAGGTTCTTTTATTTCCAGAATGTTAAACGAAATACGCACACACATACACGTATATATATATATATTGAATTGTTTTTACGGGTTATCAACCTTCTGTGTTATTTAAAGCCAGCACAAATTTTGGATTTTATGGATCCGGGGGTATAATAATAATAATTTCTGAGTTAGATCTTTATATATATATATATATATATATATATATATATATATATATATATATATATATAGAGAGAGAGAGAGAATATATATATTGATTTGCTTCTATGTTTTATTAGCCTTCTGTGGGTTATCTAAAGACAGCACACATTTTGGATTGTTGGAATTGGCAGTATAATAATAATGATTTCTGATATGGGTCTTTATATATATATATATATATATATATATATATATATTACCGTCGTTAAATTTTACAAAAACTATCCAAATGTTTTATTTTTCCAAGCACCTTGTCTGTCATACATAATGAAGTATACGCAAAAGAAGGATTTCTACCTAAATACGATAAATATATATATATATATATATATATATATATATATATATATATATATATATATATATATATATATGTGCGTGTGTGTATATTGGAACTTTCGAAAGAACGCGTTGTTTCTCCTGAATACCTATTATTTTTATCATATCTATCTATCTATCTATCTATATATATATATATATATATATATATATATATATATATATATACAATTAATTGGAAAGCAATGTAATAATAAAATATATTGGAAAAAAATTAAAGATTCTGTGAATGGTCATGAATAAAGTTATGTTTTATTGGGAGAATCGGATATATTATTATAGTGATTTATATATTCGAACAAGTTAAAATAAGTGTATTCATTAAAATACATTCGGCCTCTCTCTCTCTCTCTCTATATATATATATATATATATATATATATATATATATATATATATATATATATATATATATGTATGGGTACATAAACTTCAATGATTTGAAGAAATTCCCAAATATTAAACGATCGGGATAAAAGCTAAAACACGGCCTGAGTTCATTCTTTGTGCAGTTTTATTGAAGTTGAAATGAATTGAACTGAAATTTTTATATGAAACCAGAGAATCTCTTTTATAATAACAGCGTAACAAATAATCAGCGATTGATCAACGCCTTTCATAGAACAAATAAGAAACAGAGATTAACCTTTAGATCGTTTACATGTCAACGCACAGACTGTGCTTCTCAAACACAGTGACCTATTATCTATTAATTTTTATTAAATTCGTGGCTTCAGCAGGTTTAGTTTCCGACATAGTGGTTTTAATTGCTCACCAAAGTCAAGCATTGCTCTTTAGTTCTGTTAAGGCACTTGATCCCAGAGGATTTCTGCTTCTTTCTTTCTTTTATCTTCTGTATGTTAACAATGCGCTTAAGAACATTCTCAGTGAATCAGTAAAGATATATGTAGACTATAAGAAGTTTTATAGGAGCACCACCAAAAATCTATATTACCAGAGGCTGGCATTGGATGTCTTATCTGATTTTGCTCGCACAGTTCAAGGGGGAAGCAATTGGCTTGTAACAATGAATACCTTCAGAACCAAGCTATTAAAGGGTTTCATCACCGAAGTGAGGATTCCTGACCTAAGGAATGGTTGCATTCTCAGCTTGGACCCCTTGAACGTTTATTGGGACTGAAGCTTACTCCACAACTCAAGTGGAACTCATATATATGATCTGTCGCTGAAGACGCTGAAAACATTTTTGGTTTCCTGGTCAGCTTCAGAATGTAGCAGACCCCTCCCGCCATGACCTCTCTCTACAAAATTAAGGGAAGATCAAAAATGGAGTTTTCTTACCACTGGTCTCACGATTTCCCTGGCCTGATGTGGAATAACTACATTGAATCAATAGCTTCATCTACCGCAAGGAAAGTTGCTTCTCTGTGTCATGCCAGAAGGTTTTTCTCGTCTGAGTCCATCCTTCAAATCTACAAATCTACCATTCGTCCTTGCATTGAATACTATTGCCATATATGGTCTGGTGTCCCCGCTGTTCATATCGAGGTTCTAGACAAAATCCAGAGAATGATACGCAATATTACAGGTCCTGATCTGGCATCTCGTCTACAGTCACTTTCCCACAGACGTGATATGGCTTCCCTCTGTCTTTTCTACAAATATTTTCATGGAAACTGCTCTGACGAGGTATTTTCACTGATGCTCCGACTGCATGAATTTAAGCGTGCTACTAGTATGGCATCTCGGTCTCAATCAATTAACGGTTGAAACAGTTAAATGTAACCACCTCTTCTACTCCAAGAATTTCCTTATTTTGCACTTCCAGACAGTGGAACTCCCTTCCTCTTACTTGCTTCCTTGATAGCTATAATCTTCAAATATTCAAATATAATGTCAATCAACATCTTCTGATGCCTTGACCTTGATCCCTGTCCTTCTCTTTATCCTTTTCTCAAACACTCCTCTTTACTTTTACTTTCATTCTCTGTAACCCTTTGCATGGGGTGAAATACTTAAAAAAAAGAATGAAAAATAAATATAGACCAGAGATGTGCAATTCCTACCCTTACAGCCTCGACTGGAGTCCAAAATATTTTGGCAGCCTTGTGGGTGATTTTTTTTCCATACCCAGCTCTTTGACGGAATGTTGTTAGCCTCTCGCGACTCAGTCGCTATTTTTATGTTAGATATATTCTTTGGTTTCACCAGTGCCCGTATACTGAGTTTACTCCATATTCCATTTGTAAGGAGGAAGTTTTACGTAGCTTTCTCTCTAAAACTATTGCAACGTGGGACTCACTCCTCTCTGATCACTCTTCAAGTCGAATGCTAACCGTTGTCTATCCTCATAATATGCAACCATTCGTATCCGTCCTTAACAACATTTTCGATCGGATTCTGATCCAGACTTGATGGCGGCCTTTCCATTATCTTTTCTCCTGTAAACGTTTTATACTGAAGAATCTCACGATTAAGTTTAGGCAAACGAGAAGTGGCATTACCGTGCATGAATAGAAATTTGTCTTTGAAACTGAAAGGTTGGCATATCCACCAATCAAAAAACGTCTTGCCCGTGGAAATGAAATAGCATTGTTCAGTTTAACACCTTCAACGACATTAAATCGCCCGCTAAATTGTTTGATTGTGAAATCTAGGTCATATCCTTACATCACTTTCTTGTTGCCATCTTTTAGTGACAGGCACCTCTTGAATCATATAAAATCCATTCTGTGGCCCATACATTGCACGAGATACGTCTGTGTAAATTATTTTTGTAAAGTCAATGTTTATGTGTCTCCGGGCCCAGTTGTGATGTTTTCAAATATTTGCATTGCAGAGATGAAATTAACTTGGTGATTTCTCGACAGATCACAATTTTCTAAATATTTCTCACTTTTTTATGTCCCTCTCGACTCCCTGAATTGCAACGTCTCAAAAGATCTGAGCGCTGATTAAACGTCGTTGCTTTGTTATAATTTACTTTAGCTTACGTTTCTCTTGGGGTGACAAGTTCTTAAAGTCTTTTATTGCTTCTGGTTTTCAATTCCAACAGTTTTCTTTATCTGTCAATGATCCCGTTCGACATCATCAGTTAATACCTAGATGAGTGAACGCTTGAGAATAGCAGGTGTTTTAAACTTGGAACTGCGGGTGATGGATAACGAACCGGAATTAGAAATCAGCGAGCAAATGCTTGGCCAATTGTGAATTGGTGATGGTATTTAACCCATAGTTGGGGAGATGGCCGTTTATTCGGAGTTTATCCACCTTTTCAACAGCCCTTGTTTTTTGTGTTGGTGGGATTCACTTCTCACCAGACCAGGGTCTGTTAGGGAAACCGGTTTAATCGCCGACCTTTTAAAGTCACGTCCTTCTTTTATCACCTAGGCTGGTTGCCACCCAAGACTATATATTCTCTTTAATCGCAAATACACTTGGGAAAGGTATGAATACACCACTTCTCCCCCAGACGTTGTTTAATTAGTTAGACTTGTATCAGTAAATGATTATTATCTCGTGCTGATCTATTACGCATGCACATACATACATACATACAAAAATACAAATCACATACAATGTCAAGCATTCATTGGTTAAATAATCACCACTACGTTATTATAGACAATTTACAAATCGCATCAAGGCGACAATTTTGTAATCGCTCTATTTTTATGTAGTCAGTTTTGTGCACTTTTGGGAGAAACGGATCACAGAAGCTTTCTTAAGTCTCCCCAAGGCTCGCTCGCTGATTGGTCTATGCCAACCAAACAGATCGTCTGCATGTGAAGAATAATTCTTCCCGCGCAGCGATCTGGAGCCTGTAGTTACTTATTTAAGCAAGGATCCAACTGCGAAACGAATCCACGACAGTTGAAACTATGCGCCAACCTTCTCATTCACACACACCACTCACATGCTGAACATACCTTGTATATACTCACATAATCTTTTCTTACACAGCAAAAGCTTACAAGTACAAACATTACAAAAGACTCTCATGAACATTCTTCTAGTGAACTCGGAACATTAAAATAACAGTTAAAGAGAGACAAATCTTGTTTTATTCAACCTTTTCTTACTTAAATGCATGCTTTCTTTCACATTGTTGTTTGATATTGTACATCTTGTTAAATACATATTTTATGTGTAACAATGTCTTTGGATTATCCTTTTCTGTGTCAGCCTTTTTTCCTAAACTAAAGTTAAATTAATGTGGTGAAGTCCGCCACAATCTCTTCAAAAATCATACAATCTAAAAATATTTTCTGACTTTAAGTAACCGGTTGATAAGCTGCAAAAACAACTAAATCTAACGATATGTGAATATGTGGATATTCTCTCACTTAATAACTTTCAGCAATTTACAGTTATTTCTTTGCCGATGTCAATACAAATATTCAGGTTTAAAAAACTGTAAAAGATTTTACAAGCATGAAAATAGACTAATTTAAATTAGATACAGATTGGTTCATGCCTTTTTCTGTTATTAAAGTTTATATGATTTGCCTAATAATTACAGATAGATAGTATATTATTCGTATCTCAGCCTGTGAAGGTGTTTTTTTTTTTTTTTTACATAGACCATCCGATGTTTCAATGGGGCATTGACCTACTGCACGCGTCCTGGGTTTGACAATAAACTGCATCCGGCAGCAAGGCCTCTGATCAAGAGGTTTTGAGGAGCATGAAACCACCTCTTAATTGCTGCTGTTCCCACGTCCAACCTGGCTCGGGGTGGTAGCACCTGTTAGGGTCCCAGCTATGGGCAAATACTTAACACCCAAACTGGGTTCAAAACGCCGTGAATGTGTAAAAATAGGTTTAAATACTAGCAATGAATTTTGTAAGGAAGAAATTATTACAGGCAATACATTTTTGAAAAAATATATACCAGCAATGAATATCTTGTCGGCTTTAAATAACCCATTGAGTAAAACAAATCAAACCAAACTGGACAAAAATCTTTTGTTGGCATTAAATAAACCATTCAAAATAGATATGACATAAAACAAAGCAAACCAAACCAGACCAAAAAATCCTTTGTTGGCATTAAATAAGCATTTGAGGTTGATATGCCAAAACACAAACCAAGCCAAACTAAACCGAACTAGACCAAAAACACTTTTGTTGGCATTAAATAACTCTTTGTGGGTGATATGCCATAAAACAAAGCAAATCAAACTAAAACCAAAAAATATTTTGTTGGCATTAAATAACAATTTGAAGTTGATATGCCATAAAAGAAACCAAACCAAACCAGACCAAAAAATCTTTTGTTGGCATTAAATAACTCTTTGTGGTTGATATGCCATAAAACAAAGCAAACCATATCAAACCAAACCAAACCAAACCAAACTAAAATCAAAAAATCTTTTGTCAGCATTAAATAACAATTTGAATATGACATGCTATAAAAGAAACCAAATCAACCCAAACCAGACCCCAAAAAATCGTTGGCATTGAATAACCCTTTCAGGTTGATATACATAAAACAAAGTAAACCACCAACCCCTACCGTGCTAAGACAATAGGTGTTGGTAGTGGTGGATGTGACACGCTTGGGTCATCATAGCTCTTTTCGATTCATGATCGGCCAGGGGTTATTTGCGCGTAAGGACACGTAAAGAACTCAATTGGGATTCGAACTCGGCCCTCCAATTTCTCGTTCCCAGCCGTTCTTTATTACACAACCTGCACATCGCACACCCGAGCTTACAGCACCAGATATTCGCAGGTGGTCACCAATCCATGACAAATTAGAAAAAAAACTTTTCTTGTGACACGTTTTGTCTTTCAGGACTTTATTGGCCTCAATTGATGTATACGTTGGTGCGACCACACGAAGATATAGAGATGGCATGAAAAGAGTTAATGTCTAAAAATGAAAAAAAAAAATCATTTTCAGGGCGTACTAGAGCAGCATACTGCAGACGGGGCGAGACGTTGAAGAAAATGTAACGTCAAACATGAAGATTCAAATCTAGTGTTATTACATAATCACCACGTTCATGACATTAGAATTTAACATCGAGATATTGACTCATGTTATTTCTTGAAGTTAAAACACAGTTCATAGTAATTATGGCCAACCACCAGTACACAATCACAAGCATGGGGCTCATATGGAAAGGAAGAATGCAGTTATTAATAAGACGAGTTGAAATTAATGCATGCACGATTTCACATCTGTAGCATCACTCCTTCATAGTCAGCCTATGAACCTTTCAGCCTATGAACCTTTCAGCCTACTTTCGTACCTGGAAAGAAACAATGTAGTTATTAATAAGAGTTGATATGAATGCAGGCAAGATTTCACAGCTATAGCATCACTACTTCGTGGTCAGCCTATGAACTTTTCAGCCTATTCTCGTACTAATTATTTTCGTCTGAGTTATCATCGTTTTGCCAAAACCGTTGAAGTGTAAAAATTCAGAAGAATTTTTTTAATTAAAATTCCCGCTTCAAAATTTGATACTTACTTTCTCCAATTTTACTTATATTTTACTTACATTTTGTATATTTAGAATGCGTTAAAATATGTCAATATTTTCTTTTTCTGACATCGGTTCTGTTTCAATATCGCCACACACAAAAATAAATATAAAAACAAAATAATCCCGTCTTTTCTCGGCATTACGGAAAAAGGTTTTATTGGGATTGCTCAGCGCAATGAATGTCAGTCGATATACGAACAAGAACATAAACAAATATGCCTTATTTAAAATTTAAATAATATACTAGTAGATGTACCGACTGTCGGTGGGTCATTTAAAAAAAAGAATAGTTACACCCCAAGCAAGGCAATAAAGCTACTAAGACACAAGTTGTTACTGAGTGTGAAAGAATAATAATAAGAGAATCATTATTAAGCAAGGAGATTAATAAAATAGGAATCGAAAAGACAGAAGATAATGATCGACATTGCATTTAAATTTTTGAAGATCAATGTTGGCTGGTAAGCAAAAAGCCGGAAGAGAGTTCCACAAGTGAGAAGAGCGATAAAAGAATTTAGTAACTTACAGCTAGCCAATTTCATAGAACGATGATGAATAATTCTCACCAAGCTAGTACTGCGCTTAAATTCATTAAGTATAGGCGCCATAAGGAACGTTCATCCGAACAATTACTATTAAAGTATTTATAGAAAAGGCGCAGCGAAGACACTTTACGGCAGCTAGAAAGTCACTGAAAACAGACTGCTAGTTACTCTCCGACACGATATGCCTAGGATTGCAAACGGACTGCTATTAGGTACAAACCTTAACAAACAAAACATTGTAATCATAGTTAAATAGCGTAGTACGTTTACACCTACTTATGTGGAAGCTACACATCCAACCGACTAACATAAACATAACAAATGATTTTCACTGTTTGATTTAGCTAGTTTAGTTATTATTACCATTGGTCCGTTAAAACATTAATTATTGTCAAGTATTTTACCGGTTCATCGTTTTCGGTTTTGTTTATTTCCTTTTATGGCATATCAATACCTCAATGGGTTATCTAATGCCGACAACATTTTGAGGATAGATTCGTATGAATAGAATATGTATTCTTTGGTTTAGATTGGTTTGGTTTATTTTCTTTTACGGATTATCAACCTCAATGGGTTATTTAATGCCGACAACATTCTTAGGATAGATTCGTATAAATAGAATATGTATTCTTTGGTTTAGATTGGTTTGGTTTATTTTCTTTTACGGAATATCAACCTCAATGGGTTATTTAATGCCGACAAAATTTTTAGGATAGATTCGTATGAATAGAATATGTATTCTTTGGTTTAGATTGGTTTGGTTTATTTTGTTTTATGGAATATCAACCTCAATGGCTTATTTAATGCCGACAAAATTTTCATTGTTGGTAATATTTTTTGAAAAATCTATTTCTGTTAATATTTTTTTCTTTCAAAAATCTATTTCCGGCAATATTTTTTCCATCGCTGGTAATATTTGTTTTTCAAAAATGTATAGTTGTTAATATCTTATTTCTTAAAAAATTTATTCCTGTTTATAATTTTTTTTTACAAAGTATTTTGGTATTAAAACCAACTTTTACACTATCATTGTGTTTTGATCCCATTTTGGGAGTTAAATATTTGCCCATAGCTGTGACTCTAACAGGTGCTACCATGCCGGGTCAGGATGGACCTGGGAACACCAGCATCTAAGAGATGGTTTGACGCTCCTCAAAACCTGATCAGAGGCTTTGCTGATGGATGTAGTTTATCGTCACACCCAGGACAGAATCAAGAATGAAGTTACTTGCTAAGATCATTTGTAAAATAGAAAGTTACTGAAAAGTTTTAAGTAATAAATCTCTTTTTCAATATTTGATAACCACCTCTTAAATATCAGAACTTGTTTTCATCTCAAAACTGTCATCCGTATTAACTGGATGAATAAACACACAGGTCTATATTGATGTTGATGACGATGAGAAAAGCAGCCGAAGTGGCCTTTTAAATATTAACTTATTAACTGAAAGAAGCTTTCTACAGTTTTATCTGCACAAATATACGACACTAGCAGCATGGCCCGGCGTTGCCCGTGCTTGATTCAAAAATCGTACGACTCATACAGCAATCGCTATCACTTTGCCGTGCTGATGTTGCTACATGCCTTACTTCTTGCCAATCTCACACTGCGATTTTTTTCTAAGCTCTATACTAAACATTAAATCTGTTACGAAAAAAGAACTAAACAAAATGAACACAAAACGATCAGCTTTAAAAAATGACTCGTAACTGGAAAAACCGAATGAAAAAAGAATGTTAACAACAAATACTTTTTCACACGCAACCCAGTTCTGCGGAATCAGAATCAACGTTGAGTTTAAGCAAGAGAATGAGCCAACTGGAGTAAAGTGTCATGCAGATTTAAATTTTTCCCATTTGTGACGAATGCAGCTATCGATTTTTTGCATGCTAGGTAACATTCGTGTCAGTCAGCTGTTGGCTCTCACGCTGGCCAATAGAATCTTCCTGACTATTCCTGGCAGCCAGCTATAGGCTCTCACTCTGGCCAGTAGAAAATGGCCGCAAACTACATGAAAACTGCCGTAGACGCATGACAAAAAATCGATTATTTCTACTATCGATGGGAGTTGGGAAATGCAAAATCGGTCTTGGCCTTACCGCTAACTTGGAGCATGTGCATGTAAATTTTGGTGCAAATCCGTCGAAAATTGCGACCGTGCATTCGTTACACACACACACACACACACACACAGACACACACACACACATCCTGCCTTTTATAGATGGAGATGCAAGATATGTTAGAAAAGTGGGCCGATTATCTCTATTTTTAAACATGAACTCTTTTCAAATATTGAAACAGTTCAATAATAGTTTGTAGTACAAATTAAAAATTATATTCAGTTGGTAATTTTGCGTAAATAATCTAAGTGTTGTTTATATTATACATTGATTAATTAGGTTTTTTGTTATTGTTTTTGGCTTTCAGTTCTGGTGATTGTATTCAGCCATCTTCATGTCTCAACTCGTCTTGGGTGTAACTGTAAACTATATCCGGCAGCAAGGCTTCTAACCTGGAGGTTTTGAGGAGCGTGGAACCACCTCTCAATTGCTCTCGTTCCCAGGTCAACTCTCAACCTTAGTGGAAGCACCTATTACGTTCCCAGCTATGGGTAAATAGTTAAACTGGGATAAAAAATAAAAATAAAAAGAAGAAAAACTATGAAAGTATAAAAATATATTTTTATAGAAAAAAATCACCAGTAGTACATTTTTGTTAAAAAAATACCAGCAATACATTTTTGTAAAATAAATTATTAATGCTCCCCAAAAAATTAAATTTTGGCATTAAATGACCAATAAAGAGTTGTCCCAGATTATTCTTCAAAGAAAGACTAGGCCCAAAGTGTTATGAGTTCAATACCAGGCTACAGCAGTGGTGAACCAAAATACTTGGAGAGTTGAGATTAAGGAAAATAACACGTGGAACTAGAACAACGGTGGATGAAATAAAGGGTTCGGTTCGAAATTCCAATCACCTGAAGGAGGCGGGAACGTATAATGGTCGAAACGTTTTGAATATGGTAATGAAAATGAGGATAACAGTCCGAA
The DNA here is from genome assembly GCA_903632075.3 of Acanthosepion pharaonis. Taxonomy (NCBI): domain Eukaryota; kingdom Metazoa; phylum Mollusca; class Cephalopoda; order Sepiida; family Sepiidae; genus Acanthosepion; species Acanthosepion pharaonis. The sequence goes on along the minus strand of CAHIKZ030005356.1, from coordinate 1,189,033 downwards.
TAATATAAATAGTCTTATCGATTTTGTTTTTCGTATGACCTTTTGGTTACTATACATTCAGGCATTCTTTCAAATCTCCAAGACCAGATGTTGTTGTTAGTTTGTTAATTAGGCGTGAAAACAGGAAAAAATCCTTAAATTCCTTAAAATGTCAGATATTCTGGAAGATGGATTTGTTCACTAGGAAATTGAAATTCTATCCTTAAGGAATTGGTGTCTTTTAGCAGGACAATGAGTCTTATAATCCTGCTGGATACTTCAAATCTATCATGATGATAGATGTGATACTACGGATATCCACATAGGAAAAGAAAATGTAGCTTTAATTCGATCTCAACTGTTTCTGTTTGATACACCAGCAGAAGTTCTGTTTGATACACCTTTTGAAGTTCGATCTTCTAAGCGGCATCCACTTTAACCGGAAGATAACACGGAAGTGAATGAGTGATTTTTCGAGATCAAGTGGCAGAAACATCGGAAATAAGGTATATCCGGGTGCTGGTCTATAGTAACAGTCATGCTTGGGATCGGGAAGAGTACTGTCCGCCCTTGGCGAGAGATGGCTGTATCTGTTGTGAGGATCATATACCGCCTATTTTATATTATCAGCTGCCACGTCGGAAGGAGTAGATAGATGAGGACTTGGTAGGGAGGGGTGAGCTGATACAGAAATTATCTCCTAACTATCTAGCCACTGGTATGAGCATGTCAAGCTCTGAATGAAACTTCTACATATAATATGGGAAACAGGTTTCGTGTTCTTATTTCATCTTTTATCTCCATTATCTTGTGAGCATGTAGCGGACCCTTTTTGAGCTTTCGATGCCCACCGACGGGATCGAGAATCAGAATGCTACATGGGGTGATCGTTGGTCTGTCAGTGAAAGCATGGTCGAGGGTCATAGTGTATGGTTACAAAGAAAACGACTTTGAAACCATGTTTTGTACATTTATTGAATATTAAATTCGCGAACGGCTGTAGCTTTATACAATGAAAGCTAAGGTAATAACTTCTCAAAAGAATTTAGTTTGTGCAATACCATGTAAGAACAATGCGAATCTCATCCTGGAGGATTTTATTTCGAATGGTCTGCAAAAAAAAGAAAAAAAAACCTTTGAAGAATCAAACTAACTAAACCTGAACAGACGCAACGTTTCTCTCTATATTTCTGAGATGAGGTATTATGTACACTATTTACATTATTCGGACTATTGTCCTCATCTTTGTCGCCATATTTATTACAACGTTTCGGCTCTTCAGTATCTGTCTATATTTCTGAGATGAGGTATTATGTATACTATTTACATTATTCGGACTATTGTCCTCATCTTTGTCGCCATATTAATTACAACGTTTCAGCAATTCAGTATCTGTCTATATTTCTGAGATGAGGTATTATGTACACTATTTATATTATTCGGACTATTGTCCTAATCGTTCTCGCCATGTTTATTACAACGTTGTACGCTCCGGCCTCCTTTAGATGGTTGGAATGTCGAACTGAACCCTTTATTTCGTTCGCTGGGGTAGACTCTTCTAGTTCCACGTGCCAGGTTTAATGGATGTCAGTTATTAGTTATCTCTTGCTAATTCCCCTCTCCAAGTTCTCCACTGCCTTAACCGGATCTAACCAACGCCTTTATTCCCTGTGCCATGTGTTCTTGAGGACATCTGTGTATGAATTTCAGGGTATTATAAACCTAATTTTTTTACCGATGCTCATATTGCAATTTTTTCTGTTATCATTGCACGTTTTTACTAGAGCTCATATTGCAATTTTTTTATCGCTTTTCTTTGGCACTCTTTATTACTGGTTCCCATATTGTATTCATTTCCATGCTTGGTCGCTCAGATTTTTTAAGTTTACGAATTTTCCAATGGTGCTCTTTTGTCTCCATGGGTTCATGACATTCGTATACCGTAAACCGACATTCACTGGACAGTCCCTCAATTTCAACACGCACCATCCATACAGCGCAAAGAAAGGGATCGTCTTCTGCTTAAAACACCGTCATTAGTGGCGACCCAGAGACATTAGATAAAGAATTGGTCAGTATATGTAGTACCCTATAACGTACCAACTACCCTGGGTACATAGCAGCAGCCCCCAAAACTGGGATAGGCGGGTACAGGAGGAGGAGGACAACAACACGAGGACGAAACGTTATCAGTTATACGGCAATAAATTCTCCAATCGCAATAGAGACTAGAACTATGGAAGCGGATAATGTCGGAAGACATTTCTAACGTGGTGTATGCCTACTGGTGTTTAGATTCATTTTAAAAAAAGTGGCAATCGATAGGGTACAAGAGAAAGGGAAGGCTTTATAGAAGGTTTGAGCAAAAAGAGTCGGGGCTGTTGCTATAAAACGAAAACTACAACACATATCCCTTCGATATTCAATCTCCTTCAAAGTAAGCTGCATCTGAAGCAGCGCACTTTATCTAGTGTCGTTTCCACTGATGTAAGCATTCTTGGAACTATTTTTGGGCGATAGCGAATAGCTATCTCGTCGCATTCTCTTGAATTCTGAAATCTTCCTTTCAAATTGTTTATTGGAAAAACGAAAAAGTCGAAAGGATTAAGATCTAGGTAATATGGTGGTTTTTAGACCTCGGGAATGTTTTTCTTGACCAAAAAAAAAGCTGCCCAAGCGGAGCTGAATGGGCTGGTGCGTTGTCAGGGTGGAACTACCACTCTCCGGGCGTATGCAATACTGTCATTTTCGGAAGTACAGTATCCTGCAACATGACACGGTAGTACACCTTGCATACTCTCTGATCAGGCGAAGTATACTCATGATGAACAATGCCTTTGTAGTCGAGTAAAGCAGGCAAAAATGATGCCGTTTTTTACCAGCTTTATTTCTTTTAAGTATGGGATCTTTTAATAAGATTGGTGAATTTTTCTTTCCCTATTAATATTGTTGATTTCAACCCTTATAAGGTAAAGCTGTAAAACACTTTCTCCTCCCCAATTTATATGCAGAATCACACGAATGCATGCTGGGATTAAAACAAAACAAGAGAAAAAATGAATGATGATAATGTAATGAAAAAATAAAAATAATAATAAAAATGGATAGACTGTTCTAGAAGCATGTGCCATGTTTAATTAATGTTATTTATCAGTTATCTCCCGTTAATTCCCCTAACCTAGGACACATGGCACAGTGGATAAAGGCGTTAGTTACATCCATTACAGGACCCAAAGAGTGTGAGTTCAATATCCGATTAAGGAAGTGGAGAACTAGGACGCTATTTCCATGCCAAATGTTCTGACGGTCTGCACTCATTAATTCCACTAGTTCAGACCTTTACAGCTAAGCCTCTCGTTTCTTCGTCTCTATTTCCATGGCAAATGTTCTGATGGGCTACACTCATTATTTCCACCAGTTCAGACGTTTACAGCTCAGCCTCTCCCTACTCCGTCGCTATAACCATGACAAATGTCCTGACGGGCTACACTCATTTGTTCCACTAATTCAGACCATTGCAGCTTAGCCTCTCGCTACACTGTCTCTATTTCCATGGCAAATGTTCTGACGGACTAAACTCATTAGTTCCACTAGTTCAGACCTTCACAGCTAAGCCTCTCGCTATTCCGTCGCTATTTCCATAGCAAATATTTAGACGAGGTACATTCCTTACTTTTACCTGTTCAGATCTTTACAGCTTGAACTCACTATGTTAAATACACATTTCTTTGTTATAACTTTTCCCAAAACTGTGTCTGGTTTTACACAAGCCTTCATCACTATAATGAAATCACCTGTTAGGGTGATCTAATGGTATTGTTTTGCCGTGGCCTTTCCATCAACGATAGTCCTTACAGAAGCCCGGCTCAGCCAGTACATCCCAAGCCACCTACACCGAGACGAATCCTGTTCTTTTGCATTCCATTCATAAGGAAATCATTCCACTTAGAACGATTCGCCAAAGTACTGTCGCATTGTGAAACAGACTCCAAAGTGAATGCATCCCAGAACAATAAAAATACATAATCTCTTCAATTCGAGGTTCAATCTTTACCAATGTTCCATATCTTCATGATATGCACCTTTTATTTCCTCTATTTATGTCCTTAAATAACCACATTCAGCAACCTTCTAACTTGAGTTGCCCTTGAGCCTTGTATTGGGTGGGTAATGTATATGTAAATTTTATCTGACTTCTGTTATCCCATTCGTCACACCTTCTAAAATAGGCATATACTGATCGATTGAAACCAAATTTTGAGAGAAGTTCAAACAGGTAAGGGTGTACAAAAGACACTAGTTTTTACTAGGTACAGTTTTCATTATTTTTTAAAATGGAAACATTTATTATTTAATACACAAAATATTCCCACTATTTTAAAACAATATATATATATACCAGAATCCAGTTGGCCCTGCGTTTGCGAGAACTATAACGCTTCAAAAAGTTGGAATTTGGCTCTAGAACGCATTTCCTGTTTTATGTTGCATGCTCAAGTGTAAGAAATCCTAATAATATATTAATATAAATTAAATTTAAAATATATTAAACCGAAAATTACGGTTTTTGTCAAAGTATTTTCCAAACACATCAGCTTATTCAAATTTCATCGATTGGTTTGCGAAATTGAACGAAACGTAGAGTTTTGTAAATCTCGACAAAAATTGGTAGCGATAACTTCAACAATACTTAATACTGTGAGGATTTTATGAAAAATAGCTAGAAGTATAAAAATCTGATCGTCACCACCCATTAATTCACACACTTTCATTGCACTTAGTAAAGAAGGCAAAGAAATTAAGTAATTTGCATCGAAACACTGTCCTGTTAGATCTGCATTTAGCTCAGACTGCAGATACGCTGCTTAAGAAACATGAAGAAAGTTTGTGGCGCATATTCTGACTGAAGAAAGAACCGAACAATGATTCGTTATTTGACGCTTTTTTTTATAATGAGAATGACAGCTGCGTTCAGCTATTGCTGTTTGGAGAACTAAGGATCTGTTAATGTGATATGACTAATTGTTTGGTTGAATAGATCTTTTTTAGAAACAGCGAACAAACAAAAGAGAAATAAAACAGTACACTTCTGTTTGCCAATTATAGCCTTTTGTTATATTTAATAACGAACGGATGTTTCTAGATTCACTTCCCCAATTTCATTCAAAAAATCGTTGCATTTATTTAATTTCTTATTTTTCTATTCTGGTAATAATACATTGAAGTTGCCATACATAAATTATTTAAATTATAAAATGGAGTCCATTATTAAACATCAGATGTTTCGAGTACCAGCTTCAACACGTTTTTCAGAAAACAAGCCAGTGCAACTGTACTTAGAGCATAACCATTACGTTTTTATTGCCGCATGGGACCTACATTTTGTTACGAAATACACCCTTGTGCAAATTAATTGAAACAACCGCTTTAGTTTCCTTTCTTTCCCCATACGGTCAGTTTTAAACCCACTGGAGTGATAGGGTGTAATCGATTTCTATTTTTTTCTCAGATTAGGTCATTTGCAGTAGTATGCAGTAATATGAATCTATTTTTAGAGTGTATAATGAAATTTGTTTAGCCTTGAAAAATATTTCATCATCCGTGATTGCGTCAGATTTGTATCACGCCCATACACTATTGTCTTGACTATCAATTAGCTGTCTTGCGGTCATTGTCTGCGATAGACGTTACTCCAAGGAAGCGTACGAAAATTGTAATCCTGCAAGAACCCAATGGCAAGACTTACCAGTGAGCAAATTAAAGTACTATCGACTGACTCGGAAACTCTTCTGGTTTAAATTCAATCGAGAATCTCTGGTCAATCTGCAAGGAACGACTTCGTGAAATGAACATACGAAATACTAACATGTACACTGGGTCATGTTTCATTGCCGAAACGTTGTGAATATGGCAATGAAGATGAGGATAACAGTTCGAATAATGTAAATAATGCAAGTAATCATAATTTCTCATCTCAGAGATATAGACAGATATATAGAGAGACATAGACATAAAGGCCGGAGAGTACAACGACCGAAACGTTAATATAGCAATGAAGATGAGGGGAACAGTCCGAATAATGTAAAAAAATGCAAGTAATCGTAATACCTCATCTCAGAGTTATAGACAAATATTGAAATAATCATTTTTATTTAAAATAGATCGTTGATGCAATATTCCCAAAATGTATTCTTACAATCTAAAATCTTCGGCTTTAAATAACTTACTAAGCCGTAACTCCCACATAAAAAAAAAAAACTTACATCAGTCAATTAGTACTTTCAGTATGAGATATCTGAACAAAAATTATTTATCACTTGCAGTCAACGTGATTGAAGGAATGGAGAATGCATAAGTTAATATTTAAAGAAATGTCTCTCCCCCTAATTTACCTGTCACCGACGTAAGAAGGAAAGACTGATATTCGTATTGTGAAACTTGACAAGATCTAATCATAAATTATTTGGCCATAAGGAATTGGCAACTGACCCTTCATGACAAAAATGCTAATGGCTTTACGAATCAGTTGAATGTGGAACACATTACATACTGGCCTTCAGCCAAGTGTCTGTTGAAATTAATTAGGTCTTCAAGAATGAAGCGGAAGGCCGAATCTAAGACTGGCCGATCATTGAAAGGAAATGGGACATACACATAACCTGGAAAACCTCAAATATGTGAAAATGTAATTAAAATTGGCAAATTATCTACGTACGGAATTACATCAATTAGTCTGCAATGAAAAGATTAAAAATAATTATTTTGCCCGAGGTTCTCATTGATGATCTGTAGCGAATATCAGCTAACATATTTCAGCATTATACACTGAAAATTACAGATCAAAATTGAAAATTAATGGGCTATTCTTTTATATTTCTGATATCATTGACACAATGGTTTCCAGATTTATTTATTTAATTATTATTATTATTATTATTATTATTATTATTTCCTTTGATTTCTGGTGTGTACACATTTCTTTCCGGGTACCGCCCGGGGACCTAAGGTTAGAAATGGTATCATGACATTTTTCACTGACCAATTAAAAAAAAAAAAGAAGAAACATATTTTACGTAGATGAAACCCTTCGTAAGGTGTGGGATTTCTTCAGTTTCAGTTTTTAACCCTGTCCTACGTAGCCACTGAGGGGTACGGGGATTGTCTACATCAGCTTGTTTGGTACGGGAAGAGCATTGGCCATGAAGTGGTTTATCTTGCCATTATTTCTGTATCTGGTTGGTTGAATTTGTATTTGCTTTCTTTTTTTTTTAAGTATTTTGCAGTTTCAGTCGGTGTATTATGGCTTACTTATATTTCTGCAACCATTTGAAACTCCATTTTGAACTTGTTGGCTTCCTTTATTACGGAATACGGACGCTTACTCCTTTCATGTTCTTTGACACATATCATCATCCAGTCTTCTGTAGTTGCCTGGTAAATTTGAATGTCAATTGCTGTAGTTTTGCAAGACAGTTCTAGTTGAACTAATCCTCTGCCTCCTTCGGATCTGGGCACATGCAGACGATCAACATCATCTTTGGGATGATGCATGCGGTAACAAGTGAGAAGCTTTCTCGTTTTGGCGGCCATTCTCTTAATGCCAGCTATGGTCCAGTTAAGGACATTAAATCTGTATTGCACTACAGAGACAGCCAATTTGCTTGTGGCTGATATTCTGTTTTTTTTTTGTCTTCAACTCGGTATTTAGTACCAGATGCACACGCCTATACCACTTCTTTCTTACCTTCTCTTTCGTGTGGGTATGCTGTATTCCACCTCCTTTGCTAATTCCCAGGTACTTATAGGCTTCATCTTGTTCCAGTTCCCTAATCCTTGTGACAAAGTCTAAATCTATTGAGGTTGTTTCTATAATTCTCTCTTTTTTGAACCTTACTTTTGCACATTTATCTAATCAGAAGTCCTTAAATATGTCGTCATTGAAACATTTTACAATATTGAGGAGGCCTTTCAACTCATTATCGTCTTTGGCAAATAGTTTGAAATCATCCATGTAGAGTAGGTGATTGAATATTTTTTGTTTAGTTTGTAACTATAACTACTGTTTTTTAATTCATGTGTAAGGGGGGATGAAGGAGAAACAAAACCGAATGGGGTGAGAGGGAATATCCTTGAAAGCTTCCGCGTCGGATATTCAGGCGGTTGGAGATGGCAGTGCCTCTGGTGGGATTCCGGTACAGTATGGTGTTTCACATCCCTATGTCGTGTTTAAGGAAATTTACTACCACAGGTGAAACTTTGTTTATATCCAAAGTCTTAAGGATCAAAGAGTGTGGCACACTTTCAAATGCTTTACGATAGTCAATCCACGCTGCGCTAAGATTTCTACATAGCCTCCTGTAATTTTCCAGGATCTTCTTGTTTATCCGTAGTTGGTCTTTGCAGTCATATAAAACTCTCCTGCATCCTTCCTATTCCAGAGTAACATATTTCGTTCGTGAGGACAGACGTGATCAACTTATACGTGGTGGACAGACATGTCATTGGCCTATAATTTTTCGGATCATCTGTTTCACTCCTTTTTGGCTTGAGATATGTAATCCCTTCAGTGATCCATTCCAGGATTTCATTAGGGTTATTTACAAGCATTGATAGAGATTTTGCAAGAGTTTTATGAATTGATGAGAGATGATAGAGCCAGAAATTGGACACCTTATCATTTCCTGGGGATTTCCATTTTTGGGATTTCGTTAGAGCTTGCCTAACATCATCTGTGGATATATTTTCCCATTCTTGCAGAGGTGTATCCAGTATTCGTTCTTCTTCCCGTTGGATCCACTCTGCATTTGGGTTATATTTCTTTGGGCTGCTCCAAATATTCTCCCCAAATACTTGCACATTGTCAATAGATGATGGTTTTTCGATATGTATGTAGTGAGCTCATCTTATATAGAAAGATTTCCTTTGTTTTTCGCAGAAGTTTTTCTGGCTCTATATATCTGTTATTATTTTCATTGTCTTGATCCCAATCTTTCTAGTAGCTGTTAAAGCTGTTGCGTATATGACGTTGTTAACTTCTGTGATACCGGTGGTATATCCATTAACAGTGTTTCCAGAGCGGCGTTGTATATTTGCACAATGGGCTTATTGTACTTGGTCATATGAATTTTTGGAAGCTGGTCTCTGTCTGACAATTATGTGAGACTTACTCTGCAGAGTACTCGAACTACGTGGGTTTTCGCTTCGGTGATTTCAGATCCGTGGTTTTCAAGGAATTCTAACTTAATATAGTTGGAGTCATTTTCAGTGGCATCGTCTGTATAACAGGATGTTATGTCATAGGTAGATTCTTCGATTTTATTTCCCGGGGAGTGGGGGGTTATTTCATATTTCATTTGTTTCAGTTTTTTACCTCATCCTTTCTCAGATTACTTATTTTACTTTCAACCCTTTATACTTATTAGGTTGGTGCAAAAATAATGACGTAATAATGTCGTTTTTTGAGGTTAACAAATACGTCACAAAATGACATTATTACGTCATTATTTTTGCACCAACCTATTATTATTATTATTATTATTATTTTATTTCTGATTTCTGATATGTAAACATTTCTTTCAGGGTCCCGCCCAGAGACTTAAGGTTAGAAATGACATCATGACATTTTCCACTGACAAAAAAAAATAAAAAAAATAAGGTGTGGGCTGTACTCGTGAGAACATTTTTTTGTATTTCTTTAAGGTATGGGCTTCCAGGAATCCCTTAAATTAGTCTACTGGAATCTTTTCCAACCAATCTGAGGGCTCGAACTACAACAGGGATTGTTGATGTTCCCAATGTGCCACATTTTTGAGATTTAGATGTCAATGTCCTTGTATTTTGATAACTTTTTTAAAGATCTTCAAAGATGTATTGCAGTCTGCAGGGATTGCCATATCAATGAGGAGACACTTTTTGTGTTTGCGGTCTATAATAACAATGTCTGGGTGGTTAGCTTCGATTGTTCTGTCAGTGTATATTTATAGTCCCATAAAATTGTAACAGATCCTATAACCGTAACCGGTTCTGGGTGGTGTTACCAATTATTATTATTATTATTATTATTATTATTATTATTATTATTATTATTGTTGTGGTAGGATCCACCTAATTTGCATAGTGGAGTACCGACCATATAAATATGGTTGGTACCGGGAAGAGAAGGGGAGGAATCAAGAGATTCAATCCAGAGACTCTGCCCGACTGCGACTAAGTCAACCCATTCTCCAGGAACGGTCTTACCAGGAATATACAAAAGACTATATGTAAATATTGTGTACACTTTCTTGTTTCAATACATTTTGTTCTAAGTACATTTTGTGTTGCATTATTATTGCATGCATTAGTCAAGTTTCAACAATTATTATTATTATTATTATTATTTCCTTGGAATTCTGTTGTATACATATTTCCTTCCGGGTCCATATAAACAGAAATGGCTTTATGACATTTTCCTCTGATCATTTTTTGCAAAAAAATGACGAAAACAAAAACAAAATCAAAACCAATTCCCCTAAAATCAGACACATTTTACATAGATAAAGCTCTTGGTAATATATGAACTGTACTTTTAGGGTGCATTTTGTTATATTTCTTGAAGCTTTCGACTCCTAGGAATCCCTTTAATGAGTCTATCCAAACCATTACCCTTTCAATGTGAGGGATCCAACTACAAATGAAATTATTGATGTCCTCCTGTGCCATATTTTTGAGATTTCAACCTCAAGATCCTTGTATTTTAATAGTTTTTTTTTTTTAATCTTCAAAGACACATTACAATCGGCAGAGACTGCCAAGTCAATAAGAAAGTACGTTCTGTTCTTGTGATCATTGAGTACGTTGTCTGAACAACGAGGTTTAACTGTTTTGTTTGTGTGTATTTTAAAGTCCCATAGAATTGTTACATATCCTATCTCCGTAATCGGGTTTGGGTGATTTTTCATACCAGTTTCTTACAATTTCCTTCCCGTAAAAGTTGCATATTTTTCAGTGCAGATATTAGCCCAATCTATCATGGTGAGTTTTTTAGTTAGTTAGTGCTAAGACTATGCAACCTGATAGACGATGGTCAATTGTTTCTGGATATTTATCACAGAATCGGCATTTTGTTTAACACAACTTTTTAGCATGTGTGCTTGATAATTTTTAGTTAGCAAGCATTGGTCCTCTGTAGCAAAAATAAAACCTTCGCTTTCAGATTTTAACCCTGTACTACGTGACAACAATGGCTACGATGTTTGTCTACATCAGATTGTTTGGTACTGACCTTGAAGAGACGTATCTTGCCATCGTTTTCTGCATTTGGTACTTTGCATTTGCTTTTGCTTTCTTTTTTAGGTCTTTTACTTCTCCAGTAGGCGTGTGATGGCTTGTTTGAACTTCTTCATCTAATTGAAATTCCCTTTTGAATTTGCTGGCTTCCTCTATTACTGAATAAAGTTTCTTATTTCTTTTATGTTCCTTGACGCATATCATCATCCAGTCTTCTGTAGTTTCCAGGTGTCTTTGAAAACCGATTTTTGTGAGAAGTAATTTTTTTTCCCTTTTGACATCTATTCGCTTAACTGCAGCTATGTTTCAATTATGAATGTTGAAACTGCATTGCATTACAGGGACAGCCAAAGTACGTTTAGCTTATATTCTGTTTTGTGAATTCAGCACTGTATGTCATATCAGATACACACATCTTAATTTCACCTTAATTTAGGTACGCTATATTCTATCTCCTCCGCGTAATTATAACCTTCATCTTCCTTTTCTCCAATCATTGTGACAAAATCTAAATCTATTGAGTGTGTTTTGTAATTCTCTTTTTCTTGAATATTATTTTTTCACAGTTATCTAATCCGTACCGATGTCATCACTGAAACATTTTACAGAATTAAAGAGAACCTTCAACTCATTGTCGGCTTTGACAAAACGTTTGATATCATCCATGTAGAATAAGTGATTAAACATTTTCTTGTTTAATTTTCGTTTTCTTATGTCCATAGTTATTTAGCTCATGCGAAAGGGAAAATAAGAACGAATAGAAGACACGTGTCGATAGAGAATCGCTTTGAAATATTCCTCGGATATTCAACTAATTCCCTTTGATGGGACCGAGGTATAACATCGTTTTCCACAGTTACGTGCTATATTTAAGGAAATTTACTTTCACCAAAAAGACTTTATATTTCCAAAGACTTAAAGATCCAAGACTGTTTGGTCAGTAGGGAATATTATTTGATATTATACCTCTGATTCAATATTATACAGTGAAAATTTCAGACCAAAATTGAAAGTTAATAAGCTATCCTTATATATTTCTGATATCGTTTAAATAATGGGAAACATTCTTCCGCTCAAGTCAAATTGATTTTTCGCATTCTCAACAAACCTTTCCGTATCTGTCTATATTTCTGAGATGAGGTATTATGTACACTATTTACATTATTCTGACTATTGTCCTCATCTTTGTCACCATATTTATTACAACATTTCGGCCTTTCAGTATCTGTCTATATTTCTGAGATGAGGTATTATGTACACTATTTACATTATTTGGACTATTGTCTTCATCTTTGTCACCATATTTATTACAACATTTTGGCCTTTCAGTATCTGTCTATATTTCTGAGATGAGGTATTATGTACAATATTTACATTATTCGGACTATTGTCCTCATCTTTGTCACCATATTTATTACAACATTTCGGCCTTTCAGTATCTGTCTATATTTCTGAGATGAGGTATTATGTACACTATTTACATTTTTCGGACTATTGTCCTCATCTTTGTCACCATATTTATTACAACGTTTCGGCCCTTCAGTATCTCTCAATATTTCTGGGATGAGGTATTATGTACACTATTTATATTAATCGGACTATTGTCCTTATCTTTGTCGCCATATTCATTACAACGTTTCAGCCCTTCGGTATCTGTCTATATTTCTGAGATGAGGTATTACGTACACTAATTACATTATTCGGAATATTGTCCTCATCTTTGTCGACAGGGTTATTACAACATTTCAGCACAGTGGATAAAGGCGTTGGTTAGATCCAGTGACAGGACCCAAAGAATGTGAGTTCAATACTTTGTTAAGGTGGTGGAGAACTTGGAGAGGGGAATTAGCAAGAGATAACTGATAACTGACATCCATTAGACATTACACGTGGAACAAGAACAGTCTACGCCAGTGAGTGAAATAAAGGGTTCAGTTCGACATTCCAACCAACTAAAGAAAGCCGGAGCGAGACGTTGTAATAAATATGGCGATAAAGATGAGGACAATAGTCCGAATAATGTAAATAATGTACATAATACCTCATCTCATATATATTTTTTATTGACATCGTAGTCTGAAGAGACACTTAGAGATGTGTTCCTGAAGTGATATACGTAAGCTTGCTATAACCATGGCAGTCACTGTTACAATTGGCACGGATGAAAGAACAGGCCTGGGTTGCAAGGATTGCTTCAGCGCACTTTCTCCGATCCCTTGTCTCGACTACATGTTAACTCCCACTCTTATCTGCCTCCACAATGTTCCTACAGACGGTATGATACAAAGAAACAGGATCAATGTCCTGATCTTTAAGATTTGATATCAAGAATCCTGGCGACATGATTTAGATTTACTGAATTTTATTATGGCATTAATTATCTGACAAAATTCTTCAATGGAATTTTCCATTAATATAGCAATGGAAAAAAATAACTGTATATTTTATCTTCTAATTCAGATCTTCGGATTAACCATGCCCTCTTTTAATGTAAATATTTTGAACATTTTTTAAAAACTTAATTAACTTTTATCCGTTTTTTTTTAAATCGTTATTTTTTTAATCGATGTCACCCCAAGCAATGCAGTACAGCCACTAACACGGAAGGGGCTACAGTGTGTGGAGGAATTAGAAACAGAAGCATTATTAATGAGTAGAAAGAAAAGAAGGACAATAGATAGCGATTACCATTTCATTTAAATTTTTGCAGATTAAAATAGGTTAGAAATCATGTAGCCGTAAGAGAGTTTCACAATCGAAAGTGTGAGATAAGTATCTGTTATCGTACGAGTTCCGGCTACATCTAACTAGCTCAGCTTTAAATTGATGAGACCTCACCGCCAATCTAGTATTGCGCTTAAATTCATACAGTCTAGGTAACATAGCGAATCCTATATATATATATTTTGACCAATAAAATCCCATCAGAAGTTTTGTTTGATAAAGAATCATTACAAAGGCAAATACAACCAAAATACTTACGGACATAGGTGTAGACCTAACACATGTTATCTTTGGACCATTTAGAAAATAACAATAATAACTCTTTCCCCCACTCCCAGAAATTTGAGGAAAAAGTTTTTGTGAGCCAGTCTGAAATTATTTCCTAAGCAATGAAAACCTTGTATTCAAAAAGTTAACACCTTTATGTGAAATTAGATTTTGAATCCCTTATGGATAGAAGCATAATTTTTCTTGGGAGTCAAAACAATTACAAAGGTCAGTTTGATTAACATGTGTGTACACACACATGCACACAATGGAAGAGAGACAATCAGCAGCTGCTGAGTAAAGCCTTGTCTACGTATGTAATAGAAGGGATTAACCAGCAGCTACCAACTAAGCTTTTGTCTATGAACAAACAAACACATTAAACTGTCATAAAGTAAGACTGTTCACACATTTCACATTCCAGTAAGAACATTTAATTACCTCATAAAACAAACCTAAAATTTTATTATTATTGCATATTTCTGAAAAGAATCTAGAAATGTTATTTCGACTGACGTTCTGATTCTACTTTTCTTTCAATGAGTGGAAAGAGAAAGGACCAATCCGGAGGACAATAGATAGCTATTGACATTGCATTTAATTTTTTTTCAGATTAAAGTCTGTTAGAAACCATGTAGCCGGAAGAAAGTTTCGCAAGCGAAAGTGCGAGATAAGAAATCTATTAGAGTAGAAGTTACGGCTACGACTAACTAGATCAACTGTAAATTGATGAGACCTCACCGCCAATCTAGTATAGCACTTAAATTCACACAGTCTAGGTAACATAGCGAAGACGAAGAGGTTCAGCTAACTATTTAAAATCAACGCAAATCGATCACCCACTTTACTACGAGTGTAATGAAAAAGAACCCGCCCCCCCCCAAAAAAAAACCCCCAAAACAGGGTTACTTTCTGTTGTCTTTAAGGAATTAAATGGTTCCAAAGAATTTCCAAATTGTTTCACTTGTCAGATAAATAGCGAACTGAATCTCCCTCATTAAAATTTTTGGATAATAATATTTTATGGGGATGAGGTGCGGATCAATCGCCTTCATCCATAAAATACGATTATCTAAACAAAATTAACCTGCTTAATATTTTCACAGTATATATTTTCAAAAATATATTGCAAAAATATTACACTAATAATATTTTGACACCTCGTTCATGATTTACAATCTCGATTTCAATCAATTCCCCACCGGCGTAACGTAGTTTCCTTGTGTCTTTTCTATAAATTATTTCATGGTAATTGTTCTGATGAATTCTCCTCTATAGTACGTAAACTTTATGAATTTAAGCGCAGTACTAGATTGGCAGGTAGGTCTCATCATTTTACAGTTAAAATAAAGAGGTGCAACCCTAAGTTCTATGCTAGCAGATTTTTCTCTTGCACTACTCGCTTATGAATCTGTCTTTTAGAAACAATAATGATGAGCAGAAAGGGAAGAGAGTAATCAGGAGGACAGTAGATAGCGATTGACATCGCACTTCTCGCTTGTGGAACTCTCTTCCGTTTTCTTGCTTCCCAGTTAACTTTTGATCTTCAAAAAACTAAATGCAATGTAAATCCTTATTTTCTGTCTTCGTAAATCCTGTTCTTTTATTGTGCTAGCTTTTCTCACACTTAGTAACTACTTTGGTCTGATTGGCTTTATTGCCTTGCTTGGGGTGAAATAATTTAAAAAATCCTATAGACCTTCACGAGAAGAGAAATAGAAGAAAAATATAACCACCCGAATATGAATTTCGTTCAGCGATTCCATAATGTATACCGTACTGCGGAATATTAGCCATTCCTGAGAATCGAAATTCAAGGGAGAAAAAGAAGCCAAAAAAACAACAAGTGAACCTCGACGAGAAAAAGTATTGTATTCATATTTTTTTCTACAGAGTGGATGTGGAATTTCTTTTTTTTTTTTTTTTTCTAAATTTTGTCTAATAAATATTATTTTTTGAAGACATCGCTACTTGTTTTGCAAAAATCATTCATTGCCCCCGAACCAAAATATTTTGACCTTTCAAACAGTGAGATACCAGAACAAGTAGAGTTTTTTTTATCTTGAATATATTTCTTGTCTGCCACATAAAAACTGAAAACAAACAAAAAAATCAAAAAGGCAAAAATTATTTGAAAATAAGTACATTTCTTAAATGCTTCAGGAAATGTGAACAAGTCATCGTATACATATATATATATATATATATATATATATATATATATATATATATATATATATATAAATATATATATATATATATATATATATATATAAATATATATAAATATATATATATATAAATATATATATATAAATATATACAAAAATATATATATATAAATATATATATATATATATATATATATATATATATATAAAAATATATATATATATATATATATATATAAATATATATATATAAATATATATATATAATATATATATACATAAATATATATATATATAAATATATATATATATATATATATATATATATATATATATATATATATATATATATCTTCCGTATATATAATAGTATCCAAAACAAAGGTAGAGTTAATGGGACGAATTGGCAAAACCTTAACGACGCGTTTCACCGATGACGAGTGTTAGATCGGAATGAAAGACAATACAAGAGTATACAAAGAAGATGCTTTAGTATTTGGGGGGGTGGTAAACGAGCAATAAATTAAATTACACACATTCGTCGGTGGAACGCGTCGTTAAATCTGTTCCACTTTATCACGATATATATAGCACAGCTGCAGACGAATCCCCAACTGCAGACCAACATACAGTATTTACTACTGTATTTATGTGAATGAGGACATACCCGTTATCGTCCATAGGCATGCTACAACAGATATAATGCCGCGTTATGTACCTTTGCATGATGAAATTAGCTCTCTAAGGTGTTGTTACTTTATCTTTATATCATGTTTTTGTTTTCATTTATCAAGTTATCATTGTTAATGGAGATCTTATTTGCCTTTAGTGTTGGCAGCGACGAAGATATCATCTTGATAAAAATATCATGTAACTAATTCGTTCAGTTAACATGTTTTCTGTCTGACTCTTTGCTCTACATTTTATTTCTCAACATATGCAAAAAGTTAAAATCCCATTTGCCAATCCCTCACAACGATAATAATCAGCTACAAATTACAAAGTAATCAATAATAAATAATGATTAAAAAGTTAACAAACAATGCACCACATATTTGATTTAAAACAACTGATCCGACGTGCAAATTTTCGGGATAACAACTGAGCCATTACTCTATTGAACAATTTAGTTCATGCCACATTGACTGATAAACTCCTACAACAAAAAAATTCTCAAATTGCCATATTAGTAAAAAAACGCACTCTCTTAAATATTAAAAAATTTCAACCTTAGCGTTGCGACTGCACGCTCCAAAAGATTGTATCCGTTAACAATAACACATTTAAAAAAAAAAAAAAAAAAAAAAAAAACATATTTCTATTCGCATTTCATTTTTTCGTCTCGGATGCTACCTGGATTTTACTAAAAACAAAATAATTTCCATGCCTGAAGATGACTGAATCTACAGTTGAAAGTTCTTGAAGATTAAAAAAAAGACCTTATACAGCTTATAATTATTAAACCAAGGATGATAACATTCATCGAGTGGTTCGTAGGTTAATGCAACTTTAAAATTTTGTTCGCGAAAGAATTTCGCCATTTTATATCATTAACTTTACTAATTTACTTTTGGTATGAATGATTCATTGTAATATTTAAACATATAAACATTTGGATGAAAATAAAGACGAAAATATTTGATGGTGAATATCTTTGTTTAAATGTCCGTATAACCACTCTGAAGATGGCTCAGGTGAGTCGAAAGATTAGATCAAGGAACAGCTGAATAAAAAGTTATCCAAATGTTGGACAATTTTTGTCTTTATTTTCACCAGAAATAAAAGCAAATATATGAAATTTAGAACGGCTCTGTTAAATTTAACAATATATTTTTAAATAATGATCTGCTTCCCTAATACACTATATATATATATATATATATATATATATATATATATATATATATATATATTTGGATTCGAAAATAAAACAACATTCACCCCACTCCCAGGATTTTGAATCCGTCTGCCAAGAAGAGCCAACTAACCAATAGTTCTGGCTCTGCTATTGTTGAGCATATAATAAATAGTAGAAAATGTGTGGTTAATTTTAGTGTGGACCGTTTTTTGATATTATCTAGGCCCTACTCCACATTTCACCTCAGGGTTCTAGAGTCCTTGTATATCAGATACCGTGGACCTTCCCTTTATAAACAGAGGGAATGCTTACTGGGTCTGAATGTTTCTTGAAAATCATTTTTTTCACTTCCATTCCGTTCCATTCGTTAATTTAATCTATACGCTTTTATAAATTTTCTATTCCCAGAAAAATAAACTTGATAAGTCCTTGTACGAAACCGGTTGTTTTATTTTTTGATTTTTCTTTTAAAAATGCCTTATAAATTTTGTCTTTTCCTATCTATTATTAAATTCTGTACCACAAAAAAACTTATATATATATATATATATATATATATATATATATATATATATATGCATGCGAGTAGGATGTATACATACATATATGTGAATAAAAAGATCAGAAAAATTATCTCAGGTGACGCTTTTCGTCATTTGAGGAAATTTGTTTAGGCATATACAAGGATTTTATTTTGTAACAAGGATTTATAGACAAGTTCATAAATTTAGAAATATTTATCAGGTTAGCTGTAAAGTCTAGGTAAGTTATGGAGGATGCTAAGTGATATAATTTAATGTCTAATAAATAAAAGTGAGTAAAAAATGTTCTTGAAATTTTATGCAAATTAATATTTAAATTATTCCCAAAAATACGTTTTCTCTTTTCTGGTAGTATCTTTGTTACGACCCACGGTAATTCTGAATAATCTGAAATTATCTGAAATAAATATGAATAACATTCATCCTATTATTTATTTGCAATATGACAAACAATCCTCGAATTGCATTTCAAAATAACACACGAACTGACATAATAACATGATAAGGTTGAATATTATCTTCTGCTCGTCGTAAAAGATTTTAAAAATAAGTTTAATTCGTTATTTTTGGCGATTACACTACGGACAGGAGGTGTTTTAATGTCGAATATAAGCTAATAACTGTTGGATAAAATTAAGGAAGAGAAAAAGAAGACAACAAATACGGATTTTTCATCGTAAAACTTCAAATGGCCGCCCAAAAATCTTGAAGAAATAAATCCATGGAGTAATATGCTTACGCGGAGGAATTTCATTGGCTGATGGTAGAACGGTCGATTCACATAAAAAAAAAACACCCAGCCGAAATGGAGGGTAGGGACAAAACCGCTAAGAAAAGAGATATAGCACGTGATCGCCAATTTGAGAGCCCTTAGTTGATCAATACAGTCGGGTTACCTGGGGGAAAGAGTGTGATAATGAAAAACACGAAACATTTAATGAAGCCAGGAAAAGATCACTGACGACAAATCGCAAAGCATTTGAAGAATGGAGTCTCTACAAATGGATTTCTGCGAATAAAAAAACAGATATTGTAATCTGAAATTAAAACGGGGCCTAGATAGCATAAAAGTAACGCGAGTGGCTGACAGTTTCACCGACATCCGTTGGGTAA
Source organism: Acanthosepion pharaonis (assembly GCA_903632075.3). Lineage (NCBI taxonomy): Eukaryota > Metazoa > Mollusca > Cephalopoda > Sepiida > Sepiidae > Acanthosepion > Acanthosepion pharaonis. The sequence goes on along the minus strand of CAHIKZ030005356.1, from coordinate 1,169,111 downwards.
GAGAAATTTTAATTGTGAAAACATTATTGAATAGCATAATAATATATATACATGTGTGTGCGTGTATGTGTGTGTAGGTGTGTGTGTATGTGGGTGTGCGTGCGTGCGTGTGTTGTATGTGTGTGTGTTTGTGTGTATATGTGTGTTTGCGTGTGTATGTGTGCGTTTTGTGTGTGTGTGTGCGTGTGTGCGTGTGTGTGTAAGGAATTAATAGATTATATTTAGAATTTAACATTATTTCTCATTTCTATATACGCCATATTTAGTGGAAAAATCCTGGCTGGAAGATGAAAATTGTACATTATAAAAACAGAGAAACCTACTCAAACACTTGCATTCATTAAATAAAACACACACACACACACACACACACACACACACCGACGAATGCGTGTAATTTAATTTATTGCTCGTCTTACACCCCCCGCCAAAATACTAAAGCATCTTCTTTATATACTCTTTTGTCTTTCATTCCAACCTAACAGTCATCATGGGTGAAACGCGTCGTTAACGTTTTGCCAATTCGTCACATTAACTCTACGTTTGTTTTGGATACTATCATATATTCTCGGAAGACGCACACACACACACACACACACACACACACACACACACACACACACACACACACACACACACACACACACACACACATATATATATATATATATATATATATATATATATATATATAAATAAATTTCCAAGAGAATAGAATCCAGGTAGATGGTTATACATCGTTATAATTTATAAAAATAAATTATAACCATAGAATATTAATGTTTGAGCCTTTTTGTTTATATATATATATATATATATATATATATATATATTCAACATCATCACTTGATAAGACACTGGAGATGTTGAAACAAAATGGCTATTTTTGTAGTGATTTTATAACATATTTATGTTATAATTTTTTAAATAAATAATTATATCTGCTCTACGCTGTATTGAGCACTCTTTTAAGAATAGTAATTGTTTGTTGTTGGAATTCATTCCGTATGCACCAATTATATACTTATATATATATATATATATATATATATATATATATATATATATATATATATATACTACTACTTATATATATTATACTACTCGGTTGAAAAAACCACGGATCTATACAATCAGTTACCTGGGGTAAAAAAGTGTGATATTGAAAACCCAAAACATTTAATGAAGCCAGGAAATGATCACTGACGACAAATCGCAAAGCATTCGAAGAATATAGTCTCTACAAATGGATTTCTGCGAATATTTAAAATAAACATGTAAGTCTATCGAAACAAATTGGTACCCGAGGGGAAAAAAATTGTAAAACAAAAAAGAAAGAACTACAAACATCCAAACGGGGCGAAACAAATCGTCCAGTGCCTTAAATTTTTAGTCCCCACCCCCGGCCAAATACTCCGAAGCGAGTAATAAAAGCTAAAACGTAGACTGCTCAATACGCTAAGTAGATCTGGGATAAATAAAATAAATATTAAAGAGCCAGTAAGAACCTACCTAGCCAGAGTACCCTCAAGATCCATTTAGGTGAAACCTAGGTAGGTTGTTTCTATTTACGATTTATTTATATATATATATATATATATATATATATATATATATATATATGATGGACTCTCCCGTCGGTTTCGACGTATGAGGTTCCAACAAATCTGCTTATTTAACATTGTGCGTGAGTGACACTTCAGTCCCGCCAGTAATTTGCAAAGAGGTCCACAGATTGTACAAGAGTGTGGATTCTTGGAGTATATGGCTGGAACAGCAGTAGATATTTTATTCCTTTCCCTAGTTTGACGAAGCTTGACAATGTTTGATGCTGCCTTGTTCTTGATGCCATTTTAGCATGAAGTCTTCCATTCATTACGATCAATTACGTAATATATATATATATATATATATATATATATATATATATATAAATGACAATAGGAAAACTGTAGATTATTGCTGACGCGTTTCGTCCAATGTGGAAACGCGTCATCAATAACTATATTTTTCTTTATTGTCATTTGCATTTATAAATATTGTCTTTTCTACAGGTAAACTCTGAGAAATTTTCATATATATCTATATATATACATATATAGATATATATATATAAGTATATATCTATATATATATATATATATATATATATATATATATATATTAATACATGGTTTGAACAATAAAAAATATTGAGAAATTAAAAAATTAAACTTTTCAGACACACTGTGTTACATTAATATTTTGGGGGTTTTATTCTTTCAATTAGATTCCTCAACTAGTTTCGGTCACCATGACCATCATCAGGAGAAAAAAGAATTGTTTGTGGCTGAAAAATAGTTTTATTTTGACATTGAAGTCTTTAGTTATACTTAATTATTAACGGCCATCGGACGTCACCAATGTATTTTATTAACACCAGCACTCAATGTGCGATATATATATATATATATATATATATATATATATATATATATATATATATATATTGATGCAAGTTTCATTAAATAATATAGTTTTGTTTATTTTATGTAAATTCTTTTCATATCGTCTGATAAGCTTATAACATTATCATTAAACGAAGAAAGAAAATCCCAATATTGATACATATTTTTTAATCCTATCTAAGCTTTCGGCTTACATAAGCCATTATCAAAGATGACAATTACATTACAATATATATATATTTATATATATACCCAAGTATATGATTGGTATTACGGCCACATGAGCTAGTATATGTGTGTATATATGTTTATATTTGTGTATTGCTGTGTGTATATATGTATTTATATGTGAGTATGTGTACATATATGGGTGTATAGTTGTGGGTATATATGTGTATGTATGTATGTATGTGTATGTGTACTTGTTATCATAGAGATATATACGTATGTATATGTTTATGTATTTATTTGTATGAAATTTCTGTGTGTATGTATGTATGTGTGTGTGTGTGTGTATATATATATATATGTGTAAAGAATAATTATTATATGTATATGTATATATGTGTTTATGCGTTGTGTGTATGTATGTGTGTGTGTATATATATATGTGTGTGTGTGTGTATATGTATATATGTGTATGTGAGGTGGACATCGTAGTTACCTAAGGGTGTTGACTTTGATGTCCGATTTTATATTTACATACACTATTTTAATATATTAAATAATATTATTTTTAATCATTTTTATCTTTGTATATTTGCTCGCTTAAGTTATATTTCAATAAGTGGTGAGCAATTATGTAATGATACTTTCAGTATATTTATTAGTTGTTGTATCCGATTGTCTAGGTCAATGTCTGTGGATGTGTGTGCATGTATTTATAATTGTCTATGTGTATGGAAAATGCATTCACTCTTAATCGTGTATATATGTACGTGTGTGTTGTTTTCCCTCCTCCCCACTTCCCTTTTTCTTTTTTTTTCTTAAACGATCGTGGTGATGTTCTCTGTCTCGTCTCTTTTTGTGTGTGTATATATATATAAATATGTCTATATAGATTATATATTATAATCTGATTGCGTTTGTTTTATGTCTGAGTTTAGGACCCATTATTCACACACTTTAATTGGATTAAAATGTATTCCCATTGTCAAAAGGACCGGATATAAAATTAGCTAAAGTAACTTCAATGAAGAAATAAATTGAATAACATATATATTTCTTCTTTTCTCCTCAAATAATTTTATAGTTGTAAACTTAATAGCGATTAAATTTTGATTTTGAAATTAGCAGTTTTAATTTTAATATTAAATTTTATCATATAATTTAGTAATTATTGGTTAGAATAAATTCCTTTTAAATACTACCCATATTTTAAAACATCTGAATAGCTATTATAACATGACTTCGTTGTCAAGCTTTTGAGTTTTCCTATACTTGTATTTTGATTGGTCCATCTAGCTTTTGTAACAACGGTTTCCCCTTGTAAAGGATTGTTAATTAATTCGAAACTTTTTAATTTTTTTTTTTGGATAACTTAAAACTTTTATCTTATAGCTTGTTAGGTTGACATCTATTCGTTTGATTTTTGTTCATTAAGTAAACTTTATTGTTTTTTGATTTTTGTTCATTAAGTAAACTATATGGTTGTTTTTATGTATATCAATTAATAACAGTTATTCCCATTTAAATAATTTTATTCTCCACACTGGGGTAGTATCTTAAAAATTATAAAAGTTTTAGAGAAAAAAAAATACTAAATATAAATTGGATTGCTCTTTCAATGTTCTGTCTATGGATTTTTCCAATCGATTGTTTCATTTTAAAATACCCAAAACTCCACCGAATTTCAAATTAATTTCTTCGTAGATTGTTTTAACATTTAGATATTTATCAAACCTTAACCTCCCAAATATGCATATTGAAGTAACGCGAACTGACAGCGTCTAAGAATTTGAATGAAACCTGTCGTAATTTATTGGGGTTGTTGTAACGTCTTCCTTTAATGTCGTTCTTATCATTCACCCTTTAGCCACCTTTATCTAGAGATGAGACGCGTTAAATTTGAGCAACATCTAGCCGACACACTGGGGTTAAAATAGGAAACTAAAATGATATTTATGACACATTCATATCCTCTCTCCCACCTCACTTCCTCACTTCGTTAACTTTTGCGTATACTTGATGAGGTCCGTAAAAAACGTGTGAATTTCTTTTCAATTTTCATTTCAGCTTTTGAAGTAAAGTCTGATGATCCAGAAAATTAAATAAAGGGGTTATGGCAGAAATAGTCTGTCATTTTATGGAATCTTGAAACGAAGTCTGTCTTTTATTCAAACATATATATATATATATATATATATATAATAATATATTAATATATATATATATATATATATATATATATATATATATTATAATATATATATATATATATATATATATATATATATATATATACGTATATATATATTATAATAATATTATCCAATAACATTAAAGTGGTAATCAAAATGCGCTACACAGAGTTTCATGTCGTACCATAATTGTCCGCTAATTAAAGAGATATCTAATAATATACAATTATTAGGCTCTGCTTTAACATTGAGCTCTCAATATTTTTTATATTTTAATCTTTTAGCTTAATCTAACCGTTAACTAATTTTTCATTATTTATTTTTACACACCCACTCTATCCCCCCACAACCCCCCCCACCCAAAAAACACACCCCACACACCCACATATATATATCATGAATGATACTCGCTAGAAGAACGGTTAAATTAAAAAAGTGCTCAATACAATTTTCATAAAATCAAAATGTAGCACAAGTTAATGTATATATATATATATATATATATATATATATATATATATATATATATATAATTCCTTACATGTTTCATTAAAAAGAAAAGCCAATGTACTACGAAAGTTTTTTTTATTTAATTTTTATATATGTGTTCGAACAAAGAGCTTTTTTTTGGACAAAGAGTGTGTAAAAACTGTCCAAATATTTTATAGTTTTATCTCTACAACACAGTAAAACATACACAAATTGCGCACATTCAATTAACCTGAAAAATTGAATCATCCTTGATAATGGCTAAAGACACCGCCGAAAGCACTCGGTACTATAAAATATTTGCACAGTTTTTACACACTCTTTGTCCGGAATAGAAAGCTCTTGTTCGATCACAAGAAAAATTAAATAAAAAAATGTTGACGTAGGACCTTGTCTGTCGTTTTTAATGAAACATGCATAAACGAAGGAGTGCTGCCTAAATATACAATACACACACAGACACACGTATATATATATATATATATATATATATATATATATATATATATATATATATATGGCGAGAGACAGAGATTGGGAGATACAGTATCAACACTGAATTTTACGCATTAAGCATCAAGGTCGCTTGCTGCGTGAAACTGGCAGTCATTATACATTGGAGATATCTATGTCCACATATAATTACAACCGATGTTGAGCGCCACCCCTTATAAATATAGGCAAACAATGAGAGAGAGAGAAGGTGAGAGAGATCGGGGAGAAAGTTAAAATATTATATATATATATATATATATATATATATATATATATATATATATATATATAATAAGTGAACACAAAATTCCAAGATTGTTGACTCAGGTATTGCTTTCTGTGTTCACTTTTATTTTACAAACGCTCTATCCCTGCTATTGAGCACTTTTACCCATAACTATAACATACATTAAAATCATATTTCATTATATATATATATATATATATATATATAGATAGATAGATAGATAGATAGATAGGTATGTATGTATTAACGTGGATAAAGCTTTTGTAAAAAAACATTATGTTGCACTTCGAATGTATGTATATTCATATTTTTTAATATATATATATATATATATATTTATATACATATATATAATTCCTAACACATATGTACATATATTAAAGAGAAATACTAGAAAGAGATACTTTATATATAATATATATATAGAATATACATATATATATATATATATATATATATATATATATATATATATATATATATATATATATATTTATATATGTATTTATACGAGAAAAAGTGCATATTTTTAAAGAAAATGAAAGTGGGCAAACTTTTGATTTTAATGTGGATTATTTAAAAAATGCTTGTTTAAATTTGTCTATGAATTTATTTTGCACTTTTATATATACAGAAATCACATTTTGGAGTTGCAGTTTTTCTTTATTATGAATGTTGTTGACGGGTTTTCAAATGTGTAAGATTTTTCTTTTATAATGATATCACAAACTCCACATCATTGCTTGTTGCATTTTATGTCATCCCCACCCACTATTGTGTGTTAGCTGAATTTGAATGAGGTTAGATTACCACTTAATTTTTCTTAGGAAATCACAGTGTTTGTGGTCTGTTGTTGCCATTGATTTCAAATCTACGTGTCATGATACATTTATGAAAATTAGTTTTACTTCTTGCCCGAGTTTGAAATTAACGTAGGTCATTTTCGATTGGCTGATCAGAGTAAAGCCCACAAAACCTTTAATCTTTTTTCGTAAAGAAGGGCTGTATTTTGCTTTGAATCTGAATAAATCGTTCACTCACCAGTAGTTTACAATCGTTTGATGAGATGTGTTGATACGTATCGAAATACGACTGCAATTATGTAGCGTTTTGTGCAAGTTTTCGTTGTAATATCTTAAAATAAAATATATATATATATATATATATATATATATATATATATGTGAGACCAGAACTATCTACACAATAGACTCTTCCAGGTCTATATTAAGTATGCGACACAACACACTAGAGAGAGACAGTGAGAGCCGCGTACGACTACCAGTATTTGACACTAACATATAGTAAGCTCCGCTTACACATATCTCTATAACCTGTTGTTAATATATCTTTCTTACATCTAATCCGTGTTCCGTGTTTTCCTTCTTCTGTTTGGCCCCCAATATATAAATCTATCTATCTATCTATCTATCTATCTATCTATCTATATATATATATATATATATATATATATATATAGTATTAGGGCAGCAGATCATTATTTTAAAATATATTGTTAAATATAACAGACAATGAATGCCTATTAGTTTTTATCATGAACCGTTCTAAATTGCATATATTTTCTTTTATTTCGGGTGAAAATAAAGACAAAATTGTCCAACATTTGGATAACTTTTATTCAGCTGTTCCTTGATCTAATCTTTCGACTCACCTGAGCCATCTTCAGAGTGGTTATACGGACATTTAAACAAAGATATTCACCATCAAATATTTTTGTCTTTATTTTCAACCAAATGTTTATATGTTTAAATATTACAATGAATCATTCATACCAAAAGTAAATTAGTAAAGTTAATGATATAAAATGGCGAAATCCTTTCGCGAACAAAATTTCTTAGAAGTATGTATACGTTAAAAAGAGAGCGAGTGACACAGAAAAAAGAGAGAAAGGGTTGGATATATAGAGAGACTGGACTGAGAGTTTAAAATTAAATTAGAGAACGAGAGAGAGAGAGAGAGAGAGAGAGAGAGAGAGAGAGAGGCGTACCGATAAGCATAAATCTATATTTTTTTTTATATATATTTTACCTGAGAATTTAAATAATAAAAGTGAAAGTTTTCTTGTAAACACCTGAGAAATAAATCTTTTAATTGTTCCCCACGGACGCCACTTAATGAAATTTTTAGAGTTGGCATTTATTGTAAAGAAAACACTATTTTTCCTTTTCATAAAATTAAGTAAAAGTCTTCAGGCAAACTGGAAACATTTTTAAGGGCAACATTTCTAAAAGCTTTGATTGTCTCCTCTAAATTTTTATATATGTCTAGAGACACCTCATTATATATGTGAAAACACACACACATATATATGATAAAATATATTCCTTGTTTTGGTGTGAGAAACCTACCTCCAAAGCTTTTAAAATTATTTTTTGTACACTAAATTTTTTGTTTAATATATATATATATATATATATATATATATATATATATATGACCGCCATGAAAAGACAAATTTTATTTTTATTACCACTCATGATGATAATAGTTAAAAGAAAGAGTAAAAAACGGGATAGCTAACTAGATTCGAACTTTGATCAACAGAGCTAAATCGATGTTAATAAATTAAATTGAATTATTACTAAAAAGAGATGGACAATCTGTATCGGGGTAAGAAATATTTTTCCATAGAAAAATTAATATATATATATATTTTCTTCTCTTTAAGTATGTATATATATATATATATATATATATATATATATATATATATATATATATATATGTGTGTGTGTGTGTGTGTGTGTGTGTATTGTGTAATTTTAAAATTACAGTTTTAATTTCATTAAAGACGTCTAGCATAATTCTGCGGTTAAGCATTTTAATCAATTTTTTTTCGGTTATTCTAGTTTTAAAAAGTCTTAATTGAATATAAAGATTTTTATATATGTGTATGGGAATTTTTTTTATTTTTCATATTTTCCTTAACCATAGCCCAATTAAGATATATTTAAAGACACGAAAGCCTACTAAACTCTGACCGCAACATATGTGCTATAATACGACTATAATAGTCTCAGTCACATGTAACAAACATTGTTATAATTTATATATATATATTTACATATATATATATAGACCTATATGTGCATACATATATATATATATATATATATATATATATATATATATATATATATTTTACATACATATGTACACACACACAAAATACACACGCACACACACATATATATATATAATATAAAAGTCTCAAGCACTAATATTATGGTTATAATTTATTACATTGGAATCATATATATATATATATATATATATATATAGTTTATGAAAAACTAATATTATGGTTATAATTTATTACATTGGAATATATATATATATATGTATATATATATATATATATATATATATATATATATATATATATATATAGTTTATGAAAAACTAGGTAATCCGTATGGGTAAACCTAAGGAGGATAAAAAGAGAGAGCTCAATGTAAATCCAGAGCAAATAATTTAAATAAAATCAGACCACTTTAAGGTTCCATGTAATAAATTATTTCACCACAGCCCTTTTAAAGGACTGCGGATCATCAGACTTTACTTCCAAACAAAAATGAAAAGAAAATTTACACATTTTTGACGGGCCGTATTAAACATATGTAAATTAACGAAGTGAGGAAGTGAGGAAGAGAGAAGACATGAGTGAGTTAGCAGATATTGATACATTTAAAAGGTTAACTTAACGGGAGTTATATATTGATATCGAATGGGTAGAGAAGAAAAACCCATAGAGAGAAAAAAGAGAAGGAAGTTAAGAGAGAAGATGTCACTAATTTTCTTTGTAAAAAGGGTAGAAACAGACGCTGTTATTTTTACATTAAAATGTGGTGAAATAATTTATTACATGGAATCTTAAGGTGGTCTGTTTTTATTTAATATATATATATATATATATATATATATATATATATATATATATATATATATATATATTGACCACTATATATTCACAGTGGTTGGAAGTGCAATTGTAACATCCTGTGCGATTAACGGTCATCGGCTCGAAAATGCGAAGAGGCTTTCCATATTCCAATTCATTTCATTTAATCACTAATTATGCTCTTGGAACACAATAGTAAACAAATCAATATATATATATATATATATATATATATATATATATATATATATAATTATATATATATATAATTCAGCGTTTATCAAATTTTACAGAACCTGTGCCAACAAAGTCCTCAGTGTAAGACTAGCGCGATAAGTATTATTAAAATACAAGTAAAAAACGTTCAATAATTATTGAATGTCAGCACCGTTTCTCCTAATATTTGAATAATTCATTGACACGCTGAAAATCTACTCTGAAAATATTACACTTTTAAAATAGATAAAATGTCTGATAGGCAGAATTCATTTGAATAATGCCAACGATGGATATATTCTGAATGGTTTTCTAAAAAATGAAAAATAAAAAAACAAACCTTAAATAAGAAAAACCTTTGAGAATAACTATTCTGCACTTTACTTACGAAGTTATTATTAATAATAAAATCCCCTTCCTCGATCAGTCAAACTAATATAACATTTCTTTAAAACTATTATGATGTTGACATAGGAAATCGTCCTACGACTGGGACACCAGATTGTCTCATGATAATGATTAAGATGGTCGTAATTACTTGACCAAAACGATAACACAGCATAAAATTCGAGAACTATATACAATACCTTATTCAAAAATTGGAAAAAATACAATAGAAAATTAAACTGACGTATCTGTTCTTATAATCAAACGTATATATATATATATATATATATATATATATATTAGTTAGTTAGTTAGTTAGTTAGTTAGAGAGAGAAATATATATATATATATATATATATATATATATATATAATGATTTGAAATTGAAATCGACAGGAGAGTCCATCATAGATAGATAGATAATGAACAGATAGATAGATGTGTATATTCAGAGGTATACAACTGATTCTCATCTAGATACAGATGACATTCTCATATATATATATATATATATATATATATATATATAATTGCTTTCTTAACAAATGATTTTCATGTATATGCTTTTCATCTATATTCTTCTTCTGATATAGCTGTTCGCTATGAAATGAGCACTCTGGTAGCCGCTAATGTTTATATCTGGTAAATAATGCGTTAAAAATTCCATTTCTGTGTGCGCAGATGGCCTAAGGGAGAAAGTCGCTGACATGTCAAATCGGTCGGGCGTCGGTTTGAAGCAATCGCAATTCTAATCACACTGCTGAGTTGTGATACAGCGAAATTAACAAACGATTCCCGCAAAAAACAAACAAAAAAAAAAAGTTAGGATAGACTACCAACAATGTAATAGACTACCTACAATGAATCACTGACCCGTATATATATATATATATATATATATATATATATATATATATATATATATATATATATATATATATATATATATATAATAATATATATATATATATATATATATATATATATAATAATATATATATATACAATATATATATATATATATAATAAATTATACTTTTAAGTTATACTATATTTATGGGTTGAAGTGCTCAATATCAGGGATAGTGCGTATGTAAATATAAAAGAGGATATTGACATCAATACGTAGACGCGAAGTCTGTTTCATGCTAAAGACAATCGTCAGGCCATGTGCTTTTTGCTCGACTGTTTATATATACAAGTCTGTGATGCACTTCATAATTTTAACGGTTATTTTGGTGGACGGTAACGGTTGCAGTTGTAATTATTCTAAGGGGCTATTGAGTGGGAATAATTGTGGATCCGGATGCAGTGTTTGGGCTATTTATAGTATTGTTAGTTAACGTTTTTATTTATTATTGTTTATTTTATTGTTGGTTGTTATTGCTGCAATTTGTTGTGCTTATCTCTGCGTGGGTGGTTTGTTAATTTGTTTATTATTTCTTTTTACGTTTTTATTGTGCGGTTGTAGAGTCAAAATAAACGTAGGAAAAATATTCAATAAACTCACACGCAAACACTTCTCCGCATCAAGCACTCCAGAAGATATTCAACAAAAACACAATGGAAATCATCTGCAGTTGAACCGAAAACGACAGAAAAACAACCAACAAACCAACTGAAGAAATTAAACCCACGTGTAATTGCAGAACAAAGAACGAAAGCCCTTTAAACTACATTTGTTTGCTGAACAGTATAATATAACAATCCACTGTAAAATCAGCAGATAACGAAGAAAAAATATATATAGGGGTAACTGAAGTAATCCGGAAACAAAGAAACTAAACATAGCAAACATCCTTTAAAATAGTAAATATTCAAATAGCACAATGCTTTCTAAACATATATAGGAGATTAAAAACAAAAGCCAAATCAGGCAAAAAATATTATGGAAAATAAGAAAAAGAGCGTCAGACAACAAGAATCAATCCAACTCTTTAAACTAAACCTGGAGGAAAAATTACCTTCCCAGATCAAAACAAACTCGTAAATAAACAATCAAATGTCAAAATGCACACACGAAAACAAATTTTTACTACATTAGTTAAAAATCGAAAACTGAAAATGAACACGAATAAACGAAAATATATTAAACTAAATAAACAAAAACAAGTAAAATACATTAATTCAAACAAATAATTAAATAAACTAAATAATAAACAAATTAACAAACCACGTACGCGCAGATAAACACAAGAAAACGTAGTTAAAATAAACAACAATAAATACAAACGTTAACAATACTATAAATAGTCCAAACACTGTATTCGGATTCACAATTATTACCACTCAATAGTCCCTAGAATGATTTGAAACACAACCGTTACGGCGCACCAAAATAGCCATTAGAATAATACAACAGGCTACCCACAATGCAACACAATATACTAAACACAACGCACATGGCCTGAGGATTGACTTTAGCATGAAACAGACTGACACCTCTGGGTGTTGACTTCAATGTCCACTTTTATATTCACACACACACACACACACACACACATATATATATATATATAAGGTGTATCCAACGTCAACGTGGACTGAAACAAAAAACAAAATTAATTGCGATCTGAAACAAAGATATTAATAAATTTATTAATATCATTAAAGTATTTTATTAACAACATTAATATGCAACAAAAAAATTAGTTGCCACCTCTTCTAAGTCTTTTGTAATGACTTTTTCAAAGACTTTGCGGACACATTGTATATACTCTTATTTTTTGGGTATATATATATATATATATATATATATATATATATATATATATATATATATATATATATATATATATATATCGTGTCTAAATTAAAATTAAATTTCTTAAATAAGTCCGTTTAATTCGTTGCAATATTTAAAAAAAAAAAAAACCCATCGTGTCTGAAGTGTTATTGCAAGTCAATTGTGATCGAATTTGATGGCAGAAAACTTTCAATAAAATTTTTCGTTTAATAATTAATAATTTTTAAAAATACGGTGTAAAACTTTTAAGTAAAATGATATTGACAGCAGTACAAAAAAAATCACATGACTAGGAATTAAGGGGAGATAATAATCATATCTGTTTGTCATTGAAAAATGCATGAAAAAGAAACTGTGTCATGATGGCATTTTTATGCACTTCATTTTGCACTCGGAGATTTTAGAAGAAAATGAGGAAGTAATAAGACATTCATTGAGACTTTATTTGTTTCTTCAATATTTCCGTATAAAAATGTTCAGAAAGAGGCTGTCATTGAATTACGAGCCATGACACTTTCAAAGGTGACACATTTTTTGTTCCTTCCCGATTTACAAATCATTTCGTGTGAAACGAGCATAAATTGACACGAGAGGCCAGCTGTTCTCATTTCTTTTACAAAATAGAAATTATTTATTATCAGTGGTGTTCCAGAATGTTGACATTCATTTCTGACGCCAGATAATTCATTACTTCTCAATTTTCAATTGCATAATTCAAATAATCGTCCTCTGTCTGAATTGCTGCGATTACGACGTATCATAATTTAGATTCCGACTTAAAGCCGTTGATTAAATAAAATTTTAAGTTACGTAAAGGTTACTTACATTATTTATTTATTCGGACTATCCTCATCTTCATTGCTATATTCTTTCGGTCTTTCTACGCTTTTATCTATGTCTCTCTATATATCTGTCTTCTCTGAGATGAGGTATTATGATTACTTGCATTATTTACATTATTCAGACTGTTATCCTCATCTTCATTCATTACCATATTCACAACGTTTCGGCCGATTTACTCTCCGGCCTTTATGTATATGTCTCTATATATCTGTCTATATCTCTGAGATGAGGTCATTATTTACATGATTCAGACTCCTCATCTTCATTGCCATATTCACAACGTTTCGGCTGTTGTATATCTCTGAGTCTATATCTCTGAGATGAGGTATTATGATTACTTGCATTATTTACATTATTCGGACTGTTATCCTCATCTTCATTGCCATATTCTCTCTATATATCTGTCTATATCTCTGAGATTTTATGATTACTTGCATTATTTACATTATTCGGACTGTTATCCGTTATTCACAACGTTTCGGCCGTTCTACTCCGGCCTTTATGTCTATGTCTCTCTATATATCTGGCTATATCTCTGAGATGAGGTATTATGATTACTTGCATTATTTACATTATTTAGGCTTGGGTTAGGTGTGGGGTTAGGGTTAGCGTTGGGGCTAGGGTTAGGCGTTAGGGTTAGGGGTTGCGGTTTGGGTTAGGTTTGGGGCTAGGGTTAGGGGTTAGGGTTAGGGTTAGGGTTAGTGGTGGGGTTAGAGTTAGGGGTTGAGGTCTGGGTTAGGTTTGGGGGTTAGGGTTAGTGTATGGGTTAGGGTTGGGCTATGGTTAGGGTTAGGGGTGAGGTTAGGGTTAGCGTTGGGACTAGGGTTGGGTGTTAGTGTTAGGGTTTGGATTAGGGTTTAGGGGTTAGGGTTTGGGGTTGGGGTTAGGGTTGGGGCTAGGATTAGGGATTAGGGTTAGGGTTGGGGTTTGGAGTTAGGTGTTAGGGGTTAGGGTTAAGTGTTTGGGTTAGGGTAACCCTAACCCTAACACTGAAGTTTTAGACTGCGAGCAATCAGTGTTGGAACCATGCGAAAAATATCTCAATTGGGTTTGGCTGTCTGTGGGTCAAGTACATGGGGGGCGGTTTCCAGACATATCACGTTGAAATACCACTTCATGTACAATCATTAAAGTTAAGTAACGTTTACTACACCTATGGGTGCACTCATGGGAACAACAAGTGCGCTAAGCTTCGAGGTGCTAAGGGTGTAATGGATAATAGCTCGGAATAGTTCATAGGAGAGCCGAATTTCAATTCTTGTTGATTTTGTTATATATGCGCAAAATACCCTTGGATGCTATGGGTTAATTAATAAGACTTGAATCACTAAAACCATCATTATCGTTATATAAAAATGGCACAAATATAAAAGGATTTTCTCACTTTAAATAATCTGCAAATGGCTTATAAGCCGTAAAGATCAAGTCATTTAATTACGAATAGAGGGCTATGCATTTCCAAAGGTCCTACCATTTGAGAAAGGTGAAGGAAGTGGGACCTCACTTAAAAGATATAGGGTTTACTTGAAAACGACCTTCGTCTACAGTGAATCCCACAATCAGCATTCAGGAAAAAAGGCAGCCAACATAATCTGTCTAAAAATGAATATCTAAACTTGTTATAAGCTGGCACAAATTGATTCTGAATAGTTCTTGAACCGAATAGGAAGCCATTAAATGGAAGAATCTAATATTTGGCCCTTTGGACAAACTTTTGAAAATTAGTTCATACCAACAATCAATTTTCGCCGAACAAAAAAAAAAAAAAAAAAAACAAATGGCGGGAAAAATGGAATATTCGCAAAGACGGAGCCATACAAACTTTTCATTATTGGAACCAGTAATATGGATGTGATCTATCTTTCATCTTGCGAGCCAGTCATATTTATCAAAAAGGGTTTTCGGGTGGTCAGCTGAATGAAAATGCAGATGTATTGTAATGTTTAACCACACTGAACAAGAAATCGGCGAAACGTATTAGAATTCTGTTCGGGTTTCTTCCAGTTACTTTCACAGAAATACACTTTGGGGGGTATGAGTCTGTCTCATCTGCCCTCAGCTATGGGTTAAATAACAGAAATGACTGGTCTATATTGCCTTGGTCGGCAGTGAGCCTAGATGAAAGAAAACTCTGAATTCAAAAACCCAGCTACCCAAAGCTGTAGAAAGAATGGTTAGGCATGTCTTTAAAAGAAACACGAAAGATTTCAACAAATATGGATTTGACATTGTCTATTCGGAATGTTCTTGGCATCAACGAATATTCGATATTGAAAAATCTTTGGGCAATTCAATCCTTTATTTTTCAACCCTTATACAAGGAAAGGAATGGATTCAGCTACTGTGTTTAAATTCATTATTTTCCTAGACTGGTCACTAATCAAGTCTAAACACCTAATTATGTTGTTTGACAGATAGCTTGAGTAAAATACATGATTTCATGCCTTTGAACAGGGCATTACTTTGCGCTGAGTGTAAACAGTAACAGGTGGAATTTGACTTCGGCATGCATTTTCCATTTTGTGAATTTGGGTGCCACCGTTTCTTAAGCTTAGACTATGCTAATTGTATCAACTCTTAGTTTCGAAAACAAATATGGCGGCCACTTAATTAATTTTCTGTATGAAAATACACTTAGAGTTATTGACTCCCAAACCAAAAATAGTTTAATGAATTCGGAAAAAATATTCACTGATTAAGTCTTACAAATGAGATCAATTAATCAATAAAAATTAATGGGTCTAAAGTTTTAGATCAGCAGCTAAAAATGGCGGCAAAAGTATAACTTAAAAAAAAGAAAACGAATGGTACTATTTAAAATTGGTTCCCCAAAATAGTTGCGAATATTCTTTAAGAAATATTAAGAGCGCTGGAAATAAAAGCAAATCCTGTAATGCTTTAAGCAATGATAATATTAATCTTAGTGATTTCCTTATAAGGAAACATTTGATTTTCATTGACGTAGGAGTCAGTACGGCTTTCGATTGAAATTTATGAAATCTTCCTCTTCAAACAACTTCTGAGAAGAAGAGGTTTCTCAAGTCAGCATTCATTGTCCGAACAATCAGATCTGCTTTCAGTTGAAAATTATAAAATCTTCCTATCAAAACAAGTTTTCAGGAGAATAGGTTTCTCAAGTCTCGGAGCTGTTATGAGCCTTTCTGGTACTGATGTGGGTTTCCTTCCTAGCCTTTAGTTTGAAGTTGTGTAGGATATCAACTTCTTAATTATGCCATTATTTTCTCTTCGATTTACATGGGATATCAATTTTAGTTGTTGCTGCTGTTAGTAGACCTCAAATGATGTGGTATCTGTTATTTGGTACCGTCATCTATTTGTGAATATGTAGCGCCAGGTCATGATGTTCAAAGAAGGATGATCCTTAGGAGTTAGGGTTATCATCCATTGATCTTAGAAAGTGGTTGCATACAGCTGACATTTTAGATATTTCTAAACGGGTTAGGCGCCATGAATAATTTCCAAAAGAAAGGTTTATCTTGAGTCTTATTTCTTAAAACACTTGATAGAGGATGTTTTCATTTTGTTGATGGATTCAGGGTAGGTACAATCAATGGTTTCATTCCAATTCCAGATCATAGTTTCTGTTTTGGAAAGGTTTAACTTGAGTCCTATTTCTTAGAACACTTGATAGAGGATGTTTTCATGATGATGGATGCCATCAATGTAGGTTTCTGTTTTGGATTTATCTTGACTTTGAACACTTGATAGAAGATTTTTCATTCCTATTCCAGATCATAGTTTCTGTTTTGTTTTGGAAAGGTTTATCTTGACTCCTATTTTTTCTTTTGATGAAACTTGATAGAAGATGTTTTCAATTTGATGATGGATTTTTATCTTGGTCCTATTTCTTAGAACACTTGATAACATTTTCAATGATGATTTCATTCGAATTCCACATCATACTTTCTGTTCTGGAAAGGTTTATCTTGACTCCTATTACTTAAAACACTTGATAGAGGATGTTTTCATTTTGATGATGGATTCAGGGTAGGTGCCATCACTGCTTTCATTCCAATTCCAGATCATAGTTTCTGTCTTGGAAAGTTTTATCTTGAGTCCTATTTCTTAGAACACTTGATAAGGGATGTTTTCATTTTTATGATGGATTATGGGTAGGTGGCCATCATTGCTTTCATTTATTAGAACATTTTCTGATAAAGTTTTATCTTGGTTTTTCCGTTCCAGATGGATTATGGTAGGTGCATTGCTTTCATTCCAATTCCAGATCATATTCCAATTATATGGATGACCTATTTTCCAAAATTATGGGTAGTTTTTTCAGGTTAGAATAGTTTCTGTTTTGGAAAGGTTTTTTGAGTCCTATTTCAAACAATGATAAGGGATGTTTTCTTTTGATTGGATTATTTATCACTGCTTTCATTCAATTCAGATCATTTTCTGTTTTTTAAAGTTTTAATTGATCCATTTCTTAGAACACTTGATAAGGGATGTTTTCATTTTGATGATGATTCAGGGTATCCATTTATTTCATTCAATTCAGATCATAGTTTCTGAATGTTTTATCTTGATCCTATTTCTTAGAACAATTGATAACATGTTTCAATCACTCACTGCTTTCATTCCAATTCCAGATCATAGTTTCTGTTTTTGAAAGGTTTATGTTGAGTCCTGCTTCTTGGAACACTTGGTGTAGGGTATCTTTATTTTGTTCAAGATCATTCTTATCACAACGTTAAGTAAATATGTAATCGGAATAGCACCAGCTCATTATCAATATATTGACTTCGGGACTTATGATATACATTGTATGGAAAAGTTGAATTTCGTATAGTAGAATTGGTAGATAAAGATTGTTCTAAATGGCAGGAAGTATAAAATAAATAAAATAAAATGAAACGTTGTATCAGCAATTTATTAGTCAATATGAAAATAAATATCGTCATCATTTTGTCATGATCACAAATTTTCCCAATCCATGTTCTCACCAAATTTTTTCATCATTTCACTCCAAGCAAGGCAGTTAAAGCACTAGTAGAGTACGCAGAGGGTTACTTGGAGTGAAATTGAAAGACAAGACTGAGAATAGGGAGGATTGAGGAAAGGACAAGAGATGAAAGGAAATGCCACTAGTACGCAGGGGGTTACAGGGAGTGAAAGTGAAAGAGAAGACAGAGAATAGGGAGGATTGAGGAAAGGACAAAAGATGAAAGGGAATGCCACTAGTACGCAGGGGTTACAGGGAGTGAAAGTGTTGTGGTAGGATGCACCTAATTTGCATAGTGAAGTACCAACCATATAAATATGGTTGGTACCGGGAAGACAGGGAGGAATCAAGAGATTCAACCAGAGACTTTGCCCGACTGCGACTCAGTCAACACATTCTCCAGGAACGGTCTAACCAGGAATATACAAAAGATTATATGTAAATATTCTGTACACTTTCTTGTTTCAATACATTTTGTGTTGCATTATTATTCCATGCATTAGTCAAGTTTCAACAATGATCACATCCTCGTCGCCATAAAAAAAATATATGACCATTGATGTTGCTTTTAATTTTTTTTGTAAATCGTGGTTACATTGTAAACAATAAAGTGATGAGAAGTCCAGAGGCTAAATACTCGAAAAAAAATCTCTTTTTCTAGTAGTGGAAGTTGCATTTTGCTATTTCAAAAGTAAAATTGTGGGACCATTTAAATTCACTGAATTAGATCTCCAGGGAAAATTTATCAGTTATCTCCCTTTAACTCATCTCTCCAAATTATTGTTCAACTTTGAACATTGCATTGAATTCACAATTTTTTTGGTCAAATCACTGGATTCAACGAACGCTTTTATTCAGTGGGTCATGTTTACTCCAAACACATAGCCCAGAGGATAAAATTTCGAGAGTTGAGTTAAAATGGAGTGACAAGGAAAACAACTGTTACTGACAAATTCCGAAGAGGCATGTTACGTGGAACTAGAACAATTTAGCCCTGTGGTTTTAATAAAGAGTTCAGTTTGAAATTTCAATCACCTGACGATGGCCGGGACGTACAACGGTCGAAACGTCTTGAATATGGTTACGAAGTTGAGGATAGGATTTCGGCCAATGTAAATAGTGTAAGTAATTACAATTCCTCATCTCAGAAATATAGGAATATATTTCTTCGATCATCAGAAAAAAGAATATTTCTTAAAGAAATGTGAAACTGAAATTCAGGAAAGGTAGGTGAATTTTCTTTGGTCACATAATGAGAAAGGTGGGCTTGAAAAATTTAATATGTGTTGCATTTTAATGACAAGAAAAATAGAAAAGTGCAACGACTCACTTAGCTGACAAAATTTTGTGAATGGATAGCAGAACGGGAGGGGAATTCTTAGCTAAGATAGAAAAACTCGAAAGAGCCACAAGTGATAGGAAGTTGTGGATAGCCATGGTCGCCTACGTCTTGAAGGGAAGATCACATAAAGAAAATTTGCTTGAATTATTTGTGAACAGAGAAATTGTTTTTTGTTCTTGAATATTTGCAACGTCTCTTTATCACTCTCTAGACAATAAGTTTTAGGCATAAGCTTCACGCTTCATTTTCAAATACATTCAATTGGTATAAATATCCAAATATTTTTGTTCTTGCTTTCCTAAAACTATCTTTTTAAAAGAGAGACACTTTGGAAGCAGACCCTGGTGAAATATTTGCATCAAATATATGACATTCCATTTCACCGTTTGATAAATTGCCATTCCAACAGCGGCTGATTCCGCTGCCGTCTTGTAGCAGAACTTTAGGGAAATCAAATGACGCTCTGAAAATGAGAAGATTATACAAGTCTAGATTTTGATTGAAGTCGATTTCCAGAAGCGTCTGGTGTTGCTAAACAATTTAGATGCCAATTACGTAGAATAGCAGGACTGACTGGTCTCGATCGCCTTGGTTGACAATCAGCTTAGGTTGAAGACAACTCTGACTTCAAAAACACAGCAAACTGAAACTGTAGAAAGATAGTTAAACATGTCTTTAACAGAAACGCGATGAGCTTCAACACATATGGATAAGACTGTAGTGGACAATTACGTACAAGCAAACGACTCAGATTTCCAGGCACCTGAGGCAAAGGAAAATAAGTTCCTTAACTCAATACACGACATATAGTATTTAGTTCCGGCATTCCTTGAAATAGCATGAATCTCACGTCTCCAATATATCCTCATAAACATCATTTATTCCGTGAGTGCATTTTCTGCTGATGTGGTCATCACATCCCTTCATCTCCCATTGTGGTACATGGTGTCATTCAAGGCAGAATAATGCAATGGCATGCCGCTTCCTTTTGCATTAATTAAAGAAGCAGGACCTAAAAAACAGCAGATAGTTCGTTTTAATTCAAAGTTTAACTTCTCCTAGCCTGGTTGCCAAACAAAGCCCAGTCTGTCCTGCTATTTACCCATAGCTGAGGAGAAGAGATGGATTCATACCTTTCCCAAGGCTATTAACATATTGTGGTGGACAATTACGAAGAAGCAAGTGAATCAGAGTAGCTTGCATGTGATTCAAAGGATAACAAGTTCCTTTCCTCAATACGCAACACGTAGCGCCGGTGTTTTGTTCCTTGAAAATGGCATGAATCTTACCTCCTTACTTTAGATTATTCCAGAAGTGTATATTCTGTAACGTCGGCTTTTGTACAGCTTAGCTTGGTTCGACCAATAGCAAGTCGTGTGCTGATTGGTCGAACTGGAGTATGCCATTTGATTGAGGACAGAGCGAAGAACGCTAATTGGTCAGTCGGCCATGGTGTGGTATGATAAAAGAAGGTTGAAGCAGTGAGAAGGGGAAGGATTTTTATGTTGGTGACGTGTGTGGGAACTCAAGAACGGCGGATTGAAAAAGAAGTATTTAGTGTTGTACGAGCGATAGCAGAGGAACAAAAGTTCATTTAACTACAAAGACGTTGTCTATTCAAAGTGTGGTTAACATCAACGGAAAAGTGTTGAACTAATTCAATCGTCTATTTTTCTACCCTTATACTAACAGAGGAATGAATTTTAAATTTCATTTTTCCTTTTCCTAGACTCGTCACCAATCAAGTCTAAGCACCGAATTCTGCTGTTTGACGGATAGCTCGAGGAGACTACATGGTTTCATGCCTTTGAAAAGGGCATTACTTTGAGCTGAGTGCAAACAGTAACAGGTGGAATTTGACCTCGGCATGCATTTTGCTAACTTTTAGTTTCGAAAGCAAATATGGCGGCCGCTCTTCGAATTAATTTTCTGTATGATAATACACTTAGAGTTATTCACACCCAAACCAGAAATAGTTTAATAAATTCGGGGAAAATATTTAATGAAATAAGTCCGACAAATGAGATGAAGTAATGCCTTTGCAATAAGTATTATTCAAATTTTTGAATATTGTTTCCTATCAATCTGCAGATGTTAAAATCTGTACGGGAAATAAATACACTTGATAGATATGTACATTATATATATATATATATATATATATATATATATATATATATATATATATAAAGACATTTTTATGTTTATACATTCTTTTATACAAAAAACAAAAAAACAAATATTTAAGTAAATGCTCTGTTTATAATAAACAGTATTAATAACATTTACCGGCCTGAATGTCCGAGAAATTTTCATAGAAAATATTCGTCCTCTGACAGGAATCGAACCAGTATCCTATACGGAACAGTCATATAACCTGACGTACCTTAACTAATTGGTTAATGTGTGACTTCATTTGTTTACATTTGGATACGCATTGAATGTACGTGGATATTCATCGAAGATTGTAGTTTAAAAGCGGTAAAATCGACTTTGCTAACCGAACGCTCTTCTTTGGCCGAAACGGTTAAAGCACGTCAGGCTATGTGACGGTTCAGTATTGGATACTGGTTCGATTTATGTCGGAGGTCGAATATTTTCTATGAAAACGGACATTCAAGCCGGTAAATATTATTAATACCGTTTATTATAAACAGCTTTTACTTAAAATTTTGTATCTGTATATTTTATGTATAAACATGAAAATATCTTAAAATAATTATCGGATTTGTCCATTTCATAATAATACATACATACATATATATATATATATATATATATATATATATATATATATATATATATATATATGGTTTCTGAAAAAATATATATTAAGTTTCTGAAAATAAAAAATTTACTAATCAAAGAAATGAAATAACTATTTTTTGTAAGCACTGTCAAATATTTTCTTGAGTAATAATTAATTTTGAAAAAAATAAAATAATAAATAATGCAAGTTACATTTTTATGTTTGATCTTTAATTAGTAATTAAATTCTAATATATTTCTTTGTGAAAAATACCGTATAGTCTATTAGTTAGACGGTCGAATGGTACCTTAAATCTATAAGAATAAAATTTAATTAATAAAATTTAAGTATTAATAATATGTCTTGCAAATATTTAAATGACTCTTTTAGAAAGTCTTTGTGCATAAAAGTATGAACTAAGCGGTGAATGAAAATATCTAATTTTTTTTAAAATTATATCTATCCCTGACTACTCACTGAATAACGGAAGTATAGGTTTAACTCACTGAATAACGGAAGTATAAGTTTCTTGGCATACACCCCCACCCTCACCTAAACTTAACCTGACTTTGTAAGTAACCTATATTGGGTACATAGGCTGTCGAGGGAAATTAAAACCCAGTCACCCCTAAATTAAAATAGATTTTCCTTAACCTTAACAACTCATAATAATAACAATATTGTCTACGCTTATAAATTAAGTAAATTTCTTTGAAAGTTTATTCCTATCATTGCTTGACAATGGAACAAGTCTGTGAATTTTAAGTTTAATTTGTATAATTAAATTTATAAATTTAGTTTCAGTTTTGAAACATGGAAGTTTTCTGTGTCGAGAGAAAATTATTATTATCATTATATATATATATATATATATATATATATATATATATATATATATATATATATAGTGTTATTAAATAAGAAAGAGAAGATTTTGAAAAATCAATAAAAAAAATATGCAAAGAGACAGAAACACATTACATTCAACCCATCACTAGACAGGAAATTGTTCAAAGTGCATTATTTTAAAGTTACACTTCGCAAATTGCAGGACACAAAACGACTTTGAAGTGTTGACACAAGTTATAAAAATTTAAATTTATGCAAAATCTATAAAAATAACAACAAGATGAATTTAAATAAGATTGAAAAATGTTCATTTATTTTAACAACTTTGAATCTTTTCCTATTTAATAATGTGTTGAATGTGATTTTGTATTTTTTTCATAAAATTTGCGAAATTTGCACTTTTAGAATAAGCCTGTGTGTATACATAGATACATCTGTGTGTATACATAGATACATCTGTGTGTATACATAGATACAGTGCTCAATAGAACCGTAGAGCATAATATCATAACTGTTTTTTTTTTTTCAATTTCTAAAAAGTTTTTCTTAGCATCGCTTGATAAAGGAAAGATACTTTGTATTTTAAGTTTAATTTTTAAGACTGAATTTGAATTGAAGTTTCAGTTTTGAAACATGAGATTTTCGGTGTTGCGTTGATAATATAGTAAAAAAATACCAATTATATATATATATATATATATATATATATATATATATATAGCTAATAATGTAGATAAATAAAAAAAAACTAGATATTAGCAACCATATATACGTGTGTTAGCGTGCATACATAGAGAAGTGCATACATATGTACTCCATTTAATTTAAGGTGTAGACAAAAGAGTGTTCAATGTGGTTAGTATATATTAATAAATATACATATACCTACTTTCGAAGTGCAACTTAAAGTTTCGTTGTTCTGCCAACTCATCAGGCACAAATTATTACTTTTGATAAAAAAAATATACTGGCTCTCATGGGAGGAACGCTAAAGTAAGCGCAGATTCAAAGCTCAAATTTAATATAAACTTAAGATACTATTGGAGAGTAATTACAGAATGTCGGTAGTGAGCTATTGTAAAAAAAAAAATAGCAAGCTTAAATTTAAAAGAGGAACGCCGGTTCACTCGTTAATTAATAATAGACAGCAAAATGGTTCAAGGGGGAGGTAACCAATATGTAACCTAAAATATGCGAACTTAATATGATATTTGGATAATATCTGTGATTATAAACGGCTAGAAAAGCGTGTAGTTTTAGCGACGAAATTCTAATTTACTACCGGTGTATAGTCCTCTGTTTTAATAGACCAGTAAAATTTTGAGAGTGCCGTGGCATTTTTATATTTCATATTGCTTATTGCTAAGAGTTATTTTATGATGATAAAATCTTGTTTTCCAATTGTTAGTTGTGGGACTGAAATAATTATTTTTTCTCGCCATTATGTTAAATGCTAGCCTTGTAGATGATACCTTTATACTTACATTTCTGACTTATCAGACAGTTAATGCCTCTCAACACTTACACTTTTTTCTGTGTTAATATTGCAACGCCATATTAACACAGCATAATAAAGTAACTTTATTTTACTTTATTATGCTGTGCTATATATTGCTCAAAGATTCTAGTGCAGCTGTAACCAATCTTAATATTGTTCTTATTGATGATTTTGTTGAGTAAAGGTATAAAATGGCTGAAATCTCTGATATTGAGCCCTTTTACCCAAAATATAGCATACCTTAATACTATATATATATATATATATATATATATATATATATATATATATATATATATATATATATATGCAACTAAATCTAGCAATCCTACTCAAGGACAAATAAATGAAAAGCCTATCACAATATCCAACCATAAAAATTAAACGACAACTTAAATCACTAAAAAAGATGATGACTAATGGAAAACTCCACAAGACTCTCAGGTGAAAAAATACAATAGACCATAATGCGGGGTATGCAACTACCTATTAGAGGGCCATGAATTTCAGTTCAAAGACGGATCAAAATTCAGAATTAAAAATGATTTCTCATGCGACTCAGATAATTTAATATACATAATTACATGCAAAGGTTGCCCCGAGCATTACATTAGACAAGCCGGCCAGTCACTCCGGCAAAAGATGAAAGTTTATCGCCAACAAATTAGGGACCACACACCAGAAATATACCATTTAGCCAACATATAGAGCAATGCGGAGACAAACTCTGCCAAATTTTAGTCTATTTCCATTCTACCAGTGCGAAGACAGAACCACTGAACAAAGGCAATTTATTAAGGAAACATTTTTCAACAAGTTCAAACCCATATTTAATTTATAGCATAAATAGATTCTACCAAATTCCTCTTACCATAAACGATATATATAGCCAGTTACGTCCCTTGATTTTTCATTGTTTTCATTGGTACAAAACATAAGCATCAACACGTGGAGATAGAAACAGTTAAAAACTTTTTTGAAAAGCTAAGCGAAACCAGTAAAAAAGTAAAAAAGATTAAAAAAAGGAAACAACAAATTATATTTTTTCTAAGAAAAAACACTGAAAATCCAATTGTAAGTAACAAAGTCTGAATCCTTCTCTGTAAAATCCATATATTATAAATCAATATCACTGTATTAAATATTAGGTGCCATTTTTTTGAATCTTTCTACCAATTTTTTACAGATATATATATATATATATATATATATATATATATATATATATATATATATGCGTGTGTGTGTGTGTGTGTGTGTGGTGAAGTTTAATTTATATTACAATGAATCATTCATAAAAAGTAGATTAGTAAAGTTAATGATATAAAAGGCGAAATGTAAAATAATTTCCATGCCTGAAGATGATTGAATGTACACTTGAAAGTACTTGCGTATAAAAAAGACCTTGTACAGCTTAGAGTTTTGAAAAACAAGGACCATAACATTCATTGAGTAATTTGTAGATTAACGCACCTTTAAAATTTTGTTTGCGAAGGGATTTCGCCATTTTATATCATTAACTTTAATCTACTTTTTATGTATGAATGATTCATTATAATATATATATATATATATATATATATATATATATATATATATTATATATATATATATCTTATTATAAAAATGCAGATTGTGTGTGTGTGTGTGTCTGTACGTTTATATATTGGATCTGATTCCCCACATTTTTCAACCGATTTCAACAAAACTTCACAGGACTACATAAAATTACCTTGTGGTGGTTCTTACAGTGCCAAAAATGGGAAAAAATACAATTGTTTTTGCACAAAATCAATTTGAAAACATGATTAAGAGGCATCGTGAGAATGAAAGGGGACAACTCACATCGGGTTAAAACCCAGGTTGTTTCTGTGTGTGTGTTCCTTTATATATGGGATCGGATTTCCTACATTTTTCAGCAGATTAAACGAAAATTCACTTTTTTTTTGGCAGGTAGTGTTTCTTATTATCTTGCACACTTTTTTTTTTATTTTTACATTCAGAATGCTTTAAAAATTCCATTTACAAAACAATTATTTATAATAAAATTCTATTCAATCGGTAGACTCATAACGATGGAACACAATGCTTTTGTTTGGGTTTGGGTTTGACCAATTCGTAAAAAAAAAAAAAAAAAATTAAGACATGCGTGTCCGTCAACCTTAAACAATAATCTTTGTCAATTTTATTTTCAGTCTTTATGATGGTGGATACTTGATCTATCTCTTACTGTTATATCCCCAAGCAACGCCGGACTCTACTGCTACTAGTATATATATATATATATATATATATATATATATATATATATATATATATATATATATATAGGAAATCAGGTAAATCAGACATATTATTATTTCTAATTTATTTTGTTTAACCATTATTTTCTATAAATTCTTCAGCTGTCTGGAATTTGGATTTGTTTATCATCATCAGCAGGTTACTTCTAAAACCTCGCCTCAATGATCCTTGTAGAATTGGTACTTCATTCCTTTGCTCATAGATCTTCCGTCTTGTTGAAAAACTTAGAATTTGTACCACAATGAACATTCTGGCAATGTTAACCTTCGTGCCAACCAAAAAAAAAAATCGGTGTTTCAGTTCCATTTGTTGGATTTGATTGATTTGTTTTTATGGCTTAGCAACTTTTTGCAGGTTATTTAAACTCGGAAAATATTTTTTAGATTCTAATAATCTTTTTGAGATAATAATGATTTAGAGATACAAGTTTTACTAATTAATCCATATCTGGTGGAGTATATAATTTTGTTTGAAACGCACAGCCTACTTTGCTCATGTCTCACGACAAAAAAACTATTGCTGACTCAAAATCAATCAAAGACAGGATAGGAAGATTGAAAATATAGTCACTGGGTCTGTTTCCCTAGGAATCAAAACGAAATATTTAGTAACATTTAACACTAAAGTCTTTGAGCAGAAAGGTACGAAAAACTGATATATATCTGGAGGGGGAACTGTTAAAATTTAGAATGTCGTTGTTTGGAGCCATGATAATAAAATATAAAAAGAACAAAAGTTATGGACTTTATAAAACCAATGAAAATTAATTTGGAACCTTTCACGAAGAACACATGTCAAACCATTAAAAAACTCCAAACAAACAAATTTAATTGATTAATCTGAAGCAGATCTCAACAACTATACGATAATAGTATATAACTTCTGTTGAAAAAGTAAAAAAAAAAAGCTAGATTCAACTAAAACAAATATAAGCTACTAAAGTACTGAAAAAGTTATAGCTGTTATAAATTATTTAAGCGAAGAACTTTGGCATTTTGAGGCCATCAGGAGAAGTGGGTCTCACCAAATAATGGAAACTTCATGGCGGATCATTGGACTTATTGCAGAGTTAAACACATTTTCACTTGAACCTGTCGGGAAATGGGGAAATGAAACATTAAATTTTACGTATCTATCCAAAACAGTGAATGAAGAATTGATAGTAATCATGGGAAATAATGGGCAAGATGCAATTGTGAACCAAATCAACAGCATAGAAACCCAATAAAACTCTATTATCGTTGACTTTACGCCTGACGTGAAACGTGATGACCATCTGATAATTGTAGTTCGATACTGTTATAATGTAAAACCCTGTCAGAGATTTTTAACATTTCCACCAAGAGAAAACCATTTATCCACGAGTGTTTTTTTTAATAAAAGGTTATGTTCCTGAACGAACATAACCTTTCACCTAAGAATAGCCCTGGTCAGTTTAACGATAAAGCCCCTAACGTGAAGGGCTCGTAGAAATGGCTGGAAGCATTCTTTAAAAGCGTTAGCAGGTATGCACATTATATTCCATATGCAGACCATTCAATCTACCTTGTTGGAGAAAAGGTAGTGTCTATTACAACTGTCATTGCTAATTATTTCGGTTGTTTGTAGATGTATGCTTTTTTTTTCTGGATCTCAAAGAAGCTGGTGATTTGAAACACACGGGAAAATAAACACTATTTACATTATTCGGACTATTGTCCAAAACTTTATGGCCATATTTATCACAACGTTTCGGCCGTTGTACGCTCCGGCCTACTTCAGGTGGTTGGAATGTCGAATTGAACCCTTTATTTAGCTCACTGGGGTAGACTGTTCTAGTTCCACATGCCATGTTTAATGGATGTCAGTTATCAGTTATCTCCTGTGAATTCCCTCTCCAAGTTAACCGGGTATTGAACTCACACTCTTTGAAACGTTGTAATACATGTGGCGACAAAGATGCGAACAATAGTCCGAATAATGTAAATAGTGTACATAATACCTCATCTCAGAAATATAGACAGATACTGAAGGGCCGAAACGTTGTAATACATATGACGACAAAGATGAGGACAATAGTCCGAATAATGTAAATAGTGTACATAATACCTCATCTCAGAAATATAGACAGATACTGAAGGGCCGAAACGTTGTAATACATATGACGACAAAGATGAGGACAATAGTCCGAATAATGTAAATAGTGTACATAATACCTCATCTCAGAAATATAGACCAATACTGAAGGGCCGAAACGTTGTAAAGATATGACGACAAAGATGAGGACAATAGTCCGAATAATGTAAATAGTGTACATAATACCTCATCTCAGAAATATAGACAGATACTGAAGGGCCGAAAAATTGTAATACATGTAACGACAAAGATGAGGACAATAGTCCGAATAATGTAAATAGTGTACATAATACCTCATCTCAGAAATATAGACAGAAACAAAATTCGGTTTAGTATGACTGAAATTCTTTATGTATATTGTCAAAACTTGTAAATGACAAAATTTTATGAGAATATATTGCTAGAAAAACTGAAAAAGGAGTATTTTGTAAAATGTGTTTCATGTAGTAACGTAGTAAATATTATTAAATTTGTTAAATTGTTTATTATTTACTTTGGTTATTTATGTAGATTTTTGTTTATTTTATTCATTTTCATGGGGTTGCTTATTTTATTTGTTTATTTTAAAATATTGGTTTTTGTCTAAAGTATGTTATACTATATGTGTTGTGTATAGTACATTTTGCAAGGTATTCTTTTTAGTTTTTAAGTAATGTAGTAAAAATTTGTTTTATGTCTGCATTTTGAGATAAGTTCTGATCGTTTATTTAGTAGTTTGTGTTGGTCTAAGAAAGGTTGATTATAGCTATTTTATTGTGGCAGACAAAACTAGAAACTTTTATGAACTAAGCCCACAAAAACACAACAAACTACTCAAGGACAACATAACTTAAACATACAGAAAAGCACCAAATTTACCGAATACATTATTAACTTGGAAGCTAAAGTTTGCCCACCCCTGTTCCTGAAAGTATTAGGTAAAGATAATTGTGGATCTGAATGCAGTTATTTGTAGTTATTGTATAGTGTTGTTTGTTAAATTTTGACTCATTATTTTGACTCATTATTAATTTATTTTGGATTAGCCACAAGGAGAAAAAACAATATGGAATTATTTGTAATTCATTATTATTATTATTATTATTATTATTATTATTATTATTATTATTATATATATAATTGTTTTTTATGCGTGCATTTATAGTTTGTTAAATTGTTTATTATTTACTTTGCTTAAATAATTCGATTTTTGTTTATTTTATTTATTTTTATGTGGTTGGTTTTCTTATGTATTTAATTTAAAATATTGGTTTTTGTCTAAAATATGTTATACTATATGCGTTGTATATTTTGTGCATTTTGCTGGAGATTCGTTTTTCATTTTTTTCGTTTACTGGGGATTCGTTTTTTGTTTCTTTTCTTTTGCTGAGGATTCGTTTTTTGTTTCTTTTCTTTTGCTGAGGATTCGTTTTTCGTTTCTTTTCATTTACTCGGGATTCGTTTTTCGTTTCTTTTCTTTTGCTGGGATTCATATTTCGTTTCTTTTCTTTTGTTGTGGAATCATTTTTCGTTTCTTTTCTTTCGCTGGGGGATTCGTTTTTCTTTTACTTTTCTTTCGCTGGGTATTCTTTTTTTCGTTTATTTTCTTTTGATGTGGAATCGTTTTTCGTTTCTCTTTTTTTGTTGTGGAATCGTTTTTCGTTTTTTTTTGTTTTTTTTTTTTTTGCTGGGGATTCGTTTTTCGTTTCCAGTTTTTAAGTAACGTATTAAAAATGTGTTTCCATGTCTGTAATTTCAGATAAATTATAATCGTCTATTCCCTAGGAAGCTGATTCGGAGGCACGGTGGAGCAAAGGATAGCTTCTCAGATTAGTTAACACCGATGGCTGAGTTCAAATTCCAGTCGAGTTAGTTACATTCTCTTATGTACAAATATCTTTGAGAAAGGTATGGATCTATCTCCCCCAGCTATGACAGACTGCCATGATCACAATCAGTCTAAGAGAAGAACAGCACTGAATTTCCAACTATGGGTATGTAGTAGGGTAGACTGGGCTCTTCAGCATTAGGTGGTAACCAACTTATGAGAAGGACAACTCTGTATTCAAAAACAGTAGCCTTGGCAAAACACATACTACGTAGCTTATGAAACGATCGTTGAAATTACAATAAATCTATGATTTCGATGTTGTGTGCATTTGTCTGTGTTTATGTAGTCGTTGTATTTTTTTTAAGAAAGTGAATATAATTATTTTTTCCTCCAGACAGATTTTACAGTTTTTGGATTTATTGCCGTGGGTGATTCTGTTTTCCATATTTTCCATGATATTTTTGCTGTTATTTAGTTTTATGTTAATTTCCCATATATATATATATATATATATATATTTGGGAAGCATTGTGCTGTTTGCGTGCTTACTATTTGTAAAGGATGTTTTGTGTGTGTAGTTTCTTTATTTCCATGATCTTTCAATTACTCCTCTGCATAGATTTGTCTACGGATATAATTGTGATTTAATCGTTATTTTAACAACACTATTAACTTATGTACAGTTAAAGCAATAATGTTCTTAGAATTTTGAAAACAGAACATTTAGAACTTTCCATTTTTCCTATTAAACAATCTTTATATATAATTGTTATTAATCTGCAGTTTTTATGTCTCATTTGCCAATCACTCAAGAATGAGAAAGTATATATACATTTTTAAAATTCAATATTCTCCGAAATCTGTTGCACAGTCTGTTAACAAATATAACTGTGATTTAATATTTATTTTAATATCACTTTTAACAGTCAAGGTCAGATTTTACCTTGAATTAAAAAAAGAAAGTTTAAAACTTTACATTATTTTTATTTTTATTTTTTCACAGTTTAGTGAATGTACTTATTACTTTTAAATTAGTTTGGAGGCTTCATTTCTTTTTTATTATGACTGTGCGTAACTTGTACTAAGTTAAAACTTTATGGATCTAGGTAAATTGCTCGAAATCAATTGCTCAAAAAATAATTTCTCGAACTATGAATTGCTTGAAAGGCAGATTGCTCGAAGTAATTTCGAAGCTCGAAGCACCACGAAAACTGCGCTGTCTCACGACACGTCAACGGAGCTGCATATAAAAGGAGCCACAAAACTCACTTTAGCAGTTAGTCTTCTCGGACATTCACTCTTGTCTGGCTCAACACTCGGTGGCAAGGCTACTCTCTGTACGTGTGGTTCTCCCTTTCTTCCCATAGCAACCATATCTATTGTCATTAGACTTGTCTTACAGTATTCCCTTAATTGTTACAACTCATCACTGGATTGTCTATTGTTGGTATTGAATTAACCTACAATACTACTGACTATTTTATTGATTTTTTTCTATATTTGTTTTCTATTTCTATTTCAGACGATGACACAACGAACAAAGTTGAAGAATATTTAAGATGTGTTGCATATGATATTTCATAATGAAGAATAAATATTAGCAACAATAGTTACATATATTTTTTATTTTTTTAATATCACGCAGAATAACAATAACAGGTTTCCAGCAATCTGCCTTTCGAGCAATTGATAGTTCGAGAAATTATTTTTTGAGCAATTGATTTCGATCAATTTAACGGATACTAAACTTTATGTACCCCAATTTTATGCCAATCAATGAATAGTCTTATTATTTAAGATTTAACCTGTTATGCATGTTGTTTCTTTTTTTATATGGGTAAGCTGAACACCATCAGCCATAATGAAGGCACTTCATCTAGGAGAAAGCAAACTGATATAAAACCAAATGGATAGATAGGGCTCATTAGCCAATGGTCATTTATATAGGGCAAGAAAACTTTGATATAAAACCAACCTACTTGACCTCATGAAAATGCCTAAAATCTAACTGAATACCACATTGTCCATCACATGGATTACCAAGGGACATGTCCCTCGGTGATACACCAGTCTGAAGTCAAAAACCTGCTATTGGTGACTAAAGATCTAACCAAACAACTAAAAAATTGACTACATAATCAAATCTTAAGAAATTCTTCATGTGGAAAATGTGACAAATCAATGCCCAGTAAGATGATTTCAGGGTGCATTTCCTTTTAGAAGAATGCAAGAAAGCAAACCTTGATGTTATCTGTATGCAAGAGGTATGTCGACTTGGTAGTGACTCCATTGCGCATTTTGGATACAATTTATTTTGGACTAGCCACAAGGAGAAAAAACAATATGGAATTGCAATATGCAAATTATGAGATATTATGATAGAGAATATCTTACACCAGTCAGAAAGACTGATAGCTGGTTGTAAGATTTGAGAGATATCAGCTTATGCCTCAAATAAAAAAAAAAAAAAGAAGTGTCGTTTCAAAAAAGTTTTATACAGGATTAACTAAACTTTGTATATTAACAAAAAAAACAACAAAACCAGAAAACTGTGCATCAATGGAGATTATAATGCTACTTCAGATATTTTTGAATGTCACCACTCCTTTAATGGTATGAAGACAGAAACATAAGACTCAAATAGTAACTGGAGACTCTTGTTAAATTTTTGTTAGTCCAAAAATATTTCATACTTAACACATGATTTGAACAACCCATGAAATGCTGCACCATATGGCATAATCCAGATAATGTAAGAAAAAAAGATTAACTCCAGCATCTCAGACTTTTGGTTTAGGCAATTTGTGACAGTACACAACTCTTACTTTGAATCTCATCACAGACTAGTTGTAACTAAACTGATGCCACCAGGTAACAAAATAGCTTGCTTCTGCTCATATAAACCATGAAAAACAGCTAGGTATAACACCAAACCCTAGAAATGAAAGGGCAATATTAAACTTTTGTAATTAACTAGAGGCCAAATTGATGCCAATGAATCTTGATCAAAACAACAGAGGAATGAAATAATGTTATATCTTCATTAAGTGAAGCATGTGAGACTATTCAAAAAATGGCAAGAAGGAAAAGGTTACTTCTGTGGGACAACTATCCTGAATTTAAAAAAGAAAAATAAGTGTTGTTTCAGAGAAGTTTTACACAGGATTAGCTAAACTTGGTATATTAACACCCCCCCCCAAAAAAAACTATAAAACTGAGCGATATTATAATGCTACTTCAAATAGTTTTGAATGTCACCACTCCTTTAATGGTATGAAGACACCCTTTGAAAAAGAAGACTTGCCTAAAATGTAACTGAATACCACATTGACCATCACACTGGTGACCAAGTGACGTGTCCCTCGATGACACGTCAGCCTGAAGTCAAATTATCCATTATGAAGAAAAAATTAATAATCATTGAACGCACTTGTTTTATGAAAGTCAACTCCTCACAACTGAATTTAGTTACCGTTCGACACCAGGAAATTGCATAATTCACTAATTGCAAATTTTATAACTGCTATGTAGACGTCACAGCATCCTATAGCTCCATCAATAGAGACTTCGTTTTTTCATCAATTAAAAATCGCCTCCCAAACACCGAATCCACGATATATCGAATGAATCGATCGAATAGAGGGAAAAAGTCCTACATGTCCGGTGACAATACGGAAACATTTCCAAATTTATCAAATGTAACATAAAGAGGTAATGAGTGACCCAGTTTAATCTTTTCCTAAACTATACCCTGAGCATTTACAAGCAGAGGTGTGGAAAAAAAGGGGTTTTGTTCATTTAAGTATTCCACACCATATCTGAAATGAATCTGTTAATAACCATCCTATTTTACATCCCGAAGCCAATATACTGATAATTAGGAGGCTATACTGGCAACATAGATATTCATAATTGTGAAAGAATGATTTCGAACAGAAAATTAACGGCATTTAGCAACTGTTCCAAAAATGGGGGTCACGATAAACCTTTCGAAAATAAAAACTATGATCTGGAATTGGAATGAAAGCAGTGACAGCACCTACCCTGAATACATCATCAAAATGAAAACATCCTCTATCAAGTGTTCTAAGAAATAAAACTCAAGATAAACCTTTCCAAAACAGAAACTATGATCTGGAATTGGAATGAAAGCAGTGATGGCACCTACCCTGAATCCATCATCAAAATGAAAACATCCTCTATCAAGTGTTCTAAGAAATAGGACTCAAGATAAACCTTTCCAAAACAGAAACAATGATCTGGAATTGGAATGAAAGCAGTGATGGCATCCCTGAAAATGAAAACATCATCAAAATGAAAACATCCTCTATCAAGATGTTCTAAAAACAACAAATAGGACTCCATTGGATAAACCTTTCCAAAACATCAAAATGAAACTATGATCTGGAATTGGAATGAAAACCTTTCCAAAACAGAAACTATGATCTGGAATTGGAATGAAAGCAGTGATTGTACATACCCTGAATCCATCGTAAAATCCAGGATATAGAATGACAAATACAAAAAAGCTGAAATATTTCGGTGTATAGATTAGTTATAACAAATAGAGTAGAGGAGAAAATGAAATTGAAACATAAAACATGTTTTTGTTAGTGAAGACCATACTTATTTGTAACTTGTGGACTGGCGCTACACAATCACAAATGAACAACTGTATGAAATAACAGAAACAACATTAATTGAAAACTTTGAAAAAGAACAACAACTAAAATTGATATTACATATAATTGGAGAGAAAATAATGACATTATCAAGGTGTTGACATTCCAAAAAAAAATTATTCAAATTAAATCCCAGAAAGATAACAGTTAATCTTAGACTTGAAGAGCTTAAAATTGTAGGAATCGGGAAAAAATTTTGCTGGGTGTCTATTTCACAGGATTGCAGTTCTTGGGAAGAAGTTCTTTGATTGGAACTTCCTCCTTACTAATGGAATAGGAAAGGAATGGGGATGAGTATATATATATATATATATATATATATATATATATATATATATATAGTCCCAGCTACAAAGGTCAGGACTGGTGAAGGCAAGGAGAATAGCTGGTCACTTTCCCTGAAAATAGCAATAAAGCAGCGAGAGGCTTTTCAACGTTTCGTTTCTTGGAAAGCGGACACATGGTGGTAAATAAAGACGATTGTTAATAAAAAGAAGAAGAAAAAGAGTCGAGCCGTGGAGAGAAAACTACGTATGTAAAGATTTCGAATTTTGTTTTAAAAACATTTTTTTTGTGTGTGTGTGTTTTGCTTTGGTTTTACAGAAGAGAAAGTAGCAGACATTTTTGATATCGCAGAGAAAAGTTTTGTTTTAGGGCGTTTTGAAAACGTGATTCTATTTGTTTATTTGTTTTTCTCCTGCAAGAGGAAATGTTTCCATTCTAGAAAGAAAAGGATTCTGGAGAAATAATGACTTCAACCAAGAATGAAACAATTGGCAATATGAAAGATAATCGGTGGATTCCGCCGTCAATATAAAACTGTCAACGGATTCAAACTCACAAACAAGCAGCGATTAAATGTCGAATGTGTTCAATTGAGCTGAAAACATACACAAGAACTCTCTCTCTCTGTATATATATATATATATATATATATATATATATATATATATATATATATATTTTATAATTCGTTTGCACAAGTTTACATAATAATCCTCCGAACATCTATTGCGGTTGGCTTAGGACAGTTGAATATAGTTATACGCCACATCGATTCCCGTGAAATGATGTTTTTAAAACTCCATTCTTCATTATTTCCAGTTGGGTCCACTTAAAAAAAAAGAGTTTAAAATGCATACAAAATAATAATGGATCTGCAAGAAAGGTTTTATTGATATACATTCTTTGTTCCGTCCTGGGTAAGATGTTAAACTACATCCAGCAGCAAGGCGTCTGATCAGGATGATTTGAAAAGCGTGGAACCACCTCTTAATTGCTGGTATTCCCATGTCCACTCTGACCCGGGGTGGTAGCACCCGTTATGCTCCCAGCTATGGCCAAATTGTTAACACCCAAACTTGTGTAAAAATAGGTTTTAATACCAGAAATGCTTTGTAATAAAAAAAAATTATTGCCAGCAATAATTTTTGAAGGACAAATT
This sequence comes from Acanthosepion pharaonis, assembly GCA_903632075.3. Taxonomy (NCBI): domain Eukaryota; kingdom Metazoa; phylum Mollusca; class Cephalopoda; order Sepiida; family Sepiidae; genus Acanthosepion; species Acanthosepion pharaonis. The sequence continues at coordinate 1,131,200 of CAHIKZ030005356.1, read as the reverse complement.
ATTATCAGCAATACTTAAAAAAAAAAAAAAACATTACCAGCAATAAAAATTTTGGGTCTGTATATATTTCTGAGATGAGGTATTATGTACAGTATTTACATTAGTCGGACTATTGTCCTCATCTTTGTCATATATTTGTCACAACGTTTCGGCCGTTTATTACGCTCCGGCCTTCTTCAGGTGGTTGGAATTTCAGACTGAACCCTTTATTTCTCTCACTGGGGTAGACTGTTCTAGGTTCACGTGCCATGTTTGATGGATGTCAGTTATCAGTTATCTCCTGCTAATTGGTCCCTCTGGTGGATAAAGGCGTTGGTTAGATCCAGTGACAGACCCAAAGAAGGTGAGTTCAATTCCTGGTTAAGGCAGTGGAGAACTTTCAGAGGGAACAATTAACAGGAGATAACTGATAACTGACATCCATCAAACATGGCACGTGGAACTAGAACAGTCTACCCCAGTGAGCGAAATAAAGGGTTCAGTTCGAAATTCCAACCACCTGAAGAAGGCCGGAGCGTACAACGGCCGAAACGTTGTGACAAATATGGCGACAAAGATGAGGACAATAGTCCGACTAATGTAAATACTGTAAATAAAAATTTTGTCGGCATTAAATACCCCATTGAAGTTGATATGTCGTAAAACAAAAGAAAACATTCTTTGTTGTCCCGATCAATAAAAAAGAAAAAGAAAAGCAAGCAAAAAGTTTATTTCACCATTTTTTATTGTTTTGCTACAAGTTTTACGTCATCACGATAAACTATATCCGTTAGTAAGGAGTCACGTCTTAATTACTGTTGTTTCCAGGTCCACTCTGACCCTGGCTCGTAGCACCTGTCAGGGTTCCAGCTATGGAAAAATAGTTAACCCCCTGGTTAACTTTGGTCAAAACACTATGAAATTTTAAAAATGGATTTTTATAGTAAAAATACCAGCAATATATTTTGGAAAAAAAACGTTACCGGTAATAGATTTGACTATCGACAAAAACCCTCTTTATAAAAATACGTCAAGAAAACCTGATCTACAAACTGATTTCTTACAAAGAATATATATTTTGTTTATACAAATCTGTCCTAAAAAACAAACAAACCTTGTTGGCATTAAATAACCCATTGAGATTGATATGCCGTAAAATAAAATGAATCTAAATCTTTTACGTCATCGCACTATTATTATTGTTTTTATTACTACACCTTGGGTCGATATTACTATTATTATTAACATTTTGTTATTACTATTATTAATTACACTCAGTATTATTATTACTATTGTTTTCATTTCTATATATTGTGTTGATTCATTCTTCAATATTAGACAACATTAATATTTCTATTGCTTTTTTAGCCCCACGTCGATCCACTATTCATTCACTCTTCTTCTTCTTCTTCTTCTTCTTCTTCTTCTTCTTATTATTATTATTATTATTATTATTATTATTATTATTTCCTTTGATTTCTGGTGTGTACTCATTTCTTTCCGGGTCCCGGCCTGAGACCTAAGGTCAGAAATGGCATCATGGCATTTTCCATTGAGCAATTAAAAAAAGAGAGAAAAAACACATATTTTACATATGTAAGGTGTGGGCCTTAACCGTTAGAACAATTTTTTTTTGTATTTCTTTAAGGCATGGGCTACCAGGAATCCCTTCATCGAGTCTATAAATGTAATGTCTTCTTAATTCTTTTATTGTTCTCTTTCCATGATAATATTTTTATCATTTGCCTATTCTTTCACACTTACGTCTTAGTGGCTTTATTGTCTTGCCTGGGGGTGAAATGATTAAAAAAAAAAAAAAAAAAATACATTTATCTATGTGTACCAGGCTGACCAATCTGCCTCCTCATATTTTCTTCCTCTCGGAGATTTCAGGTCTTAGTAGCAGTAGTAATAGTTGTCAGGTTAACATTATCCCTATGTTCTTCGATTGAATGGTTAGCGTGTGGGTGTTGTCTTCAAAACAGCTTATTGATTGGACCGTCATTGTTTCATACACTCAAACGTGCCCGTTTGACCTCCTTCATGTCAGAGCTAGAGATTTGCTTTCTTTTTTTCAGATAAAAAGAAAATATTAAACAAAAAAAAATGTACTAACAAATGTCAGAACGTTGGATCACCGACTTCGAAATGATTCTGATGCCAGGCGGTATTTTCGGCAACTCCAGGGGGAATAGACGCCCTCGATTGACTTGGAAGGAAGCCATTTTGCTTTCTGTTCATTGTTGTTTTAACGAAGAACAATGGCGCTGGTTATATCGTGTATATTTACAGAAATGACAAATGACGAAGTTTGGGAAAATGGTAAGAGAAGAAAGATGGACGAAAAAAAGAGGGAGGAATGAAAGAGAAAAAATCGGCGCAAGTAAAAAGAAGAAAACTAATTGGAAGAAGAAAATGAGGAAAGAAAATGTCGGATAGATGTTTTATACAATGACATAAAAATGGGAGAAAATAAAAAAGTCAGAAGGTACGAAATGAACAGGATAGATAGATAGATAGATAGATAGATAGATATAGAGATACATGAACAGACATAGATAGATAGATAGACAGATAGATAGATAGATAGATAGATAGATAGATAGATAGATGAACAGACATAGATACCTAGCTAGCTAGCTAGATAGACATAGATTTAAATTACTGTTTTGAACGGTGAAATGTTACTCATCGTTCTTTTACATACATACATATATATATATATATATATATATATATATATATATATATATATATATATATGTATATATATATATATATATATATATATATATATATATATATATATATATATATATATATATATATAGCAGCATGGCTCGTGTTGCCCGTGCTTGATTCAAAAATCGTACGACTCATACAACAATCGCTATCACTTGACTTAAAAATTTTTTGCCCTTCCTTGCCTTTAATGGAGTGCTCTTTTCCGTGCTGATGTTGCTACATGCCTTACTTCTTGCCTATCTGACACTGCGAAATTTTTCTAAGCTCTATACTAAACATTAAATCTGTTACGAAAAAAAGAACTAAACAAAATGAACATAAAACGATCAGCTTTAAAAAAGGACTCGTAACTGGAAAAACCGAATGAAAAAAGAATGTTAACAAAATCTTTTCACACCCAACCCAGTTCTGCGGAATCAGAATCAACGTTGAGTTTAAGCAAGCGAATGAGCCAATTGGAGTAAAGCGCCATGAAGATTTAAATTTTTGCCACTTGTGACGAATGCAGCTATCGATTTTTTTTTGCATGCTAGCATGCTAGTTAACATTCGTGTCAGTCAGCTGTTGGCTCTCACTGCAAAATGTCCGTGAACTACATGAAAACTGCCGTAGAAGCATGAAAAAATCGATTATTTCCACTATCCATGTGAGTTGGGAAAATGCAAAGTCGGTCTTGGCCTTCCCGCTATCTTGGAGCATGTGCATGTACATTTTGGTGCAAATCCGTCGAAAATTGCGGCCGTGCATTCGTTACACACGCACACACACACACACATACATATCCTGCTTTCATTGATAGAGATGGACGAAGATAGATAGATAGATAGATAGACAGATAGACAGATAGATGAATAGATTAATAGATGAACATAGATAGATAGATAGATAGATAGATAGAAGACGAGGCATAGACAGATAGATGAATATAGATAGATAAAGAGACAGAGAGATAGTTGAAGACAGATAGATAGATTAATAGACATAGAAATAATAATAATAATAATAATAATAGCTGGCTACTCGTATTCGAGAATACCCGTCTACTAGAGCGGTTAGCCAATCCATGTTGAAGACGCTTGCTCAGGCGTATTTGTGAATATTCAACACCCACAGAGCCCACCCGTGGTTTATACTGCAACTATGCTGAACAGATCTTAGTTACAGTTTTCGGGAGAGAGCGTGTTATCTAGCGTCATCAACAATTTAAACAAGGGCAACACGCTCATGCCCTCGACCATGATGACGTGTGACTTCGTGCTAGCAGAGCTATCGACGGCCCTCAAGGGTTCCGTCTACCAAATTTCAATCACAAGGCTTGGGTCAACCTGGGGTAAGGCACTTTCCAAAGGTGCCGCACTAGTTAATCAGACTTGAGTTTTCAAATTAATCTTTTAGTTCTGTAACAATTGGCGGTATTGTGTAAAACTCCCTCTAGCGCAGTGGAATTTTCTTCATCTCCTATACTAAATGTGTTATAACTAATTCATACACTGAGGTATTTGAAGGGTTTGGTATTTACTAATTTCACATAGGGAATTTTTATGAGGGATTCAGGGTTGACGCCATCACTGCTTACTTGCGAAAGAGAAATAAGTTATGAAAGAGAAAAAAGAAGAAGAAAAGAATGGAGGATCAAAAGAAAATAGAAAGAAAACGAATTGGTTTTGAGAAACAAAGGGAAACAAAGGGGTAAATCCGGAGGGAAGGCACAAAAGGAAAGAAGGAAGGAAATAAGATATGAAAGAGAAAAGGAGGAAGAGAGAGGAAAGAAAAACATTTAAAAGACAAAGAAAGAAAAAAGAAAGAAAGAAATACGTTCTGAAAAAAAAAGGAAAACTAAGAGAAAGAAAGAAAGAACATAGGAAAGAAAAGCTAAAGAAGTTATGAGGAGAGGAAAGAAAAAGAAAGAAAAAGGAAGAAAAGAGAGAGAGAGAGAAGGTGCGAAAGAAAGGTGGAAACTAAGAAAAAGTAGAAGATAATAATAATAATAATAATAATAATAATAATAATAATAATAATAACACACAGTCCCGGTTACGGTGATAGGATCTGTTACAGTTTTATGGGACTACACAATACACACAGACAGAACAATGAAAACTAACCGCCCAGACATTGTTATTAGAGACCGCAAACCAAAAAAAAATGTGCCTCCTTATTGATATGGCAGTCCCTGCAGACTGCAATGTATCTCTGAAGCTCTTCAAAAAGCTATCAAAATACAAGGACCTTGAAATCAAAATCTCAAAAATGTGGCACATTGGGAACATCAACAATCCCTGTAGTAGTTGGAGCGCTCGGATTGGTTGGAAAATATTCCAATAGACTGATTGAATGAATTCTTGGTAGCCCATGCCTTAAAAAATTGTTCTCATGAATACAGCCCACACCTACGAAGGACTTTATCTATGTAAAATATGTGTGAGTGTTTTTTTTTTTTTTCAAAATTGCACTGGGGAAAATGTTATGATGTCATTTCAGACCTTAGGTCTCTGGTTGGGACCCGGAAAGAAATGTGTGCAGACCAGAAATCAAAGGAATAATAATAATAATAATAATAATAATAATAATAAAAGCAAAATTAAATGCAAAATAACAAATGCAAAAATGATGTCAAGATAAGAAGCCTGGACAACACTTTACTGGTACCAAACAAGCTAATGTAGACAGACCCTTGCCCCATCAGTGGTTACGTAGTGCAGGGTTAAAAGCTGAAAGCAAAGGTTTTAATCTTGCTGCACAGGACCAATCCTTACTAACTAGAAATTACCAAGCAGACATACTGAAAAATTGTGTTGTCCCCAAATGCAGACTCTGTGCTAAATGTCCAGAAACAATTGACCATCTTGTATCAGGTTGCACAGTGTTAGCATATAAATATAAAACCCGACATGATAGTGTGGGCCAATATCTGCAGTGGAAAATTTGAATCTTCTACGGAAATAAAACTGCAAGAAATTGGTATTAACATCACTCAAACTCGGTTACAGAGATAGGACCTGTAACAATTTTATAGGATTTTACAATATATACAGATTGAACAATCAATGCTAATCGCACAGACATCGTGATCAAAGACCACAAGAACAGAATATGCTTTCTTATTAACATGGCAGTCCCTGTAGATTGTAATGTATCTTTAAAGATCTTCAAAGAATCAATCAAAATAGAAGATTCATAAAGTGGAAATCTAAAAAATGTGGCACATGAGAACAACAATAATTTCAGTTGTAGGTAAAGTCCACGGACTCATTGGAAACAGTTCCGATAGACTTTTTGATGGAATTTCTGGTAACACATACCTTAAAGAAATACAAACATATTGTACTCACAAGTACAGCTCACACATTGCGAAGTGCTTTATCTATGTAAAAATGTTTGTGATCTTAAGGTGTTTTTTTTGTTTTGTTTTTTACAAAGTTAGAAATGTCTTGATGCCATTTATGAACTTAGGTCTCTTGTTGGGACCCGGAAGCAAATGAGTATGCAACATAAATGAAAGAAAATAATAATAATAATAATAATAATTTAAGAGAAACCTGCAAGACAAAGTAACTTCAGCCTACGATTATCACTACTGTGATAGATTGGCATTGGGTATCATATAGAAAAGTAACGTAAAATTCCTGGACACATCAGAATCTCAGAGCAACAAAAGATTACTTTGTGAAGAACTGCAAATATCTGCAAAATCTCACCAACTAAACGAAACTTCTCAAATATGCATAGATAACTATAGTTTCTTTTTAGTATTAGTAATTAGGAACTTAAAATCACTTTCCTGCAAGCTGGCACTACAGATGATAATAATGTTGTGGTTTCCTCCCTCTAATGACTCTATTGTGGACTCTTCCACTTATTATAAAATTTGTAGGAAAGTAAGCTTCGGGGGAACAGTGATATAGACCGTTCATTTCTGCCTCGGCAAAGTTTCGTCCGGGGAGGTAGACAGTCCCTGAGCCCATTTAGGCGGGTTCAAATGGAATATTTTTGGCTGAGCCTACGGCCTCGGAGAAACCCACGTTAAACTCGGCCTTGTGCCACATACATTCCCTGTGGGGGTAGGGACTGTTAAATATAACAGTGATATAGACCGTTCATTACTGTCGAACTCTCCGCCTCGAATGGAGAGGAACCAGAACGAGGCTTTGCCGAAGGGTAAAGTTTCGTCCGGGGAGGTAGACAGGCCCTGAAGGAAATATTTTTGGATGAGTCTACGGGCTCGGAGAACCCACAATAAACCGGCTTTGTGCCACATACGACCTACGTAGGGGGGGCGTTAAATATAATGGTGATATAGACCGCTCATGGCTGCCAAACTCTCTGCCTCGGGAGAGAGGAACCCGGACAAAGCTTTGCCGAGGGTAAAGTTTCGTGCGGGGAGGTAGACAGGCCCTGAATGCGTTTATACGGGTTCGAAGAGAATATATTTGGCCGAGCCTACGGGCTAGGAGAAACCCATGATAAACTCAGCCTTGTGCCACATAGGACCCACGTGGAGGGGGGGCGTTAAATATAACAGTCATATAGACTGAACGTTGACAACCGACACACATTCCCAAGTCGTGTAACACTCTTCTGATGTATTTACTGTTCCATATACGATTTATCTCCAACCTCTTGTTTTGTTAGTTCTTAACCATTTACTTGATCACAAGTAATAACGCTAAGTTAAAGACAAAAAGGAAACTTGAAAGTATTAACATCTTAGCAATTACTGTTATTCTATACACTTTCAATGTTATAAACTGGGATGTAGAAGAGATACAAAGAATAGCTAGAAAGCTCAAAAACTCATTACCACGTTTAATATGCACAACTCCATGACAGATAGAGTTAATGGAGTGATCCAGCTCGAATTTACGTCTCGGTCTACAACCCTAGGTTTTGAAAAAGATCTTAGCAAATGATTAGATGATGACATTTGTTCACCGGAATAAACTCAACAAAAGGTGACTTTGAATTATTAACAAAAGCTAGAAATTTAATCAAGTTCTACACCCATAGAAACAAAATGAAATACGAGGTGAAACACCAAAGACTGAAGATAAAATCACCAAACAAAAATGTAACAAATAATGGTTTAACTTGAAAACCAAATTGGAATAAAATCCTTTTCATGGTCGATACTATTGTGAGCGTAAGATCAGCATTTTGAAACCAAAAGTAGTTGGATTCATTCACGACGGTCAAGAGCAAAACATCCACAAGATCCTGACAGGAACATATTTCGATGAATAGCACGGATCCAAAACGTCGTTTTTGTAAAAAAAAAAAAAAAACACACTTAGGAAACTGCCTGTCAGTCATGTATCGAAAGATACATGATCTCCTATGCGTCTATCACTGACTGAACCATTATCAGTACCAGAATTCGTTTCGGATTCCCGCTCGATGCAGTTGGATGCTAACACGAAAAAGAAAGAACATAATTGAATCTATACAAAGGGACAAAATATTTGAAGAAGATACTTAGGAAACTCCCTCTAATGTTTGGTTGCTCTCAGCTACCCTGAATTAATTTAAATACTGCATGTTAACATATGATGATATGAGAACATTTTGACGATTCACACGCAAAAAGGAGGTAGGAACACAAGGTCCGAACAGTGCTGGAAAGGGAAAAAGTTACGGTGTTCTCGAAATTTACTGTGCGTGCAGACCGCAATCTTCAAGCCAACAGAGAAATAATAAATGATTTCAACAAACATAAGCGCTATTATTATGGCCATCGCATTTGATAATAAAATCACAGAAAAATTTTTTAGAAACTTTCAAAATATAAGGATATAGAAATTGCAATAATGAGGAATTTAAATATAGTTAGTATGGAGTATTGCTGCCATATATGGTCTGGAGCCCCATCTGTTTGACTCGGGGTTCTTGATAGGCTCCAGAGACGGATATGCAATATAATTGGCCCTGATCTGGCATCTCGTCTACAGTCGCTCTCTCACAGACGCGCCATCGCCTCTCTCTGTCTGTTTTACAAATACTTTCATGGCAATTGCTCCGAGGAGCTGCATTCGCTGGTTCCCAGACGTCATGAGTTCAAGCGCCCTACGAGGCTGGCATCCCGCTCTCCCCCCTTCACTGTCAAAACTCCTAAATGTAGCCGTCTCTTCTACTCCAATAGCTTCATGTCTCGCACCTCTCGCCTGTGGAACTCCCTTCCCTATTCCAGTTTCCCTGTGAGCTATAATCTCCAGCTATTCAAGTGTAATGTCAATCGACATCTCCAGTTGCCTTGATCTATTCACTACCCTTCTCCTCATCCTTTCCTCTATCACTCCTATCTGATCTTGCTCCAAATCTTCTGTAACCCCTTGCGTCCTAGTGGCTTCCCGCCTTGCTTGGGGTGAAACGCTTTAAAAAAAAATCCAGTAATAATAAGAGTACCTGGAATGATAGGAGTACTTGGAATCATTAATAGGAGTACTTGGAATCATTAAAAAGAATACTGCTATATACATTAAGAAAATCTTCTTTACTATGTACTAAAAAACATTGCTAATATAGTCAGAAGAAATGTTTCAAAGATAATAAACTCAATAAGTTTCTAAAAAACTTTCTTTACCTCCGGTAAAAGACTAAACAAAGGTTTGTATCTGTGGTGTCTTCCCTTTAATGAGTTTATAAAGTAGTAGGAATAGAAATCCTCGAGGGAACGGTGTCATAGCCTGTTCGTTACTGTCGAACTCTCTGCCGTGAGCAGAGAGGAACCCCGACGAGGCTTTGCCGAAGGGTAAAATTTCGTCTGGGGAGGTAGAAAGACCCGGACCCGTTTATGCGGGTTCTCGGGAATATTTTTGGCAGAGACTACAGTCTCGGAAAACCCACCGTAAACTCGGCCTTGTGCTACATATAACCCTCGGAGTCTGTTAAATATATCGGTGATATAGACTGTTCTACTGAGGCTATTCGCAGCTCGTGTCGAACTCTCTGCTTTGGGCAGAGAGGAACCCGAACGAGGCTGTGCTGAAGGGCAGAGTTTCTTCCGGGGAGGTAGACAGACCCGAACCCATTTATGTAAAATATATGCTTGGGGGGGGGATTTATTGCTCAGTGGAAAATTTTATGATGACATTTCTGACCTTAGGTCTCTGGTCGGGACCCGGAAAGAAACGAGTACACATCATAAAACAAAGTAAATAATAATAATAATAATACGTGGTGACACTAAAAATGTGGAGTGGCTGACCAGAAAAAGAGTCTGCCCCAAATTCTGATGTTTATTGACTTGATCGTATTTGGCGAATTCGATCAGACTGGACAATTTTAAGTATAGCTCTCCTAGTCGACAACTACAGAGGAGAGTGCTAATGTTTTGAAGATACTTGTCACTCCATTTCAATCTACGAGATGAATCGGCTGCCTATGAATAAACGAATATGAGGCTGATCAAGGGAAAAGGAGTTAATTAGCAGGAAGCCTAAAAGAAAGTCATTGGGTTTTAATTAAGGGTTGCTCTGTACGTGGCGCCATTTTTTATTTTACAATCTTTTCACAAAAAAAAAAAAAAAAAAAAAGGCAGGCATTTTGCATCTGATTAGAGCGAATTCTTCGCAACAGGATTTGTCGGAATGAAATTAAGCTGATTTGGAAGGAGCTTGTTACGAAAGAAAATTGAGTTAGGGAATGAATGAATAACAAAGTGAACAAAGGCAGGAAGGAATGAAAGAATGAATGAGTGCGCATGACAGGAAACAGCATATCTTTGAAAGATCCATTGAAAGATTGAAACCCAGCGATACGCATAGAGATATCCTTTGCTGCAATAATTTCGGGATAATTACTAAAGAAGTTCTTGATTATTATCGGACAAAAATCTAAGATCTCTTTTCGAGATAAATATCTTCTTCAAATATTTTGTCCCTTCGTATAGATTTAATTTTGTTCTTTCTTTTCGTGTTTGCATCCAACTGCATCGAGCGGGAATCCAAAACGAATTCTGGTGCTGATAATGATTCAGTCATAGGAGATCATGTATCTTTCGATACATGACTGACAGGCAGATGTTTTCCCGCAGTAGGTTGCCATTTCTTTCTGTGGTAGACCAGTTGCCATCCAAGAACCCGGTCTGACCTGATATTTACCCATATATGGAGAGGGGAGAGAAGAAGAGGATTCATACCTTTTCTAAAGGTCTTAGCACGTAAGTGAATGTAATGGATTCGACTGGAATTCGAACTCGGCTCTCGGATTTTTCAATCCGAGCCGCTATCCATTACTCCACCGGTTCGAAATTTGAAGATAAGAGAAAGCAATCCCGAAGAATGGGGTGGGGGGCAGCACAATATTAGTAAACTTCGCAATTTATCTCGATTAGATTCTATTAGAAGGGCTTCGTAAATATCTTCCAATCCTCAATATCTTATTTTTCTAACGTATCTGTTGACTTCTGTGGGTCGGTTCACATCTATCTATCTATCTAGCTAGCTAGCCATCCCAGTTTGCTGTCATTATCTATCTATCTATCTATCTATCTATCTCAGTTCAAATTGAATGTATAATGTCAAGTATGGTATCACGATGACAACCAAGAAAAAACAATACAATTTGCTTGAAAACAACTATAATAAAAAAAATGAATAATGCTAATGATCACTCTAAGAGACAGAAAGAGGCCAACATGTATCATATATAAAAAAAAAGAAAACAAAGAGATAGAAGTGTTTACGCAGCAACAATGATGATGAAAGAGAAAGATAACAAGAACAAAAAAGAAAGAGAGAGTGAAAGGATTGTTGATGAGTGAGAAATGGATAACAAACACAGTATGAAAATATCCAGAACTAAGACGAGAGATAATATATGACGGATTACCAGTTATCAGAGAACATAACAGTCACAGTAGTCATGGAAGAAATTAAGAAAAACTTTTTTTTTATAAGGATACTCAGTTGAAACATAGCAGTAACGTTATATTTTAAGAAACACATTCTGTTTATTAAGACTTTCGATTGCCCAGACAGGTAGGCATTAAAAACAAAACAAAATAAAACTGAGACTTGTATCCACTAAACATAACGTTTAAAGTAATGCAGCATATATATCGCTTGACAATGGAACGAAACTTTTGATTTTAATTTATATTTTTTATAATTAAATTTACAATTTTACTTTCTGTTCTGAAACATAGAAACTTCTGTGTCGCTATGGAATCGTATTTTTAAAATAGAAAATAATTATAATATATATATATATATATATATATATATATATATATATATATATATATATATATATATATATACATAATTGGTTGCTTTTTTTTAGTGGCATATCAACTTTCCTCTTTCTTTCTCTCTCTCTCTCTCTCTCTCTCTATATATATATATATATATATATATATATATATATATATAATACCCTAAGTCAGAAATTTGAAGAACTTACTACAAATTGAATACAAAAGAACTTGTCGATATTATTTAACCAAAAAATGACTGAAAAAACTTTGCTTTCTAAAATCATCTAATTTAATATATATATATATATATATATATATATATATATATATATATATATATATATATATATATATATATATATATATTTTTCCACTGTTTTCACGGGAAAACAGCATAGCGTAAATGAAAAAAGCCACAAACTTAACTAAAATAAAGTTTTATCGTCAAAATGCTTATGTTATTATTAAGATGAAAGACCAAAGTATTTTTTAATTATTTTTTGAATTTTTTTTAATACTTTCTAACACGTTCGATATTTTGGTTAAAGTCTCCTTTTGTTTACGTCATCGCGGCGTCACAGAAAATAACATTGTTTTTTTTGCGATTTTTTTCCGTTGAAAACATATTGATTTGGAAATTCTTGTAAAAATGAACTAATTGTTGGATTTTAATGAAATTTTCAGGACTTATTCACAAATGAATGAAATTATTTTTTAAATATTTTTTTTTAGAAAGTTTTGGCAAAAAGTATTTTTTTTAAATATATTACCCCCCACTTACTTAATTTCATGAAATTTCGCCCCAAACCTTTCTGGTTCCTGAATCTTTTTTTTTGTTAAAAGTAGGAGTCTTTGGAGATGGTAAATAACCTACTTTTTTTTTCAAATTTGAGCTATTTAACTGAAAATCTGCTCTGAATTGAAAAATAATGAATCCAATAAAACTATGATACTACTTAATTAGAAAAGCTTTTAATTGCTTTTGTAAATAAGTAATATTAAGGACATTATTGTCTGAAGAAATAATTTTTTTCTGATGATTAATTAATTTTTACAAGAATTTTTTCGTTTTTTAAGAAATTTTAATTATAATAATTTATAATAGTTTAAAATCGTGTAAAGTTCTGTATTAGGCTGGTTCCTCGGTGTGATGTAGTGATTAAGTGGAAAAAAAATTTACGAGTCCAAAATTGCTCAGTTTAATAAATTTAGTTGCGCTACTTTTTTTTAAAATAATTTTTTATGTTGTATTTTTTCACTTAATACATTCCTTATTTCCATGTATGATATACAGAAATTGCCATTATTATAGGTCACGTGATCTAAGGGTTTTGTCCCTTTACGTGGCCTTTTCATAACATTTCGTTTCTTACAGGTTGTATTTTCCGTTCAGCTTTAAAAGTGTAAACTTTAAATTTTAAAGTAATTTTTCTTTTTTTCATTTACTATTTCACTAAATAATTGTATTTTATGTATTGTATTTCCATTAAAGTGTGTCATACACAAATAGAATAATTTTTTTAAAAACTCAGACTTAAAAATTATGTCATTTATGGTCATCAGTAGTAGCTGTCAACGGTTCGTCATTCAACAATCCATCAATAGTTTGATCAGATGAACAGGATCGATCGTTAATAATTGGTTGTAGATTATTTTTTATGCTATAAGTAAGAAAGATTTCTTTCAAATCAGATTATTTCAAATTAATTTTTTTAAATTTTACTAAAATAACGTGTCAGAAATTTTTTAAAATATTTTCAAAATCGATAAATTTGTGTTTGTTTACAAATTTCTTAAAATTAAGAAAATGGCCGTTTTTAAGAAAATTTAAAAATTTGAAATTAAATTTGACAACCAAATGTATATAGTTTCTATCTGAAATACACCAGAATTATTTAATTAATAGAAATAATAAATTTAATTATTAAACTTTCAATTAAAGCTAAAATGAAATCTTCAAGAATGTGTTTTTCGTTGTAAAAATTCATTTTAAACTTAAATATAGAAAATTTATGCCGAAATAGTGGAGGTACTTATATATATATATATATATATATATATATATATATATATATATATATATATATTGAACAATAAGAAAATAAAAAATTAAAATCTTTAGACACACTGGGTTCTAGATTAATATTCTTTCGTTTTTTTTATTATTATTCCATTTACATTCCTCATATATATATATATATATATATATATATATATATATATATATATATATATATATAATTTTATCATATTGACAAAAACAGTTTGCACTTCGACTGGTATTTAACCAAAATGGTAACCATTTTTGTTCTCACCCGTCGAAATGCAATTGATCTTTTAAAAACGAAGTTGCATCTTTGTAGTGAGTAAACTGTTTTTGTCTATATGATAAAATTATAATAAATAATTATCGCTCTACTATCAGAATCGACCACCCTTTTGGATTAATGCTGTGAACGTTAGAAATTATATATTACTTTCGTTCTCATTCCATCGGATATATATATATATAATTTTTATTATATATAGATTATAACAAAAAACTCAATAGCTTTAGTGTTTCGGCAAATTTTGGCCTTTTCAGGCGATGGTAAGAAGCAGGTGATTAAATGATTTTTAAGAAAATCTCAAAAGCAAAATGTTACCTCTTTGCTGAAAGGGAGGGAGGGTGAAAAAAACACAATGTCAGAATTAAAAATAGACTTGGGGGGGTTGTCTTGATCAACCAACTCTGTCAGTCTATTTTTAATTCTGATCTTGTGTTTTCCAACCTTAGCTCCTTTTATCTTTTCTTTTTATATTTTCTTAAAAATCATTTAATCACCAGTTATCATTGCCTGAAGAATTACAATATATTTTTATTATAATCTCTTATAATAAAAATAATAATAATAATGATATATTGGTCTACTTTGTATATATATATATATATATATATATATATGTGTGTGTGTGTGTGTGTGTGTGTGTGTGTGTGTGTGTATGTATTGCACCAATCTTAGTAGAAAGATAAATGTGAATTGTTGAAACCTTCTGAACAGTGGACTGAACAATTGCAAAAATGTCGAGGTATCAAATATAACATCAATTAGCTAAATGACAAATATTATTTTTGTCAATCATATATATATATATATATACATATATATTATAATCTCTTATAATAAAAATAATAATAATATATTGGTCTAATTTGTATTAAGAACTTTTTTAAAAGTAAATCCTACGAATAGAGGAATTTTACTTCATCTGTTCTTTTCTTTCGTTTTGTGTGAGAGTATATATATATATATATATATATATATATATATATATATATATATATATATATATATATATATATGTGTGTGTGTGTGTGTGTGTCTGCATATTGCATCAATATTAGTATAAAGATAAATGTGAAATGTTGAAACCTTCTGGACAGTGGACTGAACAATTGCAAAAATTTCAGGTATCAAATATAACATCAATTAGCTAAATGACAAATATTATTTTTGTCAAATATATATATATATATATAATTATATATATATATATATATTGCAATGAATCACTCATACTAAAAGTAGATTAATAAAGTTAATGATATAAAATGATATGAAAAAATGAAATGCATATCGAAATATTTTTTTTAAATGTTATTGTTGACGGATACAAACTTTTGGAACTACTCGGATAGATACTCGGATGCTACCTGAATTTTACCAAAAACAAAATAATTTCGATAACTGAAGATGACTCAATGTACAGTTGAAAGTACTTGCGTATTAAAGAAAACCTTATACAGCTTATAATTTTTAAAAAACAAGGATCATAACATTCATCGAATGATTTGTTAAAAAAAATTTAAATTAAAAATTTTTGCGAAGGGATTTCACCATTTTATATCATTAACTTTTTGGTATGAATGATTCATTGTAATATAAATTGAACTGCACGATATATATATATATATATATATATATATATATATATATATATATATATATATAAAGTTACGATATATCGTTTCACGTGTTGGCTTTTATTGCGTTTTGCGTTTTCACGAGGGAGTTAGTCGAAACCTCCCATGTCCAAAAAGTACCCACAGAAATTGGACTCTTGTAGACTCAAGCAGTAAATGTCTGGGTTGATATCACTCTGCCGTTGCTTCACCGAAATGATCGATTCTACTCACTGAAAACAAAACATTAATTTGCCATAAGAAATGCAAGTTTGCCGTTGCTACGAATTTTAATTCTATTTCAATGGCAGCAGCGATTGCATTTTTACCGTCACCGGGCACCTGAATAAATGTAGAATTTCTGAATGAAATCCACCCTCAAACCAAATAACTCACCTTATCACATGTTCTAAAAACGAAGAGTTTCCTTTTCCTTTTATCTTACAGGCTAAATCTAGCTCCTGACAAGAAAAAAAATATTTGTCTATATTTCCAAGATAAGGTATTGTAATTATTTACATTATTGACATTGTTCGGAATCTTGTCCTCATCTTTATTGTCATGTTCACGAGATTTCTACTCTCCGGCCTTCTTCAGGTTATTGGAAATTCGAATTAAAACATTTATTTCGTTCACTGGAGTAGAATCTTCTAGTTCCATGTGACATGCCTCTTCCCCGTTATCTCCCTTTAACTCAACTCTCCAAGTTTTTTGTACCCGACTACCGGAGCCAGGTGTTACACTTTAAGGGTTGAAAGGATAGCTGGATGACTATACCGAGAAAAATGTGACACTTTTAGAGTTAAAATATAGATGGATAAACATACTGAGAGTCGAGACCAGATTTTAGTAAATGCACAGTCTTTGTTTTTTTTTGTTTTTTTTTCCTTTAATAAAGGCAGAGGGGACGGATAGAAACATCTGATTTTTCCTACAAAAAGCCCTATGGCCGAAGTTACAACTGACTATGAAATGGAGATATTATTGGTTTTAAAATCCAAGTTAGAGAATTATCTGCTGACCCAAACCCGGTAAGGAATGTTTGGTCGAGATAAAAATTAAAGTGTTCTGGAAACAAAGGGATAGTTAAAGAATTGTCTTTCTTTCCTTATGTCAAGAAAAGAGAAGAGAGATTGTGTAAAAGCTGAAATGGATACACTCTTGACTTTAAGGTCGAGGTTATGGAATTATCTGCTGGCCATAACCCAGTAATAAAAGTCGGTCGAGAGGTGACATTTAGGGTGTTTTGGGGACAAAGTTAGTGAAGCGGTGAAATTTCTTTAGATAAGGGCCGAGGTACCACAAGATAAAATTGCCATGGGAACAGCTGGTGAGTGCCTGATTGGGAAGGCGGTAAGTGTCGAGGAATTCTGTTGATGAAAATTTTGGACGTTAATTAAAATTAATGATTGGTTCTAAACCACGCTTGCTCGACATACACTCTAGAGATCGGATTGGTCGAAGTGACAACCGAAATGAAAGGCTCAGGTAGAACACCAAGGGAGCTGAAGGAATTGCCTACACTTCTTGAGCAGCATTGGCATGAGGCCCAGATACGAGAAGGAAGGTGTTAGGGATTGATATTCTGCTACTACTACTTCTCGGAAGAAGGAGCCTCTCTTAAATTGGGCATGCAATTAATTTCCCAGAGTCGAACAAAGAAATCTCAGTGGAGATTAGAGGAATCCCTGAAATCCCAAACACGTCAGACCTCATATAAGATTTGAACGAAGTTCTATATAAACATAAGATCGAAACGACAACCAGCGATAGAAGTAGCCAGACAACAGGCAAGAGACCTGAAGAAGACCTCCGACTTTGCACTGTTCCAGAAGCCTTGTTTTGACTTAGTGTTATGGGTCCTTACCCATAATAACATAATGGACTATTCCATACGTAATAAATACTGCGCCTCAAGAGGAAGCAGGGAGTTCAGTCTGAAGTCTGGCGACCGGCTGACCGGCTGATCAGTTGAACTCTCTGCCTTCGGAACCCGAACGAGGCTACGCCGAAGGGTGGAGTCTTTTTCGGGGAGGTAAACCGACCCTGAACACGTTAATACGGGTTCAAAGGGCATATTTTTGGCCGAGCCTTCAGGCTTGCGAGATCCCAAGTTAAACCTGCCTTGTGCCACATGATGCCCTCGTAGGGGGGGTTAGTAAATACTGTTCAGTCTGGAGTCTGGAGTGAGGTCCGTCAGAAGTCCGTCAGTGAGTCAGTCAGTCGAGTCAGAGGCAGTCCGAAACAGAGTCGCGTTCAGACAATTACTACTAAACCTGATTGTTCGTACTAACACTTCCTAATCCCCTGTATATATTCCTGTTTGTAATATATCTTTGTTATTCTTGTCGGTAATTTGATCCTTGACAGCCTTGTGATCTATATCAAACACAACAAGTCAAGGCTTGGGTCGAAGTGATACATTCAATGTTCAGCTTCGGGGATCGAACATCAAATGGTCCGGCTGGGTAAACGTCGCAGCATGATAATTGGTACTGGTGACGATTGGATTCACCTAAGGTTACTAACGTCATCTTTGCTGCCAATGACTATCGGATGCACTCAGGGTTGCGGGCGTCCCAATTGATGCCAGCGATTATCGGATCCATCCAGGATTGACTACAATAAAAAAGGAACGTTTCAGCAGGAGGAGAAAGAAAGAAAACGAAAAAGAAAAAGAAGCAAAAAGAACCAAGAGACTTTTGCTCATTTTTTTTTAAACATACGGTTCTATTAATCTCTCCCCGCTTCGTAACTGCAAGTTGGCCGCAGGACAAGTGAGAGGTAAGACAATTCTCGGTTTTCCGTGAATTTTCTCATTTTGTTGTTTCCTGTCGCCAGATTTTTGATGTTGTTGTTTGTTATTTTATACTGATTTTCTAGTATTAAATTAGAGATATACTAGTTAAGAGAAATGAGTGACCACTGGTCAGAACAACGTGAAAGGTTAGAGGTCGAAAATGAGGTAATTAGGCCTTAAGTAACAACCAGTCAGCGAGAGCCACTGGGAGGTCCCAGACTTTCAGCCTTTGTCGGGAGCCCAGTGGAAGATTGATTAGCGTCAATCAGAAAGGGGCAGCTCATTTATGAGCTCTCCGAAAAGTTAAACAGTATATCTGGCATAAAACTCAGCAGAGGGGCCGATCTCAGAATTCATATGGGGTCACCTAGCGAGGGAACCCCTGCTGACCTTTACAGAATTATATGGGCTGTTAGGCGAATACGAAGTAACGGCAGTAGAGAAAATGAGAAGCCTCCTGAATGTCAATCGACACCTCCATTGTCTTGATCTATCCACTATCCTTCTCCTCATCCTTTCCTCTATCACTCCTATCTGATCTTGCTCCAAATCTTCTGTAACCCCTTGCGTCCTAGTGGCTTGTCGATTTGCTTGGGGTGAAACGCTTTAAAAAAAAAAAGAAAAGAAATGAAAAAAAATGACCCAAATGAAAGACGAATCTCTCGTAGATTTGGGAGTAAGAAGACCTGGCATAGAGATTAATCAGGCGGACGAGAAAACCAATGTGATAAGTGGGTGGTAAAACTCTCAGTGAGAATCGGAGGAACAAGGAGTGTCCACAATTTCTATATAACCCCGAGTTTCTGTGGATATGTAATTTGGGGGAGGATTGGTGGCACCAGCTCTAGAGCGCACAGGAAGTTCAACCTTATCGCATTAAGAGTAAATGGTGAAGTGACACCGTTGGGAGACACACCCTGATGGGTCAGTAGCGATGGTAGTTGATGAAGACATAAAGCTACCCCCCTTAGAACAGCAGGGTCAGGCAGCGGTAGACTGGTGATAAAGGACAAGTTTAGGGAAGGACTTTTTCAACTAATCCCGGCAGACATATAAAGCTCTGACAAAGACGAAGGAACCTTGTGTGAGACGGTAATAGAGACGGCAGAAGTAGTCCCTTTTATGTTGGCCAATTAGGCCAACAAGACGATAAATATAAGGAGAATGTATTACTAGTATTAAAACAGTATTTTTACACGTTTTGAACCCAGTTTGGGGGTTAATTATTTCCTATAGCTGGGACCCTAACAGGAGCTACAACCTGTTACGGTTTTTTGGGTATATACTATCTATAACTAGTGAGCGAGTCAAAATGATTTTTTCCCTTTACAGTCTACCAATAGAAGATTAACCAATCAGTAGCCGCAGAACACTGTATCCGCCGTGTATAAAGGCGGCCATCTTTGTTTACCCTACGGGAAGGACCAGATCCAACTTGTCAGGCGAACACGACAGAAGTAAGAACTACACTCTGCTGCGATATCCACTGCGAACCTAAACTACGCTTTCCTACTGTCTCCGAAATATTCACTGCCAACCTCTGGATTCTATACTCGAAAACGACCGTCATGAAAATGTCTAACACAACCCCTTGTCAGGGTGGACCTGGAAATATCAGCAATTAAGATGTGGTTCCATGCTTCTCAAAACTTCCTGATCACAGGCCTTGCTGTTGGATGTAGTTTGTGACTTGAAAACATTGACATCTTCTTGCAAAAGGAAATTTTCAACTTTATGTGGATATAAAAAATCATAATGACAATAGCTAGAAAAATAGATTTTTCTTGTTTTAATATCTTAAAATGTTTTCTATGATTCAAAGATACCCTAAAAGAGAGACAAGGACTTCCCTTAGTACTACAAATTTAATGGCTGATCTAACAACATATGAAGTCCTTATCTTCAGGGGTCATGGTGGTCAAGTGGATAGTGTTCTTTACCGAAATAGATCGAACCAAGACGAAGTGGAAACCAGGTTGAATCCGACAGAAGAATTGGAACCAGAGCCAACGGCTGTTAAAAAGAAACCAAAAAAATCCTATTGTGTAGAGAAAAAAAGGTGACCAAAATATCAAACCATAAAACAAGAAAAGAAAGGGGATGTAGATTGAAACGAAGAAGTAAGGGAGGTTGAGACTCCCTATATAAAAGTTTTAAAAACTTGTAAGGGGTGGTACGAACCACATAATTAAACATTGCATGATAATAAAAGAATAAGGAAGATCTGAAATAAAAATTTACATAAACTAAGTGAAGAAGGACTCTTTAAAACCCTGCATACAGGAGTAAAAGAAGGACTCTTTAAAACATGCATGATATCAAAAAGAAAGACTCTTTAAAACCCTGCATAAATAGTGATAAAAGAAGGACTCTTTAAAACACTGCATACAGGTTTTGAGTTTGTGTCAAAGAAGGACTCTTTAAAACCCTGCATACAGGAGTAAAGTCTTTAAAATAATGCATACAGGAGTTAAAAGATAGACTCTTTAAAACACTGCATACAGGAGTAAATGAAGGACTCTTTAAAACACTGCATACAGGCCAAAAATGAAGGACTCTTTTTTCAACTTTGTTTTTTAATACAGGATTAAGAAGGACTCTTTAAAACCCTGTCATACAGTAGTAAAAAAAAGGCTCTTTAAACACTGCATACAAGGCGTAAAAAAAATTGACTCTTTAAAACACTGCACAGGAGTTTAGAAGGACTCTTTAAAACATCTGCATACAGGAGTAAAACCGGACTTTTTAAAAACACTGCATACAGGTTAAAAAGAAAGACTCTTTAAAACACTGCATACAGGAGTAAAAAAGGACTCTTTAAAACACTGCATACAGGAGTAAAAAAAAAAAAAAAAAACACTGCATACAGGAGTAAAAGAAGGACTCTTTAAAACACTGCATACAGGAGTGTTTTCTCTTTAAAACCCTGCATACAGGGAAGAAAAGAAGGACTCTTTAAAACACTGCATACAGGAGTAAAAGAAGGACTCTTTAAAACCCTGCATACATGAGAAAAGAAGGACTCTTTAAAACACTGGCATACAGGAGTAAAAGAAGGACTCTTTAAAACCCTGCATACAGGAAGCAAAGAAAGGACTCTTTAAAACCCTGCATACAGGAGTAAAAAGAGGACTCTTTAAAACACTGCATACAGGAGTAAAGAAAGGACTCTTTAAAACCCTGCATAGAGGAGTAAAAAGAAGGACTCTTTAAAACACTGCATACAGGAGTAAAGAAGAACTCTTTAAAACACTGCATATCAGGAATTTTGTAAAAACTTAAGGACTCTTTAAAACACTGCATACAGGAGTAAAAAAGGACTCTTTAAAACACTGCATACAGGAGTAAAGAAGGACTCTTTAAAACACTGCATACAGGAGTAAAGAAGGACTCTTTAAAACCCTGCATACAGGAAAAAAGAAGGACTCTTTAAAACACTGCATACAGGAGTAAAAAAGGACTCTTTAAAACCCTGCATACAGAGTTAAAGAAGGACTCTTTAAAACACTGCATACAGGAGTAAAAGAAGGACTCTTTAAAACCCTGCATACAGGAGTAAAAGAAGGACTCTTTAAAACACTGCATACAGGAGTAAAAGAAGGACTCTTTAAAACACTGCATACAGGAGTAAAAGAAGGACTCTTTAAAACACTGCATACAGGAGTAAAAGAAGGACTCTTTAAAACACTGCATACAGGAGTAAAAGAAGGACTCTTTAAAACCCTGCATACAGGAGTAAAAGAAGGACTCTTTAAAACACTGCATACAGGAGTAAAAGAAGGACTCTTTAAAACACTGCATACAGGAGTAAAAATTGGACTCTTTAAAACCCTGCATACAGGAGTAAAAAGAAGGACTCTTTAAAACACTGCATACAGGAGTAAAAATGTTTAAGGACTCTTTAAAACACTGCATACAGGAGTAAAAGAAGGACTCTTTAAAACACTGCATACAGGGAGTAAAAAACTTTTAAAACACTGCATACAGGAGTAAAGAAGGACTCTTTAAAACACTGCATACAGGAGTAAAAGAAGGACTCTTTAAAACCCTGCATACAGGAGTAAAACAAAGGACTCTTTAAAACACTGCATACAGGAATAAAAAGAAATACTCTTTAAAACACTGCATACAGGGTGTGCCTTAAAAGAAGGACTCTTTAAAACACTGCATACAGGAGTAAATTTAGACTCTTTAAAACACTTCATACAGGAATAAAAGAAGGACTCTTTAAAACACTGCATACAGGAGTAAAAGAAGGACTCTTTAAAACACTGCATACAGGAGTAAAAGAAGGACTCTTTAAAACACTGCATACAGGAGTAAAAGAAGGAAAAATGGACTTTTAAAACCCTGCATACAGGAGTAAAAAGAAGGACTCTTTAAAACACTGCATACAGGAGTAAAAGAAGGACTCTTTAAAACACTGCATACAGGAGTAAAAGAAGGACTCTTTAAAACACTGCATACAGGAGTAAAAGAAGGACTCTTTAAAACACTGCATACAGGAGTAAAAGAAGGACTCTTTAAAACACTGCATACAGGAGTAAAATGTAGGACTCTTTTAAAACACTGCATACAGGAGTAAAAGAAGGACTCTTTAAAACACTGCATACAGGATTTAAAAAATACAGGACTTTTTAAAACACTGCATACAGGAGTAAAAGAAGGACTCTTTAAAAAATGCATGATATAAAAAAGCGAAAGACTTTTCTACTTCAAGAAATAGTATAAGAGAAAATATACATGATAAATAGCTTTCTTAGTGGTTTTGAGGATTTGTGTGTCATTTATAAGTAAATGACAGGAAGAGTAAGGGTAGAGATGTGACACTTTAAGGGTTGAAAGTATAGCTTAATAGCTATCCAGATATATATGTGATACTTTAAGTGTTAAAAGATAGACCGATAAACATACCGAGAGTCGAGAACAGATTTTAGTAAATGCAGAGGGTTTGTTTTTTTCATCTTTGTATAGAGGCCAAGGGGAATGATAGTAACATCTGATTTTTCCTACAAAAAAAAAAAAAAAAAAAATATGGCCGAAGTTTGTTTTTTTTAATCCAGATTATAGAATTATCTGCTGGCCAAAACCTGTAAGGAAATGTCTGTCGAGATAAGCATTAAGGGATTCTATAAAAAAAGGCATAGAGAATTGTTTTTCTTCTTCATCACTTGTCAAAACAAGAGGATAGACGCGGTATAAAAGCCGAAATTGAAACCATTATTGTTTTTAAAAGCTACATTATCGAATTATCTGCTGGCCATAACCCGGTAAAGAAAGTCGGTCAAGAGGTGATATTTAGGGTCTTTTTGGAACAAAGGCAAAGATGAAGAATTTTTTTTTATCACTTGTCAAAAAAAAAAAAAAAAAAAGAGAGTGAGAGAGGAAGGGGTGAATCACTGAAGCGGTGATATTTCTTTAGATACGGGCCAAGGTGCAACAAGAAGATGTTATCATGGGAAGAGCTGGTGAGTGCACAAGTGGGAAGGCGAAGGTGTCGAGGAATTCTGTGGATGAAAATTTTGGACGTTAATTAAAATCAATAATTTGAGCTAAGCCACGCCTCCTTGCCCATGCAGACTAGAGATCGGGTTGGTCAGGTGACCAAAGAAGCGAAAGGCCTACATAGAATTCCAAGGGAGGTGCGGAAATTGCCAACACCCATTGGGCAGTATTGGCATGAATCACCAATACGAGAAGGAAGTAGCTAGAGTGGGTCGATATTCTGCTACCACTAATCCTTGGAAGAGAGGTCTCTCCAAAATTAGGCATACTATTAATTTCTCAGAGTTAAAGAATTCTGTGTGGAGATTAGGAGAATCCCCGAAATCCCCAGACAGTTTTGAACGAAGGTTCATATGAACAGAAGATCGAACACCAAACGGACCAGCTGGGCAAACATCGCAACTCTAGGTCAAGTCAGTGGATCCAACCAATGTTTTTATCCACCGGGCCATCTATCCTTGTGAATTTTTTGGGCTTATAAACTTAATGTCTCAGTAACCAGTTTTTTTACCATATTACAATTTTGTTGTTATTAGCATTCCATATTACTCTTTCTCATATTGTATTCATTTCTATGCTTGGTCGGCTCAGGATATTTTTTGGCCAGTGATGTTCTTTGTCCATTATTTCAACCCTAACCCACATGGGGCAGGGATCTTCCTTTTCTCTTCCACATGTGGTCAACTACGCCTGATTTTTCTATTTCTCCTCGTGTTACGGCTTTACGGTGTTCTTACAGTCTTACCTTAAGGTGGCGGCCTGTTTCTCCTTTATATTTATTATCACAGCTGCATGGGATGGCGTACACACATTCCTTAGTCATATCCTCCTATAAGGAGGGATCTACTTACTTCGACTGCAAAGTGTTTAACCACTTTTGAAGGTCGTCCTGATGTTATATGAACCACAAATCTTTTGTATTTTTTGCGATAATCCCTTCACATCCAATCACCTGAAGAAGTCCGGACCGTACGACGGTCGAAACGTCGTAAATAATGTAAATACATCTATGCTCGGTGTGCTCATCGAAGTATTTGTGCATAGCATGTATGCTGGTTCTTTGACATCCCTAATTTAATGTTACTCTCCATTCGTTAATTTAACTTAAATTGATAGTAGCCTCTTATTCCTTGTACCATGTGACATCAGATTTAAAAATTGCACAACGAGTTAAAACTCTCGACGCTTCATAAATGTTAAAGAGGCGGGCCTCCCCATGAAACACGTCTTTTGAAACGAGGTAAAATGTGTTTAAAATCACATAGATTTATTTTTATAATGTTGTGAGAATTACAAAAAGACGTCCTCAAAAAATAAACATGGATGAACAGAGGAATAAAATGTATTATTTTTCAGAGATCACAGGGTCTGCTTGTAATCATCTTATCATATTTGTAATAGTCTTTCAATTTCATATTACTCTGATATCCACCCGCGGCGAACACGAAAAACATATGCAAATGTTAAAAATATTTCTGTTTAGAACATTAAAAACAAATCCCTTTTCAAAGATCGATTATTTCCCCGCATACGTGCAAGAAAAAGATTGTCAAACTGAAATCTAATTTGGTTGAAATCTGGCGATAGATTAATAAAAATAGCAGCTCATGTTTGAAAAGAATAAAAAATGCACTGTCTTCTATGGCCTGGTAGACAATTCGTCTTGCAGATCACGCTAGTACCGAGCATTTGATCATTAACTGAGGTAGCCTGAAAAAGAGGCTAGGTAAATAACCACTTAGACATATTGGTTAGGTTAGGGTGGTGGATTTAATGAAATACATGCCCAGTTGGGTTGTATTAATATCGAATATCAGTCTTATAGGACAAAAATCAATAGGAATTAACAGATAGACACAGGTTCAGTTTACACAGCACTCAAAAATGTAGACATACATCCGGTTTAGACTTTAGTAAAATATGTAGACACAGATTTGGGATCCTTTCTATTAATTCACCCCAAATAATGTAAAGTTACTTATCGAAAATATTAATTCACTACAAGCAATTATAAATTTTAAATAAATTTTCGTTTTTTTTTATAAAATATTTGACATTTTAAATCAAAATGTGTTTAACTTGTCTCGCAACAACGCCAGTCCTCAAAATAGAAAATGGCCAAAAATCAGGGAGTTAATCACATTTCGTTAGCGAGATTGATATTTGAGGTACTTACAAGAATTACTTTACAATTTAATAAAAAAAATAAAAATATCATTTTTTTAGCTTGTTTATCGGGGTCAATATAAACGTACACACCCTCCCACACTTAGAAATAGCGCAAAAGTTGCCCACATTTGGGTCGCTTCCAAAGGTCAACCTAACCGGATTGCAATTTGGTGGGAATTTTATTAGGTATAAATTCTTCTTATTTTGGGGTGAATTAAAATTTGGGATGGCTCAACAGAAAAGATCCTAGCTTTGGTTTATACAAGCATAAAAAATAGATCGATTAAGTTTTCACTAATCAAAATCCTAGACATAGTCTCGAATTATATTTCACTCATTAGACATTGTTAGGTTTAAAATTGTGCCAAAAGTAGACATGTGTTCACTTTGCACTCGAGTCAATAAAATGTAGACACCTGTCCAATTTACAATAGAGTAAAAAAAGGTAGAAATAGCTCCAAATTTCACTAAGTAATCGCCCAAACATAGGGTAGATTTATATTTGATTCAAATTAAACATGGCTCCGGTTATAACTCGTGACAGAAAGGTAAACGTGTGTCTGATTTACACTAAAATAAAAAAAATGGCAGACATATTTGGTTTACGCTAGAGTGAAGTTGGAAGATATTGATCGGGTATACTTAAATAAAACAAAAGATGAGCATGAGTCTGATTTACAGAATATTTAAAAAAAAAAAGTATCCATATGTAGGGTTAACACTATAGTCAAAAGGTAGACACGGGCCCGATTTGCACTAAAATCCAAAAGGCAGACTCGAGCCCGGTTTACACTAAACTCCAAAAGGTAGACACGGACCCGGTTTACACTAAAATTCAAAAGGTAGACACGGGCCCAGTTTACACTAAAATCCAAAAGGTAGATGTATATCTTAATTATACCTGAGTTTCCAATTAGCAACCGGAAAGGTGCTTCATTTTTTGGTGTTTTTTCCCTCTGTTCATTCGATAGAGTCGGCGTGTTCTAACACTGTCTCATATAGCATTTCACAAATGTAATTAGTTCTCCATTTTGCGTGCTCCACTAGAGACTGTGATAAACAATTACGTAGACGCAAGCGAGTCAGAGTGCTTCGCGTCTGGTGCAAAGGAAAATAAGTACCTTACCTCAGTACACGTCACGTAGCTCCGGCATTTTGTTCCTTGAAAATAGCATGAATCTCACGTCTCCAATATATCCTCATAACCATCATTAATTCAATGAGTGCATTTTCTGCTGATGTGGTCATCACATCCCTTCATCTCCAATTGTGGTTCATGGTGTCATTCAAGGCAGAATAAAGCAATGGCGTAACGGTTCCTTTTGCAGAAGTTAAAGAGGCAAGACATACAAAGTAGCAGGTAGTTCATTTTAATTCAAAGTTTAAATTTTCCTTATTGCACAAAAGATAGCCCAGTCTGTCCTGCTATTTACCCATAGCTGAGGAGAAGAGATGGGTTCATACCATTCCCAAGGCTATTAACATATTGCGGTGGACAATTACGTAGAAGCAAGTGAATCAGAGTAGCTTGCATGTGATGCAAAGAATAACAAGTTCCTTACCTCAATACACAACACGTAGCGCCGGCGTTTTGTTCCTTGAAATGGCATGAATCTCACCTTTTTTTAGATTATTCCAGAAGTGTATATTCTGTAACGTTGACTTTCGTAAAGCTTCGCTTGGTTCGACCAATAGCAAGTCGTGTGCTGGTTGATCGAACTGGAGTATGCCATTTGACTGAGGACAGAGCGAAGAACGCTAATTGGTCAGTTGGCCATGGTGTGGTATGATAAAAGAAGGTTGAAGCAATGAGAAAGGGAAGGATTTTTATGTTGGTGACGTGTGCAGGAATTAAAGAAAGATTTATTGAAAAAAAAAGAAGTATTTAGTGTTGTACGAGCGATGTCAGAGGAACATAAGCTGATTTACGCTATACAGACACCTTGTGAAAAACATCATGTAAATAAATATTTCGTTCACCTTGCCGTTGGGAAATTATTCGCAAGATTATTCGGCAGTCGAATCCGCTAGGGCAGAGAGCTCGACCCTCAATAATTGCTCTACGATCATAGCATTGTATCAGACTAAAACTTTATGACGTTGTCTTGTCAGATAATAGCACGTTAAGCTCGCAGGTCTAAAACTAAAGATTTTAATTCTCACTATGTGACTACTGACTGTGGTCTTGCGCCAGACTAATTTCAACATAGTAAATACTAATAAAATGACCCCTATCCTGGATCCTAAGCTATTTCTGATCTCCATCAATGATCTCCCCGATCTCATCAGTTCTCAAGTAGGTATTTATGCAGTATTCTGTCTCAATAGCATATCAAACAGAACCGACAAAGTAAACTTGGTAGATGGTATTGAAAAGGATCGAGATTCAGTTGTTAACTGGGACAAGAAATGGAAATTTTAATGCCTTCAAAAAATGATTTCATTTAAACAACACGGAGAACATTTTCTCCAGGAGAGCAACATATTGAGCCTGTTAGGGCTCAAAATTGAACACTGACATGAAGTGTAGCGACTACGTCGAATCAATAGCCGCATCTACTACTAGGAAACGAGGGTGACTGTGTTGTGCCAGTAAATTTTTCTAGTCAGAATACATCCCGCACATTTATAAATCTACTATTCATCCATGCATTGAATATTGCTGCCATATCTGTTCTGGTGCTTCTATTATATATCTTGAGATTTTCAACAAAAATTCAAAGAATGTAATGTTATTGGTCCTCACCTAGAATCACGACTTTATTTTCCCACCGCCAAAGTTTTCTCATCAGAATCCATCTTGTACATTTATAAATTTACCATTCATCCATCCGTGCATTGAATATTGCTGCCATATCTGGTCTAGTGCTCGTATTAGTGTTATATATCTTGAGATTCTCAACAAAAATCCAAAGAAAGTATATATCTTGAGATTTTCAACAAAAATCCAAATATTGAATCTGGTAATCATTTTATATTGGTTTTCACCCAGAATCAATGACTTTCACGACTTTCTTTCCCACCGCCAAAGTTTTCCTCATCAGAATCCATCTTGTACATTTATAAATTTACCATTCATCCGTGCATTGAATATTGCTGCCATATCTGGTCTGGTGCTCCTGTTATATATCTTGAGATTTTCAACAAAATCCAAAGAATGTAATGTTATTGGTCCTCACCTAGAATCAAGACTTTACTTTCCCACCGCCAAAGTTTTCCTCATCAGAATCCATCTTGTACATTTATAAATTTACCATTCATCCGTGCATTGAATATTGCTGCCATATCTGATCTAGTGCTCCTGTTATATATCTTGAGATTTTCAACAAAATCCAAAGAATGTAATGTTATTGGTCCTCACCTAGAATCATCGACTTTATAAATTTTTCCCACCGCCAAAGTTTTCCTCATCAGAATCCATCTTGTACATTTATAAATTTACCATTCATCCGTGCATTGAATATTGCTGCTATATCTGGTCTGGTGATCATTTTATATATCTTGAGATTTTCAACAAAATCCAAAGAATGTAATGTTATTGGTCCTCACCTAGAATCACGAATTTACTTTCCCACCGCCAAAGTTTTCCTCATCAGAATCCATCTTGTACATTTATAAATTTACCATTCATCCGTGCATTGAATATTGCTGCTATATCTGGTCTGGTGCTCCTGTTATATATCTTGAGATTCTCAACAAAATCCAAAGAATGTAATGTTATTGGTCCTCACCTAGAATCACGAATTTACTTTCCCACCGCCAAAGTTTTCCTCATCAGAATCCATCTTGTACATTTATAAATTTACCATTCATCCGTGCATTGAATATTGCTGGTCTGGTGATCATTTTATATATCTTGGTTTTCAAGAAAATCCAAAGAATTAATATTATCTTGAATCACGATTTACTTTCCTCCGAAAAGTTTTCAAAAATCCAAAGTAATTTATAAATTTAATGTTAATTTGCTGCTATATCTGGTCTGAATCATTTTATATATCTTGAATTTTCAACAAAATCCAAAAGAATTCCTCACCTAGAATCAAAGTTTTTCCCACCGCCAAAGATCAGAATCCATCTTGTACATTTATAAATTTACCATTCATCCGTGCATTGAATATTGCTGCTATATCTGGTCTGGTGATCATTTTATATATCTTGAGATTTTCAAGAAAATCCAAAGAATGTAATGTTATTGGTCCTCACTTAGAATCACGAATTTACTTTCCCTCCGACAAAGTTTTACTCATCAGAATCCATCTTGTACATTTATAAATTTACCACTCATCCGTGCATTGAATATTGCTGCTATATCTGGTCTGGTGATCATTTTTATATATCTTGAGATTTTCAACAAAATCCAAAGAATGTAATGTTATTGGTCCTCACCTAGAGAATCACGATTTTACTTTCCCACCGCCAAAGTTTTTCTGAATCCATCTTGTACATTTATAAATTTACCATTCATCCGTGCATTGAATATTGCTGCTATTGTTATTGGTCCTCACCTAGAATCACGATTTTACTTTCCACCGCCAAAAAATTTCCTCATCAGAATCCATCTTGTACATTTATAAATTTACCATTCATCCGTGCATTGAATATTGCTGCTATATCTGGTCTGGTGATCATTTTATATATCTTGAGATTTTCAACAAAATCCAAAGAATGTAATGTTATTGGTCCTCACCTAGAATCACGAATTTACTTTCCCACCGCCAAAGTTTTCCTCATCAGAATCCATCTTGTACATTTATAAATTTACCATTCATCCGTGCATTGAATATTGCTGCTATATCTGGTCTGGTGATCATTTTATATATCTTGAGATTTTCAACAAAATCCAAAGAATGTAATGTTATTGGTCCTCACCTAGAATCACGATTTTACTTTCCCACCGCCAAAGTTTTCCTCATCAGAATCCATCTTGTACATTTATAAATTTACCATTCATCCGTGCATTGAATATTGCTGCTATATCTGGTCTGGTGATCATTTTATATATCTTGAGATTTTCAACAAAATCCAAAGAATGTAATGTTATTGGTCCTCACCTAGAATCACGAATTTACTTTCCCACCGCCAAAGTTTTCCTCATCAGAATCCATCTTGTACATTTATAAATTTACCATTCATCCGTGCATTGAATATTGCTGCTATATCTGGTCTGGTGATCATTTTATATATCTTGAGATTTTCAACAAAATCCAAAGAATGTAAAAGTGTTATTGGTCCTCACCTAGAATCACGACTTTACTTTCCCACCGCCAAAGTTTTCCTCATCAGAATCCATCTTGTACATTTATAAATTTACCATTCATCCGTGCATTGAATATTGCTGCTATATCTGGTCTGGTGATCCTTTATATATCTTGAGATTCTCAACAAAATCCAAAGAATGTAATGTTATTGGTCCTCACCTAGAATCACGATTTTACTTTCCCACCGCCAAAGTTTTTTATAAATTTACCATTCATCAGAATCCATCTTGTACATTTATAAATTTTCACCATTCATCCGTGCATTGAATATTGTACTTTATATATCTGGTCTGGTGATCATTTTATATATCTTGAGATTTTCAACAAAATCCAAAGAATCATGCATTGTAATGTTATTGGTCCTCACCTAGAATCACGACTTTACTTTCCCACCGCCAAAGTTTTCCTCATCAGAATCCATCTTGTACATTTATAAATTTACCATTCATCCGTGCATTGAATATTGCTGCCATCTCTGGTGATCATTTTATATATCTTGAGATTTTCAACAAAATCCAAAGAATGTAATGTTATTGGTCCTCACCTAGAATCACGAATTTATTTCCCCGCCAAAGTTTTCCTCATCAGAATCCATCTTGTACATTTATAAATTTACCATTCATCCGTGCATTGAATATTGCTGCTATATCTGGTCTGGTGCTCCTGTTATATATCTTGAGATTCTCAACAAAATCCAAAGAATGTAATGTTATTGGTCCTCACCTAGAATCACGACTTTACTTTCCCACCGCCAAAGTTTTCCTCATCAGAATCCATCTTGTACATTTATAAATTTACCATTCATCCGTGCATTGAATATTGCTGCTGGTGATCCTTTTATATCTTGGTTTTGGTGATCACTTTTTTCCTATATCTTGAGATTTCAACAAAATCCAAAGAATGTAATGTTATTGGTCCTCACCTAGAATCAAGACTTTACTTTCCCACCGCCAAAGTTTTCCTCATCAGAATCCATCTTGTACATTTATAAATTTACCATTCATCCGTGCATTGAATATTGCTGCTATATCTGGTCTGGTGATCATTTTATATATTCTTGAGATTTTCAAGAAAATCCAAAGAATATAATGTTATTGGTCCTCACCTAGAATCACGACTTTACTTTCCCACCGCCAAAGTTTTCCTCATCAGAATCCATCTTGTACATTTATAAATCTACCATTCATCCGTGTATTGAATATTGCTGCTTTATCTGGTCTGGTGATCCTTTTATATATTCTTGAGATTTTCAACAAAATCCAAAGAATATAATAAATTATTGGTCCTCACCTAGAATCACGACTTTAATTTCCCCACCGCCAAAGTTTTCCTCATCAGAATCCATCTTGTACATTTATAAATTTACCATTCATCCGTGCATTGAATATTGCTGCCATATCTGGTCTGGTGCTCCTTTTTTCATCCAAAGAATATCTTGAATCAAGATTTTCAAAAGTTTTTTCTCATCAAATCCAAATTTAAAATGTAATTCATCCGTGCATTGGTCCTGGTCTGGTGATCCTTTTAGAATTTTCAACAAAATCCAAAGAATTTGTTATTTTCCCACCGCTTTTACAAAAAGTTTTCCTCATCAGAATCCATCTTGTACATTTATAAATTTACCATTCATCCGTGCATTGAATATTGCTCCTGTTATATATCTGGTCTGGTGATCCTTTTATATATTCTTGAGATTTTCAACAAAATCCAAAGAATGTAATGTTATTGGTCCTCACCTAGAATCACGACTTTACTTTCCCACCGCCAAAGTTTTCCTCATCAGAATCCATCATGTACATTTATAAATTTACCATTCATCCGTGCTTTGAATATTGCTGCTATATCTGGTCTGGTGATCCTTTATATATCTTGAGATTTTCAACAAAATCCAAAGAATGTAATGTTATTGGTCCTCTTTCCCACCTAGAATCACGACTTTACTTTCCCACCGCCAAAGTTTTCCTCATCAGAATCCATCTTGTACATTTATAAATTCTTACCATTCATCCGTGCATTGAATATTGCTGCCATATCTGGTCTGGTGATCCTGTTATATATCTTGAGATTCTCAACAAAATCCAAAGAATGTAATGTTATTGGTCCTCACCTAGAATCACGACTTTTCTTTTCTTTTTCCTCTTTCCCACCGCCAAAGTTTTCCTCATCAGAATCCATCTTGTACATTTATAAATCTACCATTCATCCGTGTATTGAATATTGCTGCTATATCTGGTCTGGTGATCCTTTTATATATTCTTGAGATTTTCAACAAAATCCAAAGAATATAATGTTATTGGTACTCACCTAGAATCACGACTTTACTTTCCCACCGCCAAAGTTTTCCTCATCAGAATCCATCTTGTACATTTATAAATTTACCATTCATCCGTGTATTGAATATTGCTGCCATATCTGATCTAGTGCTCCTGTTATATATCTTGAGATTTTCAACAAAATCCAAAGAATGTAATGTTATTGGTCCTCACCTAGAATCACGACTTTACTTTCCCACCATAAAGTTTTTCCTCATCAGAATCCATCTTGTACATTTATAAATTTACCATTCATCCGTGCATTGAATATTGCTGCTATATCTGGTCTGGTGATCCTTTTATATATCTTGAGATTCTCAACAAAATCCAAAGAATGTAATGTTATTGGTCCTCACCTAGAATCACGACTTTACTTTCCCACCGCCAAAGTTTTCCTCATCAGAATCCATCTTGTACATTTATAAATTTACCATTCATCCGTGCATTGAATATTGCTGCCATATCTGGTCTGGTGCTCCTGTTATATATCTTGAGATTCTCAACAAAATCCAAAGAATGTAATGTTATTGGTCCTCACCTAGAATCACGACTTTACTTTCCCACCGCCAAAGTTTTCCTCATCAGAATCCATCTTGTACATTTATAAATTTACCATTCATCCGTGCATTGAATATTGCTGCTATATCTGGTCTGGTGATCCTTTTATATATTCTTGAGATTTTCAACAAAATCCAAAGAATGTAATGTTATTGGTCCTCACCTAGAATCACGACTTTACTTTCCCACCGCCAAAGTTTTTCTCATCAGAATCCATCTTGTACATCAGAATCCATCTTCTGTACATTTATAAATCTACCATTCATCCCCACCGTGCATTGAATATTGCTTTATAAATTTACCATATCTGGTCTTGAATGCTCCTGTTATATATCTTGAGATT
This sequence comes from Acanthosepion pharaonis, assembly GCA_903632075.3. Taxonomy (NCBI): domain Eukaryota; kingdom Metazoa; phylum Mollusca; class Cephalopoda; order Sepiida; family Sepiidae; genus Acanthosepion; species Acanthosepion pharaonis. The sequence goes on along the minus strand of CAHIKZ030005356.1, from coordinate 1,096,395 downwards.
CTCAACAAAATCCAAAGAATGTAATGTTATTGGTCCTCACCTAGAATCACGACTTTACTTTCCCACCGCCAAAGTTTTTCCTCATCAGAATCCATCTTGTACATTTATAAATTTACCATTCATCCGTGCATTGAATATTGCTGCCATATCTGGTCTGGTGCTCCTGTTATATATCTTGAGATTTTCAACAAAATCCAAAGAATGTAATGTTATTGGTCCTCACCTAGAATCACGACTTTACTTTCCCACCGCCAAAGTTTTATAAATCCCATTCATCATCAGAATCCATCTTGTTACATTTATAAATTTACCATTCATCCGTGAATCCATCTTGTACATTGAATATTGCTGCCATATCTGGTCTGGTGATCCTGTTATATATCTTGAGATTTTCAACAAAATCCAAAGAATATAATGTTATTGGTACTCACCTAGAATCACGACTTTACTTTCCCACCGCCAAAGTTTTCCTCATCAGAATCCATCTTGTACATTTATAAATTTACCATTCATCCGTGTATTGAATATTGCTGCCATATCTGATCTAGTGCTCCTGTTATATATCTTGAGATTTTCAACAAAATCCAAAGAATGTAATTTATTGGTCCTCACCTAGAATCAAAATTTTTCCAAAATCCATCTTGTACAATGTAATGTTATCTGGTCCTCACCAAAAATCCAAAGAATTTACTTTTATTGGTCCTCACCTTATCTTTTTACCCCCCAAGAATTTTTATTGGTCGCCAAAGTTTTTGCTCATCAGAATCCATCTTGTACATTTATAAATTTACCATTCATCCGTGTATTGAATATTGCTGCCATATCTGGTCTGGTGCTCCTTTTATATATCTTGAGATTTTCAACAAAATCCAAAGAATGTAATGTTATTGGTCCTCACCTAGAATCACGACTTTACTTTCCCACCGCCAAAGTTTTTCCTCATCAGAATCCATCTTGTACATTTATAAATTTACCATTCATCCGTGCATTGAATATTGCTGCCATATCTGGTCTGGTGATCCTGTTATATATCTTGAGATTTTCAACAAAATCCAAAGAATGTAATGTTATTGGTCCTCACCTAGAATCACGACTTTACTTTCCCACCGCCAAAGTTTTCCTCATCAGAATCCATCTTGTACATTTATAAATTACCATTCATCCGTGCATTGAATATTGCTGCCATATCTGGTCTGGTGCTCCTGTTATATATCTTGAGATTTTCAACAAAATCCAAAGAATGTAATGTTATTGGTCCTCACCTAGAATCACGACTTTACTTTCCCACCGCCAAAGTTTTTCCTCATCAGAATCCATCTTGTACATTTATAAATTTACCATTCATCCGTGCATTGAATATTGCTGCCATATCTGGTCTGGTGCTCCTGTTATATATCTTGAGATTCTCAACAAAATCCAAAGAATGTAATGTTATTGGTCCTCACCTAGAATCACGACTTTACTTTCCCACCGCCAAAGTTTTCCTCATCAGAATCCATCTTGTACATTTATAAATTTACCATTCATCCGTGCATTGAATATTGCTGCCATATCTGGTCTGGTGATCCTTTATATATCTTGAGATTTTCAACAAAATCCAAAGAATGTAATGTTATTGGTCCTCACCTAGAATCACGATATATCTTTTACTTTCCCACCGCCAAAGTTTTCCTCATCAGAATCCATCTTGTACATTTATAAATCTACCATTCATCCGTGCATTGAATATTGCTGCCATATCTGGTCTGGTGCTCCTGTTATATATCTTGAGATTTTCAACAAAATCCAAAGAATGTAATGTTATTGGTCCTCACCTAGAATCACGACTTTACTTTCCCACCGCCAAAGTTTTCCTCATCAGAATCCATCTTGTACATTTATAAATTTACCATTCATCCGTGCATTGAATATTGCTGCTATATCTGGTCTGGTGATCCTTTTATATATTCTTGAGATTTTCAACAAAATCCAAAGAATGTAATGTTATTGGTCCTCACCTAGAATCACGACTTTACTTTCCCACCGCCAAAGTTTTCCTCATCAGAATCCATCTTGTACATTTATAAATTTACCATTCATCCGTGCATTGAATATTGCTGCCATATCTGGTCTGGTGCTCCTGTTATATATCTTGAGATTCTCAACAAAATCAAAAGAATATAATATTGGTCCTGGTTTCCCACCGCCAAAGTTTTCCTCATCAGAATCCATCTTGTATTTATAAATTTACTTCATCCGATTGAATTTGCTCAATCTGGTCTGGTGCTCCTGTTAATATCTTGAGATTTTCAAAAAATCCAAAGAATGTAATGTTATTGGTCCTCACCTAGAATCACGACTTTACTTTCCCACCGCCAAAGTTTTCCTCATCAGAATCCATCTTGTACATTTATAAATCTACCATTCATCCGTGTATTGAATATTGCTGCTTTATCTGGTCTGGTGATCCTTTTATATATTCTTGAGATTTTCAACAAAATCCAAAGAATATAATGTTATTGGTACTCACCTAGAATCACGACTTTACTTTCCCACCGCCAAAGTTTTCCTCATCAGAATCCATCTTGTACATTTATAAATTTACCATTCATCCGTGTATTGAATATTGCTGCCATTATCTGGTCTGGTGCTCCTGTTATATATCTTGAATTTTCAACAAAATCCAAAGAATGTAATGTTATTGGTCCTCACCTAGAATCACGACTTTACTTTCCCACCACCGCCAAAGTTTTTCTCATCAGAATCCATCTTGTACATTTATAAATTTACCATTCATCCGTGTATTGAATATTGCTGCCATATCTGATCTAGTGCTCCTGTTATATATCTTGAGATTTTCAACAAAATCCAAAGAATGTAATGTTATTGGTCCTCACCTAGAATCATGACTTTACTTTCCCACCGCCAAAGTTTTTCTCATCAAAATCCATCTTGTACATTTATAAATTTACCATTCATCCGTGCATTGAATATTGCTGCCATATCTGGTCTGGTGCTCCTGTTATATATCTTGAGATTCTCAACAAATTCCAAAGAATGTAATGTTATTGGTCCTCACCTAGAATCACGACTTTACTTTCCCACCGCCAAAGTTTTCCTCATCAGAATCCATCTTGTACATTTATAAATCTACCATTCATCCGTGCATTGAATATTGCTGCCATATCTGGTCTGGTGCTCCTGTTATATATCTTGAGATTTTCAACAAAATCCAAAGAATGTAATGTTATTGGTCCTCACCTAGAATCAAGACTTTACTTTCCCACCGCCAAAGTTTTCCTCATCAGAATCCATCTTGTACATTTATAAATTTACCATTCATCCGTGCATTGAATATTGCTGCTATATCTGGTCTGGTGATCCTTTTATATATCTTGAGATTCTCAACAAAATCCAAAGAATGTAATGTTATTGGTCCTCACCTAGAATCCATCTTGACATTTTAAATTTACTTTCCCACCGGTCCAAAGTTTTCCAAAAATCATCAGAATCCATCTTGCCAAAGTTTTTCCTCACATTTTGTATTTAAAATTTACCATTCATCCGTGTATTGAATATTGCTGCCATATCTGGTCTGGTGCTCCTGTTATATATCTTGAGATTTTCAACAAAATCCAAAGAATGTAATGTTATTGGTCCTCACCTAGAATCACGACTTTACTTTCCCACCGCCAAAGTTTTTCTCATCAGAATCCATCTTGTACATTTATAAATTTACCATTCATCCGTGCATTGAATATTGCTGCCTGGTATCTGGTCTGGTGCTCCTGTTATATCTTGAGATTTTCAACAAAATCCAAAGAATGTAATGTTATTGGTCCTCACCTAGAATCACGACTTTTAAATCTTTCCCACCGCCAAAGTTTTCCTCATCAGAATCCATCTTGTACATTTATAAATTTACCATTCATCCGTGCATTGAATATTGCTGCCATATCTGGTCTGGTGCTCCTGTTATATATCTTGAGATTTTCAACAAAATCCAAAAATGAATGTCCTGAATGTTATTGGTCCTCACCTAGAATCCATCTTGTACATTTATAAATTTCCCATTCACCGCCAAAGTTTTCTTGAGATTCTCATCAGAATCCATCTTGTACATTTATAAATTTTCTACCATTCATCCGTGCATTGAATATTGCTGCCATATCTGGTCTGGTGCTCCTGTTATATATCTTGAGATTTTCAACAAAATCCAAAGAATGTAATGTTATTGGTCCTCACCTAGAATCACGACTTTACTTTCCCACCGCCAAAGTTTTTATCATCAGAATCCATCTTGGTCCTCACCTACATTTATAAATTTACCATTCATCCGTGTATTGAATATTGCTGCCATATCTGGTCTGGTGCTCCTGTTATATATCTTGAGATTCTCAACAAAATCCAAAGAATGTAATGTTATTGGTCCTCACCTAGAATCATGACTTTACTTTCCCACCGCCAAATTTTTTCTCATCAGAATCCATCTTGTACATTTATAAATCTACCATTCATCCGTGCATTGAATATTGCTGCCATATCTGGTCTGGTGCTCCTGTTATATATCTTGAGATTCTCAACAAAATCCAAAGAATGTAATGTTATTGGTCCTCACCTAGAATCACGACTTTACTTTCCCACCGCCAAAGTTTTTCTCATCAGAATCCATCTTGTACATTTATAAATTTACCATTCATCCGTGCATTGAATATTGCTGCCATATCTGGTCTGGTGCTCCTTTTATATATTCTTGAGATTTTCAAGAAAATCCAAAGAATGTAATGTTATTGGTCCTCACCTAGAATCACGACTTTACTTTCCCACCGCCAAAGTTTTCCTCATCAGAATCCATCTTGTACATTTATAAATCTACCATTCATCCGTGCATTGAATATTGCTGCCATATCTGGTCTGGTGCTCCTTTATATATCTTGAGATTCTCAACAAAATCCAAAGAATGTAATGTTATTGGTCCTCACCTAGAATCACGACTTTACATTCCCACCGCCAAAGTTTTTCTCATCAGAATCCATCTTGTACATTTATAAATTTCATTCATCCGTGCATTGAATATTGCTGCTATATCTGGTCTGGTGATCCTTTTATATATCTTGAGATTTTCAATAAAATCAAAGAATGAATGTTATTGGTCATCTAGAATCACGACTTTACTTTCCCACCGCCAAAGTTTTCCTCATCAGAATCCATCTTGTACATTTATAAATTTACCATTCATCCGTGCATTGAATATTGCTGCCATATCTGATCTAGTGCTCCTGTTATATATCTTGAGATTTTCAACAAAATCCAAAGAATGTAATGTTATTGGTCCTCACCTAGAATCACGACTTTACTTTCCCACCGCCAAAGTTTTCTCATCAGAATCCATCTTGTACATTTATAAATCTACCATTCATCCGTGCATTGAATATTGCTGCCATATCTGGTCTGGTGCTCCTGTTATATATCTCTTGAGATTCTCAACAAAATCCAAAGAATGTAATGTTATTGGTCCTCACCTAGAATCACTGACTTTACTTTCCCACCGCCAAAGTTTTCCTCATCAGAATCCATCTTGTACATTTATAAATCTACCATTCATCCGTGCATTGAATATTGCTGCCATATCTGGTCTGGTGCTCCTGTTATATATCTTGAGATTTTCAACAAAATCCAAAGAATGTAATGTTATTGGTCCTCACCTAGAATCACGACTTTACTTTCCCACCGCCAAAGTTTTTCCTCATCAGAATCCATCTTGTACATTTATAAATTTACCATTCATCCGTGCATTGAATATTGCTGCCATATCTGGTCTGGTGCTCCTGTTATATATCTTGAGATTTTCAACAAAATCCAAAGAATGTAATGTTATTGGTCCTCACCTTTCCAGAATCAAGAATCTTTGTACTTTCCCACCGCCAAAGTTTTCCTCATCAGAATCCATCTTGTCTTGACATTTATAAATTTACCATTCATCCGTGCATTGAATATTGCTGCCATATCTGGTCTGGTGCTCCTGTTATATATCTTGAGATTCTCAACAAAATCCAAAGAATGTAATGTTATTGGTCCTCACCTAGAATCACGACTTTTACTTTCCCACCGCCAAAGTTTTTCTCATCAGAATCCATCTTGTACATTTATAAATCTACCATTCATCCGTGTATTGAATATTGCTGCCATATCTGGTCTGGTGCTCCTGTTATATATCTTGAGATTTTCAACAAAATCCAAAGAATGTAATGTTATTGGTCCTCACCTAGAATCACTCTTTCCCACCTAAAATCAGAATCCATCTTGACTTTATAAATTTCCATTCATCCGCCAATATTGCTTTTCTGGTGCTCATCAGATTTTCAACAAAAATCCAAAGAATGTAATGTTGGTCCTCACAGAATTTATAAAAGTTTTTCTATCAGAATCCATTTGTATTTATAAATCCGTGCATTGAATATTGCTGCCATATCTGGTCTGGTGCTCCTGTTATATATCTTGAGATTCTCAACAAATTCCAAAGAATGTAATGTTATTGGTCCTCACCTAGAATCAAGACTTTACTTTCCCACCGCCAAAGTTTTCCTCATCAGAATCCATCTTGTACATTTATAAATCTACCATTCATCCGTGCATTGAATATTGCTGCCATATCTGGTCTGGTGCTCCTGTTATATATCTTGAGATTTTCAACAAAATCCAAAGAATGTAATGTTATTGGTCCTCACCTAGAATCAAGAATTTTTACTTTCCCACCGCCAAAGTTTTTTCTCATCAGAATCCATCTTGTACATTTATAAATCTACCATTCATCCGTGCATTGAATATTGCTGCCATATCTGGTCTGGTGCTCCTGTTATATATCTTGAGATTCTCAACAAAATCCAAAGAATATAATGTTATTGGTCCTCACCTAGAATCACGACTTTACTTTCCCACCGCCAAAGTTTTCCTCATCAGAATCCATCTTGTACATTTATAAATTTACCATTCATCCGTGTATTGAATATTGCTGCCATATCTGATCTAGTGCTCCTGTTATATATCTTGAGATTTTCAACAAAATCCAAAGAATGTAATGTTATTGGTCCTCACCTAGAAGCATGACTTTACTTTCCCACCGCCAAAGTTTTTCTCATCAAAATCCATCTTGTACATTTATAAATCTACCATTCATCCATGCATTGAATATTGCTGCCATATCTGGTCTGGTGCTCCTGTTATATATCTTGAGATTCTCAACAAAATCCAAAGAATGTAATGTTATTGGTCCTCACCTAGAATCATGACTTTACTTTCCCACCGCCAAAGTTTTCCTCATCAGAATCCATCTTGTACATTTATAAATCTACCATTCATCCGTGCATTGAATATTGCTGCCAAAGAATATCTGGTCTGGTGAATCCATCTTGTTATATATCTTGTCATTCTCAACAAAATCCAAAGAATGTAATGTTATTGGTCCTCACCTAGAATCACGACTTTACTTTCCCACCGCCAAAGTTTTTTTATAAATCTCATCAGAATCCATCTTGTACATTTATAAATTTACCATTCATCCGTGCATTGAATATTGCTGCCATATCTGGTCTGGTGCTCTTGTTATATATATCTTGAGATTCTCAACAAAATCCAAAGAATGTAATGTTATTGGTCCTCACCTAGAATCACGACTTTACTTTCCCACCGCCAAAGTTTTTCAGAATCCATCATCAGAATCCATCTTGTACATTTATAAATCTACCATTCATCCGTGTATTGAATATTGCTGCCATATCTGGTCTGGTGCTCCTGTTATATATCTTGAGATTCTCAACAAAATCCAAAGAATGTAATGTTATTGGTCCTCACCTAGAATCACGACTTTACTTTCCCACCGCCAAAGTTTTTCTCATCAGAATCCATCTTGTACATTTATAAATCCATTCATCCATTCATCCTGCCATTGAATATTGTTATATATCTTGAGATTCTCAACAAAAAAATCCAAAGAATGCCCTCACCTAGAATCATCTTTCCCACCGGTTTTCTCATCAGAATCCATCTTGTTTATATATTCATCCGTGTCATTGCTTAATCTGGTCTGGTGCTCAAATATCTTGTCAAAGAATGTAATGTTATTGGTCCTCACCTAGAATCACGACTTTACTTTCCCACCGCCAAAGTTTTTCTCATCAGAATCCATCTTGTACATTTATAAATCTACCATTCATCCGTGCATTGAATATTGCTGCCATATATCTGGTCTGGTGCTCCTGTTATATATCTTGAGATTTCTCAACAAAATCCAAAGAATGTAATGTTATTGGTCCTCACCTAGAATCACGAATTTACTTTCCCACCGCCAAAGTTTTTCTCATCAGAATCCATCATGTACATTTATAAATCTACCATTCATCCGTGCATTGAATATTGCTGCCATATCTGGTCTGGTGCTCTTGTTATATATCTTGAGATTTTCAACAAAATCCAAAGAATGTAATGTTATTGGTCCTCACCTAGAATCACGACTTTACTTTCCCACCGCCAAAGTTTTTCTCATCATCCATCTTGACATTTATAAATCTACATTCTCCGTGCATTGAATATTGCATTTATAAATCTTGACATTCATCCGTCCAAAGAATGAATGTTATTGGTCCTCACCAGAATCATCTGGTCTCAGAATCCATCCTGTTTTATAAATATTCATCCGTGCATTGAATATTGCTGCCATATCTGGTCTGGTGCTCCAAAATATCTTGAGAAACAAAATCCAAAGAATTAATGTTATTGGTCCTCACCTAGAATCACGACTTTACTTTCCCACCGCCAAAGTTTTCTCTCATCAGAATCCATCTTGTACATTTATAAATCTACCATTCATCCGTGCATTGAATATTGCTGCCATATCTGGTCTGGTGCTCCTGTTATATATCTTGAGATTCTCAACAAAATCCAAAGAATGTAATGTTATTGGTCCTCACCTAGAATCACGACTTTTTTTTTCTCATCTTTCCCCACCGCCAAAGTTTTCTTCTCATCAGAATCCATCTTGCACATTTATAAATCTACCATTCATCCGTGTATTGAATATTGCTGCCATATCTGGTCTGGTGCTCCTGTTATATATCTTGAGATTCTCAACAAAATCCAAAGAATGTAATGTTATTGGTCCTCACCTAGAATCACGACTTTACTTTCCCACCGCCAAAGTTTTTCTCATCAGAATCCATCTTGCACATTTATAAATCTACCATTCATCCGTGTATTGAATATTGCTGCCATATCTGGTCTGGTGCTCCTGTTATATATCTTGAGATTCTCAACAAAATCCAAAGAATGTAATGTTATTGGTCCTCACCTAGAATCACGACTATATATCACCTTACTTTCCCACCGCCAAAGTTTTTCTCATCAGAATCCATCTTGTACATTTATAAATCTACCATTCATCCGTGCATTGAATATTGCTGCCATATCTGGTCTGGTGCTCCTGTTATATATCTTGAGATTCTCAACAAAATCCAAAGAATGTAATGTTATTGGTCCTCACCTAGAATCACGACTTTACTTTCCCACCGCCAAAGTTTTTCTCATCAGAATCCATCTTGTACATTTATAAATCTACCATTCATCCGTGCATTGAATATTGCTGCCATATCTGGTCTGTCTGGTTATATATCTTGAGATTCTCAACAAAATCCAAAGAATGTAATGTTATTGGTCCTCATAGAATCACGACTTTACTTTCCCACCGCCAAAGTTTTCCTCATCAGAATCCATCTTGTACATTTAAAATCTACCATTCATCCGTGCATTGAATATTGCTATATCTGGTCTGGTGCTCCTTTATATATCTTGAGATTCTCAACAAAATCCAAAGAATGTAATGTTATTGGTCCTCACCTAGAATCTTTTACTTTCCCACCGCCAAAGTTTTTCTCATCAGAATCCATCTTGTACATTTATAAATCTACCATTCATCCGTGCATTGAATATTGCTGCCATATCTGGTCTGGTGCTCCTGTTATATATCTTGAGATTCTCCACAAAAATCCAAAGAATGTAATGTTATTGGTCCTCACCTAGAATCACGACTTTACTTTCCCACCGCCAAAGTTTTTCTCATCAGAATCCATCTTGCACATTTATAAATCTACCATTCATCCGTGTATTGAATATTGCTGCCATATCTGGTCTGGTGCTCCTGTTATATATTGGTCTTGAATCACGATTCTTAACAAAATCCAAAAGAATGTAATGTTTGCTGCCATTGGTCCTCACCTAGAATCAAAGAATTTACTTTCCCACCGCCAAAGTTTTTCTCATCAGAATCCATCTTGCACATTTATAAATCTACCATTCATCCGTGCATTGAATATTGCTGCCATATCTGGTCTGGTGCTCCTGTTATATATCTTGTCATTCTTAACAAAATCCAAAGAATGTAATGTTATTGGTCCTCACCTAGAATCACGACTTTACTTTCCCACCGCCAAAGTTTTTCTCATCAGAATCCATCTTGCACATTTATAAATCTACCATTCATCCATGCAAATATTGCTAAATCTACCATTCATCCGTGCATTGAATATTGCTGCTCTGGTCTGGTATCTTGACATTCTCTCCAAAGAATATATATCTTGAATCACGATTCTTAACAAAATCCAAAATCCATCTTGAATGTAATGTCCGTATTGAATATTGTCCTCACCTAGAATCACGAAAATCCAGAATTAATTTCCCACCGCCAAAGTTTTTCTTTTTCATCAGAATCCATCTTGTACATTTATAAATCTACCATTCATCCGTGCATTGAATATTGCTGCCATATCTGGTCTGGTGCTCCTGTTATATATCTTGAGATTCTCAACAAAATCCAAAGAATGTAATGTTATTGGTCCTCACCTAGAATCACGACTTTACTTTCCCACCGCCAAAGTTTTTCCTCATCAGAATCCATCTTGTACATTTATAAATCTACCATTCATCCGTGTATTGAATATTGCTGCCATATCTGGTCTGGTGCTCCTGTTATATATCTTGAGATTCTCAACAAAATCCAAAGAATGTAATGTTATTGGTCCTCACCTAGAATCACGACTTTACTTTCCCACCGCCAAAGTTTTTCTCATCAGAATCCATCTTGCACATTTATAAATCTACCATTCATCCGTGTATTGAATATTGCTGCCATATCTGGTCTGGTGCTCCTGTTATATATCTTGTCATTCTTAACAAAATCCAAAGAATGTAATGTTATTGGTCCTCACCTAGAATCACGACTTTACTTTCCCACCGCCAAAGTTTTTCTCATCAGAATCCATCTTGCACATTTATAAATCTACCATTCATCCGTGTATTGAATATTGCTGCCATATCTGGTCTGGTGCTCCTGTTATATATCTTGTCATTCTTAACAAAATTAATGTTATTGGTCCTCACAAAATTTACTTTCCCACCGCCAAAAGAATGTAATTTATTACCATTGGTCCTCATATCTGGTCTAGAATCCTGTTATATATCTTGACTTTACTTTCCTCACCTACCGCCAAAAGTTTTTTCTCATCAGAATCCATCTTGCACATTTATAAATCTACCATTCATCCGTGCATTGAATATTGCTGCCATATCTGGTCTGGTGCTCCTGTTATATATCTTGTCATTCTTAACAAAATCCAAAGAATGTAATGTTATTGGTCCTCACCTAGAATCACGACTTTACTTTCCCACCGCCAAAGTTTTTCTCATCAGAATCCATCTTGTACATTTATAAATCTACCATTCATCCGTGCATTGAATATTGCTGCCATATCTGGTCTGGTGCTCCTGTTATATATCTTGAGATTTTCAACAAAATCCAAAAGAATGTAATGTTATTGGTCCTCACCTAGAATCACGACTTTACTTTCCCACCGCCAAAGTTTTTTCTCATCAGAATCCATCTTGCACATTTATAAATCTACCATTCATCCGTGCATTGAATATTGCTGCCATATCTGGTCTGGTGCTCCTGTTATATATCTTGAGATTCTCCTGTTGTAATGTTATTGGTCCTCACCTAGAATCACGACTTTACTTTCCCACCGCCAAAGTTTTTCTCATCAGAATCCATCTTGTACATTTATAAATCTACCATTCATCCGTGCATTGAATATTGCTGCCATATCTGGTCTGGTGCTCCTGTTATATATCTTGAGATTCTCAACAAAATCCAAAGAATGTAATGTTATTGGTCCTTTACTTTTCCTAGAATCACATTTACTTTATATCTGGTTTCCCAAAAATGTAATGTTATTGGTCCGCCAAAGTTTTTCTCATCAGAATCCATCTTGTACATTTATAAATCTACCATTCATCCGTGCATTGAATATTGCTGCCATATCTGGTCTGGTGCTCCTGTTATATATCTTGAGATTCTCAACAAAATCCAAAGAATGTAATGTTATTGGTCCTCACCTAGAATCACGACTTTACTTTCCCACCGCCAAAGTTTTTCTCATCAGAATCCATCTTGCACATTTATAAATCTACCATTCATCCGTGTATTGAATATTGCTGCCATATCTGGTCTGGTGCTCCTGTTATATATCTTGAGATTCTCAACAAAATCCAAAGAATGTAATGTTATTGGTCCTCACCTAGAATCAGAATCACCGAAAGTTTTCTCATCAGAATCCATTTCCCACCTACCAAAGTTTTATTGCTCATATCTGAATCCATATATCTTGAGCACATTTATAAATCTACCATTCATCCTCACCTAGAATTGAATATTTCCCACCGCCAAAGTTTTTCTCATCAGAATCCATCTTGGTTTATAAATCTACCATTCATCCGTATTGAATATTGCTGCCATATCTTCTGGTGCTCCTGTTATATATCTTGAATTCTCAAAAAATCCAAAGAATGTAATGTTATTGGTCCTCACCTAGAATCACGACTTTTTACTTTCCCACCGCCAAAGTTTTTTATATATCTCATCAGAATCCATCTTGCACATTTATAAATCTACCATTCATCCGTGATTGAATATTGCTGCCATATCTGGTCTGCCCTGTTATATATCTTGGTCTGGTTATTGCCTCACCTGAATTATATTTTTTCTCATCTCCATCTTGAAATCTACCATTCATCCGTGATTGCTGCTCAACCTGTTAAAATTCTCCAAAATCCAAAGAATGTAATGTTATTGGTCCTCACCTAGAATCACGACTTTACTTTCCCACCGCCAAAGTTTTTCTCATCAGAATCCATCTTGTACATTTATAAATCTACCATTCATCCGTGCATTGAATATTGCTGCCATATCTGGTCTGGTGCTCCTGTTATATATCTTGAGATTCTCAACAAAATCCAAAGAATGTAATGTTATTGGTCCTCACCTAGAATCACGACTTTACTTTCCCACCATAAAGTTTTTCTCATCAGAATCCATCTTGTACATTTATAAATCTACCATTCATCCGTGCATTGAATATTGCTGCCATATCTGGTCTGGTGCTCCTGTTATATATCTTGAGATTCTCAACAAAATCCAAAGAATGAATGTAATGTTATTTCCCACCGGTCCTCACCTAGAATCATTCATCCGTGCATTGAATATTGCTGCCATTTACTTTCCCACCGCCAAAGTTTTTCTCATCAGAATCCATCTTGCACATTTATAAATCTACCATTCATCCGTGCATTGAATATTGCTGCCATATCTGGTCTGGTGCTCCTGTTATATATCTTGACATTCTCAACAAAATCCAAAGAATGTAATGTTATTGGTCCTCACCTAGAATCACGACTTTACTTTCCCACCGCCAAAGTTTTTCTCATCAGAATCCATCTTGTACATTTATAAATCTACCATTCATCCGTGCATTGAATTGCTGCCATTCTGGTCTGCCATATCTGGTCTCCAAAGAATGTAATGTTATTGGTCCCTCCTGTTATATATCTTGAATCCATCTCATTTACAAAATTCATCCGTGTAAATATTGAATGGTAATGTTATTTGAGTTCTCACCTAATGAATCAAGACTTTACTTTCCCACCGCCAAAGTTTTTCTCATCAGAATCCATCTTTCACATTTATAAATCTACCATTCGTCCATGCATTGAATATTGCTGCCATATCTGGTCTGGTGCTCCTGTTATATATCTTGACATTCTTAACAAAATCCAAAGAATGTAATGTTATTGGTCCTCACCTAGAATCACGACTTTACTTTCCCACCGCCAAAGTTTTCTCATCAGAATCCATCTTGCACATTTATAAATCTACCATTCATCCGTGCATTGAATATTGCTGCCATATCTGGTCTGGTGCTCCTGTTATATATCTTGAGATTCTCAACAAAATCCAAAGAATGTAATGTTATTGGTCCTCACCTAGAATCAAGACTTTACTTTCCCACCGCCAAAGTTTTTCTCATTCATCCTTGCATTGAATCCATCTTGGTACATTTATAAATCTACCATTCATCCGTGGTCCTTGAATATTGCTGCCATATCTGGTCTGGTGCTCCTGTTATATATCTTGGTGCATTCTTAACAAAATCCAAAGAATGTAATGTTATTGGTCCTCACCTAGAATCAAGACTTTACTTTCCCACCGCCAAAGTTTTTCTCTCATCAGAATCCATCTTCCACATTTATAAATCTACCATTCATCCGTGCATTGAATATTGCTGCCATATCTGGTCTGGTGAATCTCCTTGTTATATATCTTGAATATTGCTGCCATGATTTTCTCCAGGTCTGTGCTCCTGTTAAAATCAAAAAATCAAATGAATGTAATGTTATTGGTCCTCACCTAGAATCAAGACTTTACTTTCCCAAAAAGTTTTTCTCATCAGAATCCATCTTGTACATTTAAAATGTCCGTATTGAATATTGTCCATCTGGTCTGGTGCTCCTGTTATATATCTTGAGATTCTCCACAAAATCAAATGAATGTAATGTTATTGGTCCTCACCTAGAATCACGACTTTACTTTCCCACCGCCAAAGTTTTTTCTCATCAGAATCCATCTTGTACATTTATAAATCTACCATTCATCCGTGCATTGAATATTGCTGCCATATCTGGTCTGGTGCTCCTGTTATATATCTTGAGATTCTCAACAAAATCCAAAGAATGTAATGTTATTGGTCCTCACCTAGAATCACGACTTTACTTTCCCACCGCCAAAGTTTTTCTCTTCAGAATCCAAATTGTACATTTATAAATCTACCATTCATCCGTGCATTGAATATTGCTGCCATATCTGGTCTGGTGCTCCTGTTATATATCTTGAGATTCTCAACAAAATCCAAAGAATGTAATGTTATTGGTCCTCACCTAGAATCACGACTTTACTTTCCCACCGCCAAAGTTTTTCTCATCAGAATCCATCTTGTACATTTATAAATCTACCATTCATCCGTGCATTGAATATTGCTGCCATATCTGGTCTGGTGCTCCTGTTATATATCTTGAGATTCTCCACAAAATCCAAAGAATGTAATGTTATTGGTCCTCACCTAGAATCACGACTTTACTTTCCCACCGCCAAAGTTTTTTCTCATCAGAATCCATCTTGTACATTTATATAAATCTACCATTCATCCGTGCATTGAATATTGCTGCCATATCTGGTCTGGTCCTGTTATATATCTTGGTTCTCCAAAATGTAATATATCTCACCTAGAATCAAGACTTTATTTTCCCACCAAAATTTTTCTCATCAAATCCATCTTGTACATTTAATGTTTCATCCATGCATTGTATTGCCTATCACTCCTGTTATATATCTTGAATTCTCCACAAAAATCCAAAAGAATGTAATTTATTGGTCCCACCTAGAATCAGTTTTTTCCCACCGCCAAAGTTTTTCTCATCAGAATCCATCTTGTACATTTATAAATCTACCATTCATCCGTGCATTGAATATTGCTGCCATATCTGGTCTGGTGCTCCTGTTATATATCTTGACATTCTCAACAAAATCCAAAGAATGTAATGTTATTGGTCCTCACCTAGAATCACGACTTTACTTTCCCACCGCCAAAGTTTTTCTCATCAGAATCCATCTTGTACATTTATAAATCTACCATTCATCCGTACATTGAATATTGCTGCCATATCTGGTCTGGTGCTCCTGTTATATATCTTGCCAAAAGTTTTTTCTCATCAAATCAAAATCCAAAGAATGTAATGTTATTGGTCCTCACCTAGAATCATGTTATTGGTCCTCACCTAGAATCACGACTTTACTTTCCCACCGCCAAAGTTTTTTGGTCTCATCAGAATCCATCTTGTACATTTATAAATCTACCATTCATCCGTGCATTGAATATTGCTGCCATATCTGGTCTGGTGCTCCTGTTATATATCTTGAGATTCTTGAAAGAATTCTTAACCTCAAAATTTACCAAAAGAATGTAATTGTTATTTATAAATCCATTCATCCGAATTGAATATTGCTGACTTTGGTTTCCCATATATCTTGAGATTCTCCGCCAAAGTTTTTATTGGTCCTCACCTCAATCAGAATTTCCATCTTTTTCTCATCAGAATCCATCTTTTTATAAATCTACCATTCATCCGTGCATTGAATATTGCTGCCATATCTGGTCTGGTGCTCCTGTTATATATCTTGAGATTCTCAACAAAAATCCAAAGAATGTAATGTTATTGGTCCTCACCTAGAATCACGACTTTACTTTCCCACCGCCAAAGTTTTTCTCATCAGAATCCATCTTGTACATTTATAAATCTACCATTCATCCGTGCATTGAATATTGCTGCCATATCTGGTCTGGTGCTCCTGTTATATATCTTGAGATTCTCCACAAAATCCAAAGAATGTAATGTTATTGGTCCTCACCTAGAATCACGACTTTACTTTCCCACCGCCAAAGTTTTTCTCATCAGAATCCATCTTGTACATTTATAAATCTACCATTCATCCGTGCATTGAATATTGCTGCCATATCTGGTCTGGTGCTCCTGTTATATATCTTGAGATTCTCAACAAAATCCAAAGAATGTAATGTTATTGGTCCTCACCTAGAATCACGACTTTACTTTCCCACCGCCAAAGTTTTTCTCATCAGAATCCATCTTGCACATTTATAAATCTACCATTCATCCGTGCATTGAATATTGCTGCCATATCTGGTCTGGTGCTCCTGTTATATATCTTGACATTCTCAACAAAATCCAAAGAATGTAATGTTATTGGTCCTCACCTAGAATCACGACTTTACTTTCCCACCGCCAAAGTTTTCTCATCAGAATCCATCTTGTACATTTATAAATCTACCATTCATCCGTTGAATTGAATATTGCTGCCATATCTGGTCTGAATGTATATATCTTGTAGAATCTTTAACAAAATCCAAAAATGTTTTTATTGGTCCTCACCTAGAATCACGACTTTACTTTCCCACCGCAAAATCAAAAGAATGTAGTTTTTCTCATCAATCAATCCATCTTTTCTACATTTATAAATCTACCATTCATCCGTGCATTGAATATTGCTGCCATATCTGGTCTGGTGCTCCTGTTATATATCTTGAGATTCTCAACAAAATCCAAAGAATGTAATGTTATTGGTCCTCACCTAGAATCACGACTTTACTTTCCCACCGCCAAAGTTTTTCTCATCAGAATCCATCTTGTACATTTATAAATCTACCATTCATCCGTGCATTGAATATTGCTGCCATATCTGGTCTGGTATATCTTGAGATTCTCTCCAAAGAATTATATTATCCTGAGAATCAAGACTCTCCACCGCCAAATCCAAAGAATTTAAAATCTACCATTCATTTGAATCCCATCACCTCCTGTTATATATCTTGAGAATCAAAAGAATTTAATTTCCCCTCCCTAGAATCAGTTTTTTCCCACCGCTTTTTCTCATCAGAATCCATCTTGTACATTTATAAATCTACCATTCATCCGTGCATTGAATATTGCTGCCATATCTGGTCTGGTGCTCCTGTTATATATCTTGAGATTCTCAACAAAATCCAAATGAATGTAATGTTATTGGTCCTCACCTAGAATCACGACTTTACTTTCCCACCGCCAAAGTTTTTCTCATCAGAATCCATCTTGTACATTTATAAATCTACCATTCATCCGTGCATTGAATATTGCTGCCATATCTGGTCTGGTGCTCCTGTTATATATCTTGAGATTCTCCTCACAAAATCCAAAAGAATGTAATGTTATTGGTCCTCACCTAGAATCAATTCACTTTACTTTCCCACCGCCAAAGTTTTTCTCATCAGAATCCATCTTGTACATTTATAAATCTACCATTCATCCGTGTATTGAATATTGCTGCCATATCTGGTTATATATCTTGGTTCTCCACAAAATCAAAAGAATTATATATCCTTAGAATCACGATTTACTTTCCCAAAAAGTTTTTCTCATCCAAAATCCATCTTTCACATTTATAAATCTACCATTCATCCGTGCATTGAATATTGCTGCCATATCTGGTCTGGTGCTCCTGTTATATATCTTGAGATTCCCACCGCCAAATGTTTTTGGTCCTCATCTAGAATCCATTTACTTTCCCACCGCCAAAGTTTTTCTAAATCCATCTTGTACATTCCATTCATCCGTGCATTGAATATTGCTGCCATATCTGGTCTGGTGCTCCTGTTATATATCTTGAGATTCTCAACAAAATCCAAAGAATGTAATGTTATTGGTCCTCACCTAGAATCAAGACTTTAGAATCCATCTTGTACATTTATAAATCTACCATTCATCCGTGCATTGAATTTACTTTATATATCTTGACCGCAAAATCAAAGAATTTTGTTATTGGTCCTCATCAGAATCCATTTATACTTGTTTTCTCATCAGAATCCATTTGTATAAAATCTACCATTCATCCGTGCATTGAATATTGCTGCCATATCTGGTCTGGTGCTCCTGTTATATATCTTGAGATTCTCCACAAAATCAAAGAATGTAATGTTATTGGTCCTCACCTAGAATCACGACTTTACTTTCCCACCGCCAAAGTTTTTCTCATCAGAATCCATCTTGTACATTTATAAATCTACCATTCATCCGTGTATTGAATATTGCTGCCATATCTGGTCTGGTGCTCCTGTTATATATCTTGAGATTCTCAACAAAATCAAATGAATGTAATGTTATTGGTCCTCACCTAGAATCAAGACTTTACTTTCCCACCGCCAAAGTTTTTCTCATCAGAATCCATCTTGTACATTTATAAATCTACCATTCATCCGTACATTGAATATTGCTGCCATATCTGGTCTGGTGCTCCTGTTATATATCTTGAGATTCTCCAACAAAATCAAAAGAATGTAATGTTATTGGTCCTCACCTAGAATCAAGACTTTACTTTCCCACCGCCAAAGTTTTTCTCATCAGAATCCATCTTGTACATTTATAAATCTACCATTCATCCGTGCATTGAATATTGCTGCCATATCTGGTCTGGTGCTCCTGTTATATATCTTGAGATTCTCCACAAAATCAAAAGAATGTAATGTTATTGGTCCTCACCTAGAATCAAGACTTTACTTTCCCACCGCCAAAGTTTTTCTCATCAGAATCCATCTTGTACATTTATAAATCTACCATTCATCCGTGCATTGAATATTGCTGCCATATCTGGTCTGGTGCATATCTGGTCTCCAAAGAAT
This sequence comes from Acanthosepion pharaonis, assembly GCA_903632075.3. Lineage (NCBI taxonomy): Eukaryota > Metazoa > Mollusca > Cephalopoda > Sepiida > Sepiidae > Acanthosepion > Acanthosepion pharaonis. The sequence continues at coordinate 1,076,755 of CAHIKZ030005356.1, read as the reverse complement.
GTGGTCCTCACCTAGAATCCTGTTATATATCTTTCTCATCAGAATCCATCTTGATTTAAAATCTACCATTCATCCGTGCAAATATCCAAAGAATTCTCCACAAAATCAAATGAATGTAATGTTATTGGTCCTCACCTAGAATCAAGACTTTACTTTCCCACCGCCAAAGTTTTTCTCATCAGAATCCATCTTGTACATTTATAAATCTACCATTCATCCGTGCATTGAATATTGCTGCCATATCTGGTCTGGTGCTCCTGTTATATATCTTGAGATTCTCCACAAAATCCAAAGAATGTAATGTTATTGGTCCTCACCTAGAATCAAGACTTTTACTTTCCCACCGCCAAAGTTTTTCTCATCAGAATCCATCTTGTACATTTATAAATCTACCATTCATCCGTGCATTGAATATTGCTGCCATATCTGGTCTGGTGCTCCTGTTATATATCTTGAGATTCTCCACAAAATCCAAATGAATGTAATGTTATTGGTCCTCACCTAGAATCAAGACTTTACTTTCCCACCGCCAAAGTTTTTCTCATCAGAATCCATCTTGTACATTTATAAATCTACCATTCATCCGTGCATTGAATATTGCTGCCATATCTGGTCTGGTGCTCCTGTTATATATCTTGAGATTCTTTTCACAAAATCCAAAAATCTACCATTCAATGTAATGTTATTGGTCCTCACCTAGAATCACGACTTTACTTTCCCACCGCCAAAGTTTTTCTCATCAGAATCCATCTTGTACATTTATAAATCTACCATTCATCCGTGCATTGAATATTGCTGCCATATCTGGTCTGGTGCTCCTGTTATATATCTTGAGATTCTCCACAAAATCAAATGAATGTAATGTTATTGGTCCAAGACTTTACTTTCCCCACCGCCAAAGTTTTTTCTAGAATCCATCTTTACATTTATAAATCCCATTCATCCGTGCATTGAATATTTTTTGGTCTCATCATCTTGAATCTCATCTTGTAATGTTATTTACCTAGAATAAATTTACTTTCCCACCGCCAAAGTTTTCATCCATCTTGTACATTTATAATATTGCCTGCCATTGCTGCCATATCTGGTCTGGTGCTCCTGTTATATATCTTGAGATTCTCCAACAAAATCAAAAGAATGTAATGTTATTGGTCCTCACCTAGAATCAAGACTTTACTTTCCCACCGCCAAAGTTTTTCTCATCAGAATCCATCTTGTACATTTATAAATCTACCATTCATCCGTGCATTGAATATTGCTGCCATATCTGGTCTGATGCTCCTGTTATATATCTTGAGATTCTCAACAAAATCAAAAGAATGTAATGTTATTGGTCCTCACCTAGAATCACGACTTTACTTTCCCACCGCCAAAGTTTTTTCTCATCAGAATCCATCTTGTACATTTATAAATCTACCATTCATCCGTGCATTGAATATTGCTGCCATATCTGGTCTGATGCTCCTGTTATATATCTTGAGATTCTACAAAAAATCAAATGAATGTAATGTTATTGGTCCTCACCTAGAATCAAGACTTTACTTTCCCACCGCCAAAGTTTTTCTCATCAGAATCCATCTTGTACATTTATAAATCTACCATTCATCCGTGCATTGAATATTGCTGCCATATCTGGTCTGGTGCTCCTGTTATATATCTTGAGATTCTCCACAAAATCAAAAGAATGTAATGTTATTGGTCCTCACCTAGAATCAAGACTTTACTTTCCCACCGCCAAAGTTTTTCTCATCAGAATCCATCTTGTACATTTATAAATCTACCATTCATCCGCATTGAATATTGCTGCCATATCTGGTCTGGTGCTCCTGTTATTCTCCACAAAATCAAATGAATATTGAATCAAGACTTTTACTTTCCCACCATTCCAAAGCTCATCATATCTTCATCCATCCATATCTGGTCTGGTGCTCCTGTTATATATCTTGAGATTCTCCAAAATCAAATGAATGTAATGTTATTGGTCCTCACCTAGAATCAAGACTTTACTTTCCCACCGCCAAAGTTTTTCTCATCAGAATCCATCTTGCACATTTATAAATCTACCATTCATCCGTGCATTGAATATTGGTCTGCCATATCTGGTCTGGTGCCTCCTAGAATCATTTATTTCCCATCTTGAGAATTCTTGTACATTTATAAATCTAAATCCAAATATTGAATGTCTGGTCTGGTGTTATTATCTTGGTCCTCACAAAATCTAGAATCCTCACCTAGAATCAAGACTTTACTTTCCCACCGCCAAAGTTTTTCTCATCAGAATCCATCTTGTACATTTATAAATCTACCATTCATCCGTGCATTGAATATTGCTGCCATATCTGGTCTGGTGCTCCTGTTATATATCTTGAGATTCTCCAACAAAATCAAATGAATGTAATGTTATTGGTCCTCACCTAGAATCAAGACTTTACTTTCCCACCGCCAAAGTTTTTCTCATCAGAATCCATCTTGTACATTTATAAATCTACCATTCATCCGTGCATTGAATATTGCTGCCATATCTGGTCTGGTGCTCCTGTTATATATCTTGAGATTCTCAACAAAATCCAAAGAATGTAATGTTATTGGTCCTCACCTAGAATCAAGACTTTACTTTCCCACCGCCAAAGTTTTTCTCATCAGAATCCATCTTGTACATTTATAAATCTACCATTCATCCGTACATTGAATATTGCTGCCATATCTGGTCTGGTGCTCCTGTTATATATCTTGAGATTCTCCACAAAATCCAAAGAATGTAATGTTATTGGTCCTCACCTAGAATCAAGAATTTCCCACCGCCAAAGTTTTTCATCAGAATCCATCTTGTACATTTATAAATCCCATTCCCGTGCATTGAATATTGCTGCCATTTTCTGGTGCTCATATATATCTTGAATCCATCTTGTAATGTTATTTCCTCACCTAGAATCAAATTTACTTTCCCACCAAAGTTTTCATCCCATCTTGTGCATTGAATAATTTGCTGCCATATCTGGTCTGGTGCTCCTGTTATATATCTTGAGATTCTCCACAAAATCAAAAGAATGTAATGTTATTGGTCCTCACCTAGAATCACGACTTTACTTTCCCACCGCAAAGTTTTCTCATCAGAATCCATCTTGCACATTTATAAATCTACCATTCATCCGTGCATTGAATATTGCTGCCATATCTGGTCTGGTGCTCCTGTTATATATCTTGAGATTCTCCACAAAATCAAATGAATGTAATGTTATTGGTCCTCACCTAGAATCACTTGACTTTACTTTCCCACCGCCAAAGTTTTTTGAGATTCTCATCAGAATCCATCTTGTACATTTATAAATCTACCATTCATCCGTGCATTGAATATTGCTGCCATATCTGGTCTGGTGCTCCTGTTATATATCTCCACAAAATCAAATGAATGATTCCTCCACCTAAAATTTACTTTCCCCAAAAGATCATCCATCTTGTAATTTATAAATCTACCATTCATCCGTTTGAATTGGTCCTGGTGCTCCTGTTATATATCTTGAGATTCTAGAAAATCAAATGAATGAATGTTTTGGTCCTTTCCTTTACTTTCCCGCCAAAGTTTTTCTCATCAGAATCCATCTTGTACATTTATAAATCTACCATTCATCCGTGCATTGAATATTGCTGCCATATCTGGTCTGGTGCTCCTGTTATATATCTTGAGATTCTCCACAAAATCAAATGAATGTAATGTTATTGGTCCTCACCTAGAATCAAGACTTTACTTTCCCACCGCCAAAGTTTTTCTCATCAGAATCCATCTTGTACATTTATAAATCTACCATTCATCCGTGCATTGAATATTGCTGCCATATCTGGTCTGGTGCTCCTGTTATATATCTTGAGATTCTCCACAAAATCAAATGAATGTAATGTTATTGGTCCTCACCTAGAATCAAGACTTTACTTTCCCACCGCCAAAGTTTTTCTCATCAGAATCCATCTTGTACATTTATAAATCTACCATTCATCCGTGCATTGAATATTGCTGCCATATCTGGTCTGGTGCTCCTGTTATATATCTTGAGATTCTCCACAAAATCCAAATGAATGTAATGTTATTGGTCCTCACCTAGAATCAAGACTTTCTTGTACTTTAAATCCCATTCATCCATGCCGCCAAATATCTGTTTTTTTATCATCAGAATCCATCTTGTACATTTATAAATCAAGACTTTACTTTCCACCATTCATCCGTGCATTGAATATTGCTGCCATATCTGGTCTGGTGCTCCTGTTATATATCTTGAGATTCTCCAACAAAATCAAAAGAATGTAATGTTATTGGTCCTCACCTAGAATCAAGACTTTACTTTCCCACCGCCAAAGTTTTTCTCATCAGAATCCATCTTGTACATTTATAAATCTACCATTCATCCGTGCAATATTGAATATTGCTTGCCTCCACAAAATATCTGGTCTGGTGCTTTACTTTTCCCACCGTTTTCTCATATCCATCTTGAGATTTGCTGCTCTGGTCTGGTGCAAAATCAAAATCAAATGAATGTAATGTTATTGGTCCTCACCTAGAATCAAGACTTTACTTTCCCACCGCCAAAGTTTTTCTCATCAGAATCCATCTTGTACATTTATAAATCTACCATTCATCCGTGCATTGAATATTGCTGCCATATCTGGTCTGGTGCTCCTGTTATATATCTTGAGATTCTCCACAAAATCAAATGAATGTAATGTTATTGGTCCTCACCTAGAATCAAGACTTTACTTTCCCACCGCCAAAGTTTTTCTCATCAGAATCCATCTTGTACATTTATAAATCTACCATTCATCCTTGCATTGAATATTGCTGCCATATCTGGTCTGGTGCTCCTGTTATATATCTTGAGATTCTCCACAAAATCCAAATAATGTAATGTTATTGGTCCTCACCTAGAATCACGACTTTACTTTCCCACCGCCAAAGTTTTTCTCATCAGAATCCATCTTGTACATTTATAAATCTACCATTCATCCGTACATTGAATATTGCTGCCATATCTGGTCTGGTGCTCCTGTTATATATCTTGAGATTCTCCACAAAATCAAATGAATGTAATGTTATTGGTCCTCACCTAGAATCAAGACTTTACTTTCCCACCGCCAAAGTTTTTCTCATCAGAATCCATCTTGTACATTTATAAATCTACCATTCATCCGTGCATTGAATATTGCTGCCATATCTGGTCTGGTGCTCCTGTTATATATCTTGAGATTCTCCACAAAATCAAATGAATGTAATGTTATTGGTCCTCACCTAGAATCAAGACTTTACTTTCCCACCGCCAAAGTTTTTCTCATCAGAATCCATCTTGTACATTTATAAATTCTACCATTCATCCTGTGCATTGAATATTGCTGCCATATCTGGTCTGGTCCATCTTGCTCCTTTTAAATATATCTTGAGATTCTCCACAAAATCAAATGAATGTAATGTTATTGGTCCTCACCTAGAATCAAGACTTTACTTTCCCACCGCCAAAGTTTTTCTCATCAGAATCCATCTTGTACATTTATAAATCTACCATTCATCCATGCATTGAATATTGCTGCCATATCTGGTCTGGTGCTCCTGTTATATATCTTGAGATTCTCCACAAAATCAAATGAATGTAATGTTATTGGTCCTCACCTAGAATCAAGACTTTACTTTCCCACCGCCAAAGTTTTTCTCATCAGAATCCATCTTGTACATTTATAAATCTACCATTCATCCGTGCATTGAATATTGCTGCCATATCTGGTCTGGTGCTCCTGTTATATATCTTGAGATTCTCCACAAAATCAAATGAATGTAATGTTATTGGTCCTCACCTAGAATCAAGACTTTACTTTCCCACCGCCAAAGTTTTTATCATCAGAATCCATCTGGTCTGGTGCTCCTGTTATATATCTTGATTTATAAATCCTCACCATTCATCCGTGCATTTTTCTCAATATTTGTACATTTTATAAATCTACCATTCATCCGTGGTTGAATATTGCTGCCATATCTGGTCTGGTGCTCCTGTTATATATCTTGAGATTCTCCACAAAATCAAATGAATGTAATGTTATTGGTCCTCACCTAGAATCAAGACTTTACTTTCCCACCATCTTTCCAAAGTTTTATCTCATCAGAATCCATCTTGTACATTTATAAATCTACCATTCATCCGTGCATTGAATATTGCTGCCATATCTGGTCTGGTGCTCCTGTTATATATCTTGAGATTCTCCACAAAATCAAATGAATGTAATGTTATTGGTCCTCACCTAGAATCAAGACTTTACTTTCCCACCGCCAAAGTTTTTCTCATCAGAATCCATCTTGTACATTTATAAATCTACCATTCATCCGTGCATTGAATATTGCTGCCATATCTGGTCTGGTGCTCCTGTTATATATCTTGAGATTCTCCAAAAAAATCAAATGAATGTAATGTTATTGGTCCTCACCTAGAATCAAGACTTTACTTTCCCACCGCCAAAGTTTTTCTCATCAGAATCCATCTTGTACATTTATAAATCTACCATTCATCCATGCATTGAATATTGCTGCCATATCTGGTCTGGTGCTCCTGTTATATATCTTGAGATTCTCCACAAAATCAAATGAATGTAATGTTATTGGTCCTCACCTAGAATCAAGACTTTACTTTCCCACCGCCAAAGTTTTTCTCATCAGAATCCATCTTGTACATTTATAAATCTACCATTCATCCGTGCATTGAATATTGCTGCCATATCTGGTCTGGTGCTCCTGTTATATATCTTGAGATTCTCCACAAAATCAAATGAATGTAATGTTATTGGTCCTCACCTAGAATCAAGACTTTACTTTCCCACCGCCAAAGTTTTTCTCATCAGAATCCATCTTGTACATTTATAAATCTACCATTCATCCGTGCATTGAATATTGCTGCCATATCTGGTCTGGTCTGGTGAGATCCTCAAATGAATGTAATGTTATATATCTTGAATCAAGATTCTCCCCAAAAGTTTTTCTCAAATCCATGTAATTTATAAATTACCATTCATCCCTCACCTTGAAATCAAGATCTGGTCTGGTGCTTTTATATATCTTTCCCCACCGCCAAAGTTTTGGTCCTCATCAGAATTTTTACATTCCATCTTTGTACATTTATAAATCTACCATTCATCCGTGTATTGAATATTGCTGCCATATCTGGTCTGGTGCTCCTGTTATATATCTTGAGATTCTCCACAAAATCAAATGAATGTAATGTTATTGGTCCTCACCTAGAATCAAGACTTTACTTTCCCACCGCCAAAGTTTTTCTCATCAGAATCCATCTTGTACATTTATAAATCTACCATTCATCCGTGCATTGAATATTGCTGCCATATCTGGTCTGGTGCTCCTGTTATATATCTTGAGATTCTCCACAAAATCAAAAATGAATGTTAATGAATCAAGACTTATTGGTCCTCATCCTTTAGAATTCATCCGTGCATTGAATATTTATCTTTCCCACCTTGCCTCCAAAAATCAAATGAATTTTTATTGGTCATCAGAATCCATCTTTTTCTCATCAGAATCCATCTTGTACATTTATAAATCTACCATTCATCCGTGCATTGAATATTGCTGCCATATCTGGTCTGGTGCTCCTGTTATATATCTTGAGATTCTCCACAAAATCAAATGAATGTAATGTTATTGGTCCTCACCTAGAATCAAGACTTTACTTTCCCACCGCCAAAGTTTTTCTCATCAGAATCCATCTTGTACATTTATAAATCTACCATTCATCCGTGCATTGAATATTGCTGCCAATGAATGAATCAAGAATGTCTATTGTCCTCCCTGTTATATATCTTGAGATTCTCCACAAAATCAAATGAATGTAATGTTATTGGTCCTCACCTAGAATCAAGACTTTACTTTCCCACCGCCAAAGTTTTTTTCTCATCAGAATCCATCTTGTACATTTATAAATCTACCATTCATCCGTGCATTGAATATTGCTGCCATATCTGGTCTGGTGCTCCTGTTATATATCTTGAGATTCTCCACAAAATCAAATGAATGTAATGTTATTGGTCCTCACCTAGAATCAAGACTTTACTTTCCCACCGCCAAAGTTTTTCTCATCAGAATCCATCTTGTACATTTATAAATCTACCATTCATCCGTGCATTGAATATTGCTGCCATATCTGGTCTGGTGCTCCTGTTATATATCTTGAGATTCTCCAGAAAATCAAATGAATGTAATCTCACCTAGAATCAAGACTTTATTTACCGCCAAAGTTTTCTCATCAGAATCCATCTTGTACATTTATAAATCTACCATTCATCCGTGAATTGAATATTGCTGCCATATCTGGTCTGGTGCTCCTGTTATATATCTTGAGATTCTCCACAAAATCAAATGAATGTAATGTTATTGGTCCTCACCTAGAATCAAGACTTTACTTTCCCACCGCCAAAGTTTTTCTCATCAGAATCCATCTTGTACATTTATAAATCTACCATTCATCCGTGCATTGAATATTGCTGCCATATCTGGTCTGGTGCTCCTGTTATATATCTTGAGATTCTCCACAAAATCAAATGAATGTAATGTTATTGGTCCTCACCTAGAATCAAAACTTTAATTTCCCACCGCCAAAGTTTTTCTCATCAGAATCCATCTTGTACATTTATAAATCTACCATTCATCCGTGCATTGAATATTGCTGCCATATCTGGTCTGGTGCTCCTGTTATATATCTTGAGATTCTCCACAAAATCAAATGAATGTAATGTTATTGGTCCTCACCTAGAATCAAGACTTTTACTTTCCCACCATAAGTTTTTTCTCATCAGAATCCATCTTGTACATTTATAAATCTACCATTCATCCGTGCATTGAATATTGCTGCCATCTCTGGTCTGGTGCTCCTGTTATATATCTTGAGATTCTCCACAAAATCAAATGAATGTAATGTTATTGGTCCTCACCTAGAATCAAGACTTTACTTTCCCACCGCCAAAGTTTTTTCTCATCAGAATCCATCTTGTACATTTATAAATCTACCATTCATCCGTGCATTGAATATTGCTGCCATATCTGGTCTGGTGCTCCTGTTATATATCTTGAGATTCTCCACAAAATCAAATGAATGTAATGTTATTGGTCCTTAAGGTGGTCCTCACCTAGAATCAAGACTTTACTTTCCCACCGCCAAAGTTTTTCTCATCAGAATCCATCTTGTACATTTATAAATCTACCATTCATCCGTGCATTGAATATTGCTGCCATATCTGGTCTGGTGCTCCTGTTATATATCTTGAGATTCTCCACAAAATCAAATGAATGTAATGTTATTGGTCCTCACCTAGAATCAAGACTTTACTTTCCCACCGCAAAAAATTTTTCCCATCAGAATCCATCTTGTACATTTATAAATCTACCATTCATCCGTGCATTGAATATTGCTGCCATATCTGGTCTGGTGCTCCTGTTATATATCTTGAGATTCTCCACAAAATCAAATGAATGTAATGTTATTGGTCCTCACCTAGAATCAAGACTTTACTTTCCCACCGCCAAAGTTTTTCTCATCAGAATCCATCTTGTACATTTATAAATCTACCATTCATCCGTGCATTGAATATTGCTGCCATATCTGGTCTGGTGCTCCTTATTATATATCTTGAGATTCTCCACAAAATCAAATGAATGTAATGTTATTGGTCCTCACCTAGAATCAAGACTTTACTTTCCCACCGCCAAAGTTTTTCTCATCAGAATCCATCTTGTACATTTATAAATCTACCATTCATCCGTGCATTGAATATTGCTGCCATATCTGGTCTGGTGCTCCTGTTATATATCTTGAGATTCTCCACAAAATCAAATGAATGAATAATGTTATTGGTCCTCACCTAGAATCAAGAAATCTTTTAATTTCCCACCACAAGACTTTACTTTCCCACCGCCAAAGTTTTTCTCATCAGAATCCATCTTGTACATTTATAAATCTACCATTCATCCATGCATTGAATATTGCTGCCATATCTGGTCTGGTGCTCCTGTTATATATCTTGAGATTCTCCACAAAAATCAAATGAATGTAATGTTATTGGTCCTCACCTAGAATCAAGACTTTACTTTCCCACCGCCAAAGTTTTTCTCATCAGAATCCATCTTGTACATTTATAAATCTACCATTCATCCGTGCATTGAATATTGCTGCCATATCTGGTCTGGTGCTCCTGTTATATATCTTGAGATTCTCCACAAAATCAAATGAATGTAATGTTATTGGTCCTCACCTAGAATCAAGACTTTACTTTCCCACCGCCAAAGTTTTTTCTCATCAGAATCCATCTTGTACATTTATAAATCTACCATTCATCCGTGCATTGAATATTGCTGCCATATCTGGTCTGGTGCTCCTGTTATATATCTTGAGATTCTCCACAAAATCAAAATGTAATGTTATTGGTCCTCACCTAGAATCAAGACTTTACTTTCCCACCGCCAAAGTTTTTCTCATCAGAATCCATCTTGTACATTTATAAATCTACCATTCATCCTGCATTGAATATTGCTGCCATATCTGGTCTGGTGCTCCTGTTATATATCTTGAGATTCTCCACAAAATCAAAATGAATGTAATGTTATTGGTCCTCACCTAGAATCAAGACTTTAAGTTTTTTCTCATCAGAATCCATCTTGTACATTTATAAATCTACCATTCATCCGTGCATTGAATATTGCTGCCATATCTGGTCTGGTGCTCCTGTTATATATCTTGAGATTCTCCACAAAATCAAATGAATGTAATGTTATTGGTCCTCACCTAGAATCAAGACTTTACTTTCCCAGAATCAAGACTTTACTTCCATCCTGGTCACCGCCAAAAAATCAAATGTTTTTATTGGTCCTCATCAGAATCCATCTTGTACATTTATAAATCTACCATTCATCCGTGCATTGAATATTGCTGCCATATCTGGTCTGGTGCTCCTGTTATATATCTTGAGATTCTCCACAAAATCAAATGAATGTAATGTTATTGGTCCTCACCTAGAATCAAGACTTTACTTTCCCACCGCCAAAGTTTTTCTCATCAGAATCCATCTTGTACATTTATAAATCTACCATTCATCCGTGCATTGAATATTGCTGCCATATCTGGTCTGGTGCTCCTGTTATATATCTTGAGATTCTCCACAAAATCAAATGAATGTAATGTTATTGGTCCTCACCTAGAATCAAGACTTTACTTTCCCACCGCCAAAGTTTTTCTCATCAGAATCCATCTTGTCCACATTTATAAATCTACCATTCATCCGTGCATTGAATATTGCTGCCATATCTGGTCTGGTGCATCCTGTTATATATCTTGAATATTGATTCTCCATATCTTGAAAAAAATCAAATGAATGTAATGTTATTGGTCCTCACCTAGAATCAAGACTTTACTTTCCCACCGCCAAAGTTTTTCTCATCAGAATCCATCTTGTACATTTATAAATCTACCATTCATCCGTGCATTGAATATTGCTGCCATATCTGGTCTGGTGCTCCTGTTATATATCTTGAGATTCTCCACAAAATCAAATGAATGTAATGTTATTGGTCCTCACCTAGAATCAAGACTTTACTTTCCCACCGCCAATCAGAATCCATCTTGTTTTATAAATCTACCATTCATCAGAATCCATCTTCTGTACTTGATTTATAAATCCTACCATTCATCCGTTTTTCTCATCATTCTTGAATATTGCATCCCATTGATCTGGTCTGGTCTGGTGCTCCTGTTATATATCTTGAGATTCTCCACAAAATCAAATGAATGTAATGTTATTGGTCCTCACCTAGAATCAAGACTTTACTTTCCCACCGCCAAAGTTTTTCTCATCAGAATCCATCTTGTACATTTATAAATCTACCATTCATCCCGTGCATTGAATATTGCTGCCATATCTGGTCTGGTGCTCCTGTTATATATCTTGAGATTCTCCACAAAATCAAATGAATGTAATGTTATTGGTCCTCACCTAGAATCAAGACTTTACTTTCCCACCGCCAAAGTTTTTCTCATCAGAATCCATCTTGTACATTTATAAATCTACCATTCATCCGTGCATTGAATATTGCTGCCATATCTGGTCTGGTGCTCCTGTTATATATCTTGAGATTCTCCACAAAAATCAAATGAATGTAATGTTATTGGTCCTCACCTAGAATCAAGACTTTACTTTCCCACCGCCAAAGTTTTTCTCATCAGAATCCATCTTGTACATTTATAAATCTACCATTCATCCGTGCATTGAATATTGAATATTGGTCTGGTGCCCTGTTATATCTGGTCTCCACAAAATGAATGTAATGTTATTGGTCCTGTTATTTATTTCCCCATCTTGAGATTTTCTCATCAAAATCCATCTTGTAATTTATAATGTAATTCATTATTGGTCCTCTGGTGCCTAGAATTCTCCAAGAATGTAATTTATTTCCTCCTAGAATCACCGCCAAAGTTTTTCTCATCAGAATCCATCTTGTACATTTATAAATCTACCATTCATCCGTGCATTGAATATTGCTGCCATATCTGGTCTGGTGCTCCTGTTATATATCTTGAGATTCTCCACAAAATCAAATGAATGTAATGTTATTGGTCCTCACCTAGAATCAAGACTTTACTTTCCCACCGCCAAAGTTTTTCTCATCAGAATCCATCTTGTACATTTATAAATCTACCATTCATCCATGCATTGAATATTGCTGCCATATCTGGTCTGGTGCTCCTGTTATATATCTTGAGATTCTCCACAAAATCAAATGAATGTAATGTTATTGGTCCTCACCTAGAATCAAGACTTTACTTTCCCACCGCCAAAGTTTTTCATCAGAATCCATCTTGTACATTTATAAATCTACCATTCATCCGTGCATTGAATATTGCTGCCATATCTGGTCTGGTGCTCCTGTTATATATCTTGAGATTCTCCACAAAATCAAATGAATGTAATGTTATTGGTCCTCACCTAGAATCAAGACTTTACTTTCCCACCGCCAAAGTTTTTCTCATCAGAATCCATCTTGTACATTTATAAATCTACCATTCATCCGTGCATTGAATATTGCTGCCATATCTGGTCTGGTGCTCCTGTTATATATCTTGAGATTCTCCACAAAATCAAATGAATGTAATGTTATTGGTCCTCACCTAGAATCAAGACTTTACTTTCCCACCGCCAAAGTTTTTTCTCATCAGAATCCATCTTGTACATTTATAAATCTACCATTCATCCGTGCATTGCATTGAATATTGCTCCCATATCTGGTCTGGTGCTCCTGAATATATATCTTTCCCAGATTCTCCACAAAATCAAATGAATGTAATGTTATTGGTCCTCACCTAGAGAATCAAGACTTTACTTTCCCACCGCCAAAGTTTTTCTCATCAGAATCCATCTTGTACATTTATAAATCTACCATTCATCCGTGCATTGAATATTGCTGCCATATCTGGTCTGGTGCTCCTGTTATATATCTTGAGATTCTCCACAAAATCAAATGAATGTAATGTTATTGGTCCTCACCTAGAATCAAGACTTTACTTTCCCACCGCCAAAGTTTTTCTCATCAGAATCCATCTTGTACATTTATAAATCTACCATTCATCCGTGCATTGAATATTGCTGCCATATCTGGTCTGGTGCTCCTGTTATATATCTTGAGATTCTCCACAAAATCAAATGAATGTAATGTTATTGGTCCTCACCTAGAATCAAGACTTTACTTTCCCACCGCCAAAGTTTTCTCATCAGAATCCATCTTGTACATTTATAAATCTACCATTCATCCGTGCATTGAATATTGCTGCCATATCTGGTCTGGTGCTCCTGTTATATATCTTGAGATTCTCCACAAAATCAAATGAATGTAATGTTATTGGTCCTCACCTAGAATCAAGACTTTACTTTCCCACCGCCAAAGTTTTTCTCATCAGAATCCATCTTGTACATTTATAAATCTACCATTCATCCGTGCATTGAATATTGCTGCCATATCTGGTCTGGTGCTCCTGTTATATATCTTGAGATTCTCCACAAAATCAAATGAATGTAATGTTATTGGTCCTCACCTAGAATCAAGACTTTACTTTCCCACCGCCAAAGTTTTTCTCATCAGAATCCATCTTGTACATTTATAAATCTACCATTCATCCGTGCATTGAATATTGCTGCCATATCTGGTCTGGTGCTCCTGTTATATATCTTGAGATTCTCCACAAAATCAAATGAATGTAATGTTATTGGTCCTCACCTAGAATCAAGACTTTACTTTCCCCACCGCCAAAGTTTTTCTCATCAGAATCCATCTTGTACATTTATAAATCTACCATTCATCCTTGCATTGAATATTGCTGCCATATCTGGTCTGGTGCTCCTGTTATATATCTTGAGATTCTCCACAAAATCAAATGAATGTAATGTTATTGGTCCTCACCTAGAATCAAGACTTTACTTTCCCACCGCCAAAAATTTTTCCCATCAGAATCCATCTTGTACATTTATAAATCTACCATTCATCCGTGCATTGAATATTGCTGCCATATCTGGTCTGGTGCTCCTGTTATATATCTTGAGATTCTCCACAAAATCAAATGAATGTAATGTTATTGGTCCTCACCTAGAATCAAGACTTTACTTTCCCACCGCCAAAGTTTTTCTCATCAGAATCCATCTTGTACATTTATAAATCTACCATTCATCCGTGCATTGAATATTGCTGCCATATCTGGTCTGGTGCTCCTGTTATATATCTTGAGATTCTCCACAAAATCAAATGAATGTAATGTTATTGGTCCTCACCTAGAATCAAGACTTTACTTTCCCACCGCCAAAGTTTTTCTCATCAGAATCCATCTTGTACATTTATAAATCTACCATTCATCCGTGCATTGAATATTGCTGCCATATCTGGTCTGGTGCTCCTGTTATATATCTTGAGATTCTCCACAAAATCAAATGAATGTAATGTTATTGGTCCTCACCTAGAATCAAGACTTTACTTTCCCACCGCCAAAGTTTTTTCCCACTCATCAGAATCCATCTTGTACATTTATAAATCTACCATTCATCCGTGCATTGAATATTGCTGCCATATCTGGTCTGGTGCTCCTGTTATATATCTTGAATCAAGATTCTCCACCACAAAATCAAATCTTGAATGTAATGTTTCATCCACATGCATTGAATCCTCACTGGTGCTCCTGTTATATATCTTGAATCAAAAATCAAATGAATGTAATTTAGAATCTTTCCCCACCGCCAAAGTTTTTCTCATCAGAATCCATCTTGTACATTTATAAATCTACCATTCATCCGTGCATTGAATATTGCTGCCATATCTGGTCTGGTGCTCCTGTTATATATCTTGAGATTCTCCACAAAATCAAATGAATGTAATGTTATTGGTCCTCACCTAGAATCAGACTTTTACTTTCCCACCGCCAAAGTTTTTCTCATCAGAATCCATCTTGTACATTTATAAATCTACCATTCATCCGTGCATTGAATATTGCTGCCATATCTGGTCTGGTGCTCCTGTTATATATCTTGAGATTCTCCACAAAATCAAATGAATGTAATGTTATTGGTCCTCACCTAGAATCAAGACTTTACTTTCCCACCGCCAAAGTTTTTCTCATCAGAATCCATCTTGTACATTTATAAATCTACCATTCATCCGTGCATTGAATATTGCTGCCATATCTGGTCTGGTGCTCCTGTTATATATCTTAGAGATTCTCCACAAATCAAATCCATCTTGTACAATGTTCATCCATGCATTGTTTGCTGCCATATTGGTCCTCACCTAGAAATGTTATTGGTCCTCAAGAATCTTTACTTTCCCACCGCCAAAGTTTTTCTCATCAGAATCCATCTTGTACATTTATAAATCTACCATTCATCCATGTGCATTGAATATTGCTGCCATATCTGGTCTGGTGCTCCTGTTATATATCTTGAGATTCTCCACAAAAATCAAATGAATGTAATGTTATTGGTCCTCACCTAGAATCAAGACTTTACTTTCCCACCGCCAAAGTTTTTCTCATCAGAATCCATCTTGTACATTTATAAATCTACCATTCATCCATGCATTGAATATTGCTGCCATATCTGGTCTGGTGCTCCTGTTATATATCTTGAGATTCTCCACAAAATCAAATGAATGTAATGTTATTGGTCCTCACCTAGAATCAAGACTTTACTTTCCCACCGCCAAAGTTTTTCTCATCAGAATCCATCTTGTACATTTATAAATCTACCATTCATCCGTGCATTGAATATTGCTGCCATATCTGGTCTGGTGCTCCTGTTATATATCTTGAGATTCTCCACAAAATCAAATGAATGTAATGTTATTGGTCCTCACCTAGAATCAAGACTTTACTTTCCCACCGCCAAAGTTTTTCTCATCAGAATCCATCTTGTACATTTATAAATCTACCATTCATCCGTGCATTGAATATTGCTGCCATATCTGGTCTGGTGCTCCTGTTATATATCTTGAGATTCTCCACAAAATCAAATGAATGTAATGTTATTGGTCCTCACCTAGAATCAAGACTTTACTTTCCCACCGCCAAAGTTTTTCTACCATTCATCCATGCATTGAATATTGCTGCCATATCTGGTCTGGTGCAGAATCCATCTTGTAATGTTATTTATAAAATCAAGACTACCATTCATCCGTCCATTGAATATTGCTTGCCATATCTGGTCTGGTGCTCCTTTATATATCTTGAGATTCTCCACAAAATCAAATGAATGTAATGTTATTGGTCCTCACCTAGAATCAAGACTTTACTTTCCCACCGCCAAAGTTTTTCTCATCAGAATCCATCTTGTACATTTATAAATCTACCATTCATCCGTGCATTGAATATTGCTGCCATATCTGGTCTGGTGCTCCTGTTATATATCTTGAGATTCTCCACAAAATCAAATGAATGTAATGTTATTGGTCCTCACCTAGAATCAAGACTTTACTTTCCCACCGCCAAAGTTTTTCTCATCAGAATCCATCTTGTACATTTATAAATCTACCATTCATCCGTGCATTGAATATTGCTGCCATATCTGGTCTGGTGCTCCTGTTATATCTTGAGATTACAAAATCAAATGAATGTAATGTTATTGGTCCTTAGAATCAAGACTTTACTTTCCCCACCGCCAAAGTTTTTCTCATCAAAATCTTGTACATTTATAAATCTACCATTCATCCATGCATTGAATATTGCTGCCATATCTGTCTGGTGCTCACTGTTATATATCTTGAGATTCTCCACAAAATCAAATGAATGTAATGTTATTTTCCCAATCAAGACTTTACACCGCCAAAGTTTTTCTCATCAGAATCCATCTTGTACATTTATAAATCTACCATTCATCCGTGCATTGAATATTGCTGCCATATCTGGTCTGGTGCTCCTGTTATATATCTTGAGATTCTCCACAAAATCAAATGAATGTAATGTTATTGGTCCTCACCTAGAATCAAGACTTTACTTTCCCACCGCCAAAGTTTTTCTCATCAGAATCCATCTTGTACATTTATAAATCTACCATTCATCCATGCATTGAATATTGCTGCCATATCTGGTCTGGTGCTCCTGTTATATATCTTGAGATTCTCCACAAAATCAAATGAATGTAATGTTATTGGTCCTCACCTAGAATCAAGACTTTACTTTCCCACCGGTTTTCTCCAGAATCCATCTTGTATATAAATCTACCATTCATCCGTGCATTGAATATTGCTGCCATATCTGGTCTGGTGCTCCATATATCTTGAGATTCTCCACAAAATCAAATGAATTGTTATTGGTCCTCACCTATCAAGAATTTCCATCCAAAGTTTTTCTCATCAGAATCCATCTTGTACATTTAAAATCTACCATTCATCCATGCATTGAATATTGCTGCCATATCTGGTCTGGTGCTCCTGTTATATATCTTGAGATTCTCCACAAAATCAAAATGAATGTAATGTTATTGGTCCTCACCTAGAATCAAGACTTTACTTTCCCACCGCCAAAGTTTTTCTCATCAGAATCCATCTTGTACATTTATAAATCTACCATTCATCCGTGCATTGAATATTGCTGCCATATCTGGTCTGGTGCTCCTGTTATATATCTTGAGATTCTCCACAAAATCAAATGAATGTAATGTTATTGGTCCTCACCTAGAATCAAGACTTTACTTTCCCACCGCCAAAGTTTTTTCTCATCAGAATCCATCTTGTACATTTATAAATCTACCATTCATCCATGCATTGAATATTGCTGCCATATCTGGTCTGGTGCTCCTGTTATATATCTTGAGATTCTCCACAAAATCAAATGAATGTAATGTTATTGGTCCTCACCTAGAATCAAGACTTTACTTTCCCACCGCCAAAGTTTTTCTCATCAGAATCCATCTTGTACATTTATAAATCTACCATTCATCCGTGCATTGAATATTGCTGCCATATCTGGTCTGGTGCTCCTGTTATATATCTTGAGATTCTCCACAAAATCAAATGAATGTAATGTTATTGGTCCTCACCTAGAATCAAGACTTTACTTTCCCACCGCCAAAGTTTTTCTCATCAGAATCCATCTTGTACATTTATAAATCTACCATTCATCCGTGCATTGAATATTGCTGCCATATCTGGTCTGGTGCTCCTGTTATATATCTTGAGATTCTCCACAAAATCAAATGAATGTAATGTTATTGGTCCTCACCTAGAATCAAGACTTTACTTTCCCACCGCCAAAGTTTTTCTCATCAGAATCCATCTTGTACATTTATAAATCTACCATTCATCCGTGCATTGAATATTGCTGCCATATCTGGTCTGGTGCTCCTGTTATATATCTTGAGATTCTCCACAAAATCAAATGAATGTAATGTTATTGGTCCTCACCTAGAATCAAGACTTTACTTTCCCACCGCCAAAGTTTTTCCTCATCAGAATCCATCTTGTACATTTATAAATCTACCATTCATCCGTGCATTGAATATTGCTGCCATATCTGGTCTGGTGCTCCTGTTATATATCTTGAGATTCTCCACAAAATCAAATGAATGTAATGTTATTGGTCCTCACCTAGAATCAAGACTTTTTCTTTCCCACCGCCAAAGTTTTTCTCATCAGAATCCATCTTGTACATTTATAAATCTACCATTCATCCGTGCATTGAATATTGCTGCCATATCTGGTCTGGTGCTCCTGTTATATATCTTGAGATTCTCCACAAAATCAAAAGAATGTAATGTTATTGGTCCTCACCTAGAATCAAGACTTTACTTTCCCACCGCCAAAGTTTTTCTCATCAGAATCCATCTTGTACATTTATAAATCTACCATTCATCCGTGCATTGAATATTGCTGCCATATCTGGTCTGGTGCTCCTGTTATATATCTTGAGATTCTCCAAAAAAATCCAAATGAATGAATAATGTTATTGGTCCTCACCATAGAATCACCATTCATCCGATTGAATATTTGCCATATCTTTCCCACCGCCAAAATCAAGTTTTTTTTTCATCAGAATCCAAATTTTTTTCATCAGAATCCATCTTGTACATTTATAAATCTACCATTCATCCGTGCATTGAATATTGCTGCCATATCTGGTCTGGTGCTCCTGTTATATATCTTGAGATTCTCCTCAAAATCAAATTTCCCACCGAATGTAATGTTATTGGTCCTCACCTAGAATCAAGACTTTATATATCTTTCCCACCGCCAAAGTTTTTCCCACCGCCAAAGTTTTCATCAGAATCCATCTTGTACATTTATAAATCTACCATTCATCCGTGCATTGAATATTGCTGCCATATCTGGTCTGGTGCTCTGTTATATATCTTGAGATTCTCAACAAAATCAAATGAATGTAATGTTATTGGTCCTCACCTAGAATCAAGACTTTTACTTTCCCACCGCCAAAGTTTTTTTCATCAGAATCCATCTTGTACATTTATAAATCTACCATTCATCCGTGCATTGAATATTGCTGCTATATCTGGTCTGGTGCTCCTGTTATATATCTTGAGATTCTCCACAAAATCAAAAGAATGTAATGTTATTGGTCCTGGAATCAAAGACTTTTACTTTCCACCGCCAAAGAAGAATCCATCTTGTACATTTATAAATTACCGTTCATCATTGAATATTGCTGCCATATCTGGTCTGGAGCTCCTGTTATAATCTTGAGATTCCCAAAAATCAAATGAATTTTTATTGGTCCTCACCTAGAATCATTTACTTTCCCAGAAAAGTTTTTCATCAGAATCCATCTTGTACATTTATAAATCTACCATTCATCCGTGCATTGAATATTGCTGCCATATCTGGTCTGGTGCTCCTGTTATATATCTTGAGATTCTCCACAAAATCAAAAGAATGTAATGTTATTGGTCCTCACCTAGAATCAAGACTTTACTTTCCCACCGCCAAAGTTTTTCTCATCAGAATCCATCTTGTACATTTATAAATCTACCATTCATCCGTGCATTGAATATTGCTGCCATATCTGGTCTGGTGCTCCTGTTATATATCTTGAGATTCTCAACAAAATCAAATGAATGAATGTTATTGTTCATTAGAATCAAGACTTTACCCCACCGCCAAAGTTTTTCTCATCAGAATCCATCTTGTACATTTTATAATCTACCATTCATCCGTTTGAATATTGCCTGGTCTGGTGCTCCGCCTTGAGAAAAAATCAAATGAATGTAATTTATTGGTCCTCATAGAATCAAGAATTTCCCATCTCATCAGAATCCATCTTGTACATTTATAAATCTACCATTCATCCGTGCATTGAATATTGCTGCCATATCTGGTCTGGTGCTCCTGTTATATATCTTGAGATTCTCAACAAAATCAAAAGAATGTAATGTTATTGGTCCTCACCTAGAATCACGACTTTACTTTCCCACCGCCAAAGTTTTTTCTCATCAGAATCCATCTTGTACATTTATAAATCTACCATTCATCCGTGCATTGAATATTGCTGCCATATCTGGTCTGGTGCTCCTGTTATATATCTTGAGATTCTCAACAAAATCAAAAGAATGTAATGTTATTGGTCCTCACCTAGAATCAAGACTTTACTTTCCCACCGCCAAAGTTTTTCTCATCAGAATCCATCTTGTACATTTATAAATCTACCATTCATCCGTGCATTGAATATTGCTGCCATATCTGGTCTGGTGCACCTGTTATATATCTTGAGATTCTCCACAAAATCAAATGAATGTAATGTTATTGGTCCTCACCTAGAATCAAGACTTTTACTTTCCCACCGCCAAAGTTTTTCTCATCAGAATCCATCTTGTACATTTATAAATCTACCATTCATCCGTGCATTGAATATTGCTGCCATATCTGGTCTGTTTGGTCCTGTTATATATCTTGAGATTCTCAACAAAATCAAATCCTTGAATGTAATGTTATTGGTCCTCACCTAGAATCAAGACTTTACTTTCCCACCGCCAAAGTTTTTCTCATCAGAATCCATCTTGAATATTTATAAATCTACCATTCATCCGTGCATTGAATATTGCTGCCATATCTGGTCTGGTGCTCCTGTTATATATCTTGAGATTCTCAACAAAATCCAAAGAATGTAATGTTATTGGTCCTCACCTAGAATCATATACTTTACTTTCCCACCGCCAAAGTTTTTGGTCCTCATCAGAATCCATCTTGTACATTTATAAATCCATACCATTCATCCGTGCATTGAATATTGCTGCCATATCTGGTCTGGTGCTCCTGTTATATATCTTGAGATTCTCAACCAAATCCAAAGAATGTAATGTTATTGGTCCTCACCTAGAATCAAGACTTTACTTTCCTACCACCAAAGTTTTTCTCATCAGAATCCATCTTGTACATTTATAAATCTACCATTCATCCGTGCATTGAATATTGCTGCCATATCTGGTCTGGTGCTCCTGTTATATATATCTTGAGATTCTCAACAAAATCAAAGAATGTAATGTTATTGGTCCTCACCTAGAATCAAGACTTTACTTTCCCACCGCCAAAATTTTCTCATCAGAATCCATCTTGTACATTTATAAATCTACCATTCATCCGTGCATTGAATATTGCTGCCATATCTGGTCTGGTGCTCCTGTTATATATCTTGAGATTCTCAACAAAATCCAAAGAATGTAATGTTATTGGTCCTCACCTAGAATCACGACTTTACTTTCCCACCGCCAAAGCTTTCCTCATCAGAATCCATCTTGTACATTTATAAATTTACCATTCATCCGTGCATTGAATATTGCTGCCCTATCTGGTCTGGTGCTCCTGTCATATATCTTGAGATTCTCAACAAAATCAAAAGAATGTAATGTTATTGGTCCTCACCTAGAATCACGACTTTTACTTTCCCCACCGCCAAAGTTTTCTCATCAGAATCCATCTTGTACATTTATAAATCTACCATTCATCCGTGCATTGAATATTGCTGCCATATCTGGTCTGGTGCTCCTGTTATATATCTTGAGATTTTCAACAAAAATCCAAATTGAATGAATAATGTTATTGGTCCTCACCTAGAATCCATCTTGACTTTCTTTCATCCCACCGCCAAAGTTTTCCTCATCAGAATCCATCTTGTACATTTATAAATCTACCATTCATCCGTGCATTGAATATTGCTGCCATATCTGGTCTGGTGCTCCTGTTATATATCTTGAGATTCTCAACAAAATCAAAAGAATGTAATGTTATTGGTCCTCACCTAGAATCACGACTTTACTTTCCCACCGCCAAAGTTTTTCTCATCAGAATCCATCTTGTACATTTATAAATCTACCATTCATCCGTGCATTGAATATTGCTGCCATATCTGGTCTGGTGCTCCTGTTATATCTTGAGATTCTCCACAAAATCCAAAGAATGTAATGTTATTGGTCCTCACCTAGAATCAAGACTTTACTTTCCACCGCCAAAGTTTTCTCATCAGAATCCATCTTGTACATTTATAAATCTACCATTCATCCGTGCATTGAATATTGCTGCCATATCTGGTCTGGTGCTCCTGTTATATATTTTCTCCAAAATCAAATGAATGTAATGTTATTGGTCCTCACTCACCTAGAATCAAGACTTTACTTTCCCACCGCCAAAGTTTTTCTCATCAGAATCCATCTTGTACATTTATAAATCTACCATTCATCCGTGCATTGAATATTGCTGCCATATCTGGTCTGGTGCTCCTGTTATATATCTTGAGATTTTCAACAAAATCAAAGAATGTAATGTTATTGGTCCTCACCTAGAATCAAGACTTTACTTTCCCACCGCCAAAGTTTTTTCTCATCAGAATCCATCTTGTACATTTATAAATCTACCATTCATCCGTGTATTGAATATTGCTGCCATATCTGGTCTGGTGCTCCTGTTATATATCTTGAGATTCTCCACAAAATCAAAAGAATGTAATGTTATTGGTCCTCACCTAGAATCAAGACTTTACTTTCCCACCGCCAAAGTTTTTCTCATCAGAATCCATCTTGTACATTTATAAATCTACCATTCATCCGTGCATTGAATATTGCTGCCATATCTGGTCTGGTGCTCCTGTTATATATTCTTGAGATTTTCAACAAAATCAAAAGAATGTAATGTTATTGGTCCTCACCTAGAATCAAGACTTTACTTTCCCACCGCCAAAGTTTTTCTCATCAGAATCCATCTTGTACATTTATAAATTTACCATTCATCCGTGCATTGAATATTGCTGCCATATCTGGTCTGGTGGTCTGTTATATATCTTGAGATTTTCAACAAAATCCAAAGAATGTAATGTTATTGGTCCTCAGAATCAAGACTTTGCTTTCCCAGAATCCATCTTGTACATTTATAAATCTTTCATCCGTGCATTGAATATTGCTGCTTTGGTCCCACCGCTCAAAAATCAAATAGATTTTTATTGGTCCTCATCAGAATCCATCTTCCATCTTGTACATTTATAAATCTACCATTCATCCGTGCATTGAATATTGCTGCCATATCTGGTCTGGTGCTCCTGTTATATATCTTGAGATTCTCCACAAAATCCAAAAGAATGTAATGTTATTGGTCCTCACCTAGAATCACGACTTTACTTTCCCACCGCCAAAGTTTTTCTCATCAGAATCCATCTTGTACATTTATAAATCTACCATTCATCCGTGCATTGAATATTGCTGCCATATCTGGTCTGGTGCTCCTGTTATATATCTTGAGATTTTCAACAAAATCCAAAGAATGTAATGTTATTGGTCCTCACCTAGAATCAAGACTTTACTTTCCCACCGCCAAAGTTTTCCTCATCAGAATCCATCTTGTACATTTATAAATCTACCATTCATCCGTGCAATATTGAATATTGCTCTGGTATATCTGGTCTGGTCAAATGTTATTGGTCCTATAGAATCATTTTCCCACCAATTTTTCAACAAAATCCAAAAAATTCATCCGTGCAATGTTATCTGGTCCTCACCTGTTATATATCTTCAAATGAATTTAATGTTTCCCACCTAGAAAGTTTTCCTCATCAGAATCCATCTTGTACATTTATAAATTTACCATTCATCCGTGCATTGAATATTGCTGCCATATCTGGTCTGGTGCTCCTGTTATATATCTTGAGATTCTCAACAAAATCCAAAGAATGTAATGTTATTGGTCCTCACCTAGAATCATGACTTTACTTTCCCACCGCCAAAGTTTTTCTCATCAAAATCCATCTTGTACATTTATAAATCTACCATTCATCCATGTATTGAATATTGCTGCCATATCTGGTCTGGTGCTCCTGTTATATATCTTGAGATTCTCAACAAAATCCAAAGAATGTAATGTTATTGGTCCTCACCTAGAATCACCTTTCCCAGAATTTTCACGATCTTGTACATTTATAAATTTACCATTCATCCGTGCATTTATCTTGAGATTCTCACTTTCCCTCACCTAGAATCACGACTTTAAAAAGTTTTCCTCATCAGAATCCATCTTGTACATTTATAAATTTACCATTCATCCGTGCATTGAATATTGCTGCCATATCTGGTCTGGTGGTCCTGTTATATATCTTGAGATTTTCAACAAAATCCAAAGAATGTAATGTTATTGGTCCTCACCTAGAATCACGAATTTACTTTCCCACCCATAAAGTTTTTCCTCATCAGAATCCATCTTGCACATTTATAAATCTACCATTCATCCGTGCATTGAATATTGCTGCCCTATCTGGTCTGGTGCTCCTGTTATATATCTTGAGATTCTCAACAAAATCCAAAGAATGTAATGTTATTGGTCCTCACCTAGAATCACGACTTTACTTTCCCACCGCCAAAGTTTTCTCATCAGAATCCATCTTGTACATTTATAAATTTACCATTCATCCGTGCATTGAATATTGCTGCCATATCTGGTCTGGTGCTCCTGTTATATATCTTGAGATTCTCAACAAAATCCAAAGAATGTAATGTTATTGGTCCTCACCTAGAATCACGAATTTACTTTCCCACCGCCAAAGTTTTCCTCATCAGAATCCATCTTGTACATTTATAAATCTACCATTCATCCGTGCATTGAATATTGCTGCCATATCTGGTCTGGTGCTCCTGTTATATATCTTGAGATTTTCAACAAAATCCAAAGAATGTAATGTTATTGGTCCTCACCTAGAATCAAGACTTTTTTTTTCCCACCGCCAAAGTTTTTCCTCTCATCAGAATCCATCTTGTACATTTATAAATTTACCATTCATCCGTGCATTGAATATTGCTGCCATATCTGGTCTGGTGCTCCTGTTATATATCTTGAGATTCTCAACAAAATCCAAAGAATGTAATGTTATTGGTCCTCACCTAGAATCACGACTTTACTTTCCCCACCGCCAAAGTTTTCTCATCAGAATCCATCTTGTACATTTATAAATTTACCATTCATCCGTGCATTGAATATTGCTGCCATATCTGGTCTGGTGCTCCTGTTATATATCTTGAGATTCTCAACAAAATCCAAATGAATGTAATGTTATTGGTCTCACCTAGAATCAAGACTTTACTTTCCCACCGCCAAAGTTTTCCTCATCAGAATCCATCTTGTACATTTATAAATTTACCATTCATCCGTGCATTGAATATTGCTGCCATATCTGGTCTGGTGGTCCTGTTATATATCTTGAGATTCTCAACAAAATCCAAAGAATGTAATGTTATTGGTCCTCACCTAGAATCACGACTTTACTTTCCCACCGCCAAAGTTTTTCTCATCAGAATCCATCTTGCACATTTATAAATCTACCATTCATCCGTGCATTGAATATTGCTGCCCTATCTGGTCTGGTGCTCCTGTTATATATCTTGAGATTCTCAACAAAATCCAAAGAATGTAATGTTATTGGTCCTCACCTAGAATCACGACTTTACTTTCCCACCGCCAAAGTTTTCCTCATCAGAATCCATCTTGTACATTTATAAATTTACCATTCATCCGTGCATTGAATATTGCTGCCATATCTGGTCTGGTGGTCCTGTTATATATCTTGAGATTCTCAACAAAATCCAAAAGAATGTAATGTTATTGGTCCTCACCTAGAATCACGACTTTACTTTCCCACCGCCAAAGTTTTTCCTCATCAGAATCCATCTTGTACATTTATAAATCTACCATTCATCCGTGTATTGAATATTGCTGCCATATCTGGTCTGGTGCTCCTGTTATATATCTTGAGATTCTCAACAAAATCCAAAGAATGTAATGTTATTGGTCCTCACCTAGAATCACGAATTTACTTTCCCACCGCCAAAGTTTTCCTCATCAGAATCCATCTTGTACATTTATAAATCTACCATTCATCCGTGTATTGAATATTGCTGCCATATCTGGTCTGGTGCTCCTGTTATATATCTTGAGATTTTCAACAAAATCTAAAGAATGTAATGTTATTCGGCATCACCTAGAATCATGACTTTACATTCCCACCGCCAAAGTGTTTTTCTCATCAGAATCCATCTTGCCCATTTATAAATCTACCATTCATCCATGTATTGAATATTGCTGCCATATCTGGTCTGGTGCTCCTGTTATATATCTTGAGATTTTCAACAAAATCCAAAGAATGTAATGTTATTGGTCCTCACCTAGAATCACGACTTTACTTTCCCACCGCCAAAGTTTTTTCTCATCAGAATCCATCTTGTACATTTATAAATTTACCATTCATCCGTGCATTGAATATTGCTGCCATATCTGGTCTGGTGCTCCTGTTATATATTCTTGAGATTTTCAACAAAATCCAAAGAATGTAATGTTATTGGTCCTCACCTAGAATCACGACTTTACTTTCCCACCGCCAAAGTTTTTCTCATCAGAATCCATCTTGTACATTTATAAATTTACCATTCATCCGTGCATTGAATATTGCTGCCATATCTGGTCTGGTGATCCTTTTATATATCTTGAGATTCTCACAAAATCAAATAAGGTAATGTTGCTTCAACAAAATCCAAAGAATGTAATGTTATTGGTCCTCACCTAGAATCACGACTTTACTTTCTCCCACCGCCAAAGTTTTTTCTCATCAGAATCCATCTTGTACATTTATAAATTTACCATTCATCCGTGCATTGAATATTGCTGCCATATCTGGTCTGGTGGTCCTGTTATATATCTTGAGATTCTCAACAAAATCCAAAGAATGTAATGTTATTGGTCCTCACCTAGAATCACGACTTTACTTTCCCACCGCCAAAGTTTTCCTCATCAGAATCCATCTTGTACATTTATAAATTTACCATTCATCCGTGTATTGAATATTGCTGCCATATCTGGTCTAGTGCTCCTGTTATATATATTGAGATTTTCAACAAAATCCAAAGAATGTAATGTTATTGGTCCTCACCTAGAATCACGACTTTACTTTCCCACCGCCAAAATTTTTCCCTCATCAGAATCCATCTTGTACATTTATAAATTTACCATTCATCCGTGTATTGAATATTGCTGCCATATCTGGTCTAGTGCTCCTGTTATATATCTTGAGATTTTCAACAAAATCCAAAGAATGTAATGTTATTGGTCCTCACCTAGAATCATGACTTTACTTTCCCACCGCCAAAGTTTTTCTCATCAAAATCCATCTTGTACATTTATAAATCTACCATTCATCCATGCATTGAATATTGCTGCCATATCTGGTCTGGTGCTCCTGTTATATATCTTGAGATTCTCAACAAAATCCAAAGAATGTAATGTTATTGGTCCTCACCTAGAATCATGACTTTACTTTCCCACCGCCAAAGTTTTCCTCATCAGAATCCATCTTGTACATTTATAAATTTACCATTCATCCGTGCATTGAATATTGCTGATATATCTGGTCTGGTGATCCTTTTATATATTCTTGAGATTTTCAAAAGAAAATCCAAAATCACGAATGTAATTTTTCCTCATTCTTGTATTTATAAATTTACCATTCATCCATGTCCTCACCTAGAATCACGAAAATTTAATGTTTTGGTCCTTTCCCACCGCCAAAGTTTTTCTCATCAGAATCCATCTTGTACATTTATAAATTTACCATTCATCCGTGCATTGAATATTGCTGCCATATCTGGTCTGGTGCTCCTTTTATATATCTTGAGATTCTCAACAAAATCCAAAGAATGTAATGTTATTGGTCCTCACCTAGAATCACGACTTTACTTTCCCACCGCCAAAGTTTTCCTCATCAGAATCCATCTTGTACATTTATAAATTTACCATTCATCCGTGCATTGAATATTGCTGCCATATCTGGTCTGGTGGTCCTTTTATATATCTTGAGATTCTCAAAAAAAAAAATCCAAAGAATGTAATGTTATTGGTCCTCACCTAGAATCACGACTTTACTTTCCCACCGCCAAAGTTTTCCTCATCAGAATCCATCTTGTACATTTATAAATTTACCATTCATCCGTGTATTGAATATTGCTGCCATATCTGGTCTGGTGCTCCTGTTATATATCTTGAGATTCTCAACAAAATCCAAAGAATGTAATGTTATTGGTCCTCACCTAGAATCACGAATTTACTTTCCCACCGCCAAAGTTTTCTCATCAGAATCCATCTTGTACATTTATAAATCTACCATTCATCCGTGTATTGAATATTGCTGCCATATCTGGTCTGGTGCTCCTGTTATATATCTTGAGATTTTCAACAAAATCCAAAGAATGTAATGTTGGTTGGTCCTCACCTAGAATCATGAATTTACTTTCCCACCGCCAAAGTTTTCTCATCAGAATCCATCTTGTACATTTATAAATTTACCATTCATCCGTGCATTGAATATTGCTGCCATATCTGGTCTGGTGCTCCTTTATATATTGAGATTTTCAACAAAATCCAAAGAATGTAATGTTATTGGTCCTCACCTAGAATCACGAATTTACTTTCCCACCGCCAAAGTTTTCCTCATCAGAATCCATCTTGTACATTTATAAATCTACCATTCATCCATGCATTGAATATTGCTGCCATATCTGGTCTGGTGCTCCTGTTATATATCTTGAGATTCTCAACAAAATCCAAAGAATGTAATGTTATTGGTCCTCACCTAGAATCACGACTTTACTTTCCCACCGCCAAAGTTTTCCTCATCAGAATCCATCATGTACATTTATAAATTTACCATTCATCCGTGCTTTGAATATTGCTGCTATATCTGGTCTGGTGATCCTTTTATATATCTTGAGATTTTCAAAAAAATCAAAAGAATGTAATGTTATTGGTCCTCACCTAGAATCAAAGAATTTAATTTCCCACCGCCAAAGTTTTCCTCATCAGAATCCATCATGTACATTTATAAATTTACCATTCATCCGTGCTTTGAATATTGCTGCTATATCTGGTCTGGTGATCCTTTTATATATTCTTGAGATTTTCAAGAAAATCCAAAGAATATAATGTTATTGGTCCTCACCTAGAATCACGACTTTACTTTCCCACCGCCAAAGTTTTCCTCATCAGAATCCATCTTGTACATTTATAAATTTACCATTCATCCGTGCATTGAATATTGCTGCCATATCTGGTCTGGTGGTCCTGTTATATATCTTGAGATTCTCAACAAAATCCAAAGAATGTAATGTTATTGGTCCTCACCTAGAATCACGAATTTAATGTTTCCCACCGCCAAAGTTTTTTCCATCAGAATCCATCTTGTACATTTATAAATTTACCATTCATCCGTGGATTGAATATTGCTGCCATATCTGCTCTGGTGCTCCTGTC
This sequence comes from Acanthosepion pharaonis, assembly GCA_903632075.3. Classification (NCBI taxonomy): domain Eukaryota; kingdom Metazoa; phylum Mollusca; class Cephalopoda; order Sepiida; family Sepiidae; genus Acanthosepion; species Acanthosepion pharaonis. The sequence continues at coordinate 1,046,430 of CAHIKZ030005356.1, read as the reverse complement.
ATATATCTTGAGATTCTCAACAAAATCCAAAGAATGTAATGTTATTGGTCCTCACCTAGAATCACGAATTTACTTTCCCACCGCCAAAGTTTTCCTCATCAGAATCCATCTTGTACATTTATAAATTTACCATTCATCCGTGCATTGAATATTGCTGATATATCTGGTCTGGTGATCCTTTTATATATTCTTGAGATTTTCAACAAAATCCAAAGAATGTAATGTTATTGGTCCTCACCTAGAATCACGAATTTACTTTCCCACCGCCAAAGTTTTCCTCATCAGAATCCATCTTGTACATTTATAAATCTACCATTCATCCATGCATTGAATATTGCTGCCATATCTGGTCTGGTGCTCCTGTTATATATCTTGAGATTCTCAACAAAATCCAAAGAATGTAATGTTATTGGTCCTCACCTAGAATCATGACTTTACTTTCCCACCGCCAAAGTTTTCCTCATCAGAATCCATCTTGTACATTTATAAATTTACCATTCATCCGTGCATTGAATATTGCTGCCATATCTGGTCTGGTGGTCCTGTTATATATTCTTGAGATTTTCAACAAAATCAAAGAATGTAATGTTATTGGTCCTCACCTAGAATCACGACTTTACTTTCCCACCGCCAAAGTTTTCCTCATCAGAATCCATCTTGTACATTTATAAATTTACCATTCATCCGTGTATTGAATATTGCTGCCATATCTGGTCTGGTGGTCTGTTATATATTCTCAAGAAAATCCAAAGAATGTAATGTTATTGGTCCTCACCTAGAATCACGACTTTATTTCCCACCGCCAAAGTTTTTCTCATCAAATCCATCTTGTACCCATTCATCCGTGGATTGAATATTGCTGCCATATCTGGTCTGGTGCTCCTGTTATATATCTTGAGATTTTCTCAACAAAATCCAAAGAATGTAATGTTATTGGTCCTCACCTAGAATCACGATCTTTACTTTCCCACCGCCAAAGTTTTCATCATCAGAATCCATCTTGTACATTTATAAATTTACCATTCATCATCCGTGTATTGAATATTGCTGCCATATCTGGTCTAGTGCTCCTGTTATATATCTTGAGATTTTCAACAAAATCCAAAGAATGTAATGTTATTGGTCCTCACCTAGAATCATGACTTTACTTTCCCACCGCCAAAGTTTTTTCTCATCAGAATCCATCTTGTACATTTATAAATTTACCATTCATCCGTGCATTGAATATTGCTGCCATATCTGGTCTGGTGCTCCTGTTATATATCTTGAGATTCTCAACAAAATCCAAAGAATGTAATGTTATTGGTCCTCACCTAGAATCATGACTTTACTTTCCCACCGCCAAAGTTTTTCCTCATCAGAATCCATCTTGTACATTTATAAATCTACCATTCATCCGTGTATTGAATATTGCTGATATATCTGGTCTGGTGATCCTTTTATATATTCTTGAGATTTTCAAGAAAATCCAAAGAATGTAATGTTATTGGTCCTCACCTAGAATCACGAATTTACTTTCCCACCGCCAAAGTTTTCCTCATCAGAATCCATCTTGTACATTTATAAATTTACCATTCATCCGTGCATTGAATATTGCTGCCATATCTGGTCTGGTGCTCCTGTTATATATCTTGAGATTCTCAACAAAATCCAAAGAATGTAATGTTATTGGTCCTCACCTAGAATCACGACTTTACTTTCCCACCGCCAAAGTTTTCCTCATCAGAATCCATCTTGTACATTTATAAATTTACCATTCATCCATGCATTGAATATTGCTGCCATATCTGGTCTGGTGGTCCTTTTATATATCTTGAGATTTTCAACAAAATCCAAAGAATGTAATGTTATTGGTCCTCACCTAGAATCACGACTTTACTTTTCCCACCGCCAAAGTTTTTCCTCATCAGAATCCATCTTGCACATTTATAAATCTACCATTCATCCGTGCATTGAATATTGCTGCCATATCTGGTCTGGTGCTCCTGTTATATATTGAATATTGAGATTTTCAAAAAAAATCAAAGAATGTAATGTTATTGGTCCTCACCTAGAATCAAGACTTTACTTTTCCCACCGCCAAAGTTTTTCTCATCAGAATCCATCTTGTACATTTATAAATCTACCATTCATCCATGTATTGAATATTGCTGCCATATCTGGTCTGGTGCTCCTGTTATATATCTTGAGATTCTCAACAAAATCCAAAGAATGTAATGTTATTGGTCCTCACCTAGAATACCGACTTTTATCTTGTACATTGGTCTAAATTCCTTTTATATCTTGATTCTCAACAAAATTGTTTCGATTCGGGTTGGTGATCCCTTTATATATTCTTAGAATGTTTTTTCAATTAAAAATCAAAAGAATTCAATGTAAACACTCCTCCCTAGAATCACGAAAACTAATTTCCCACCGACACTGTTTAGCTCATATAAATCCATCAAAGAAAATTTTTATAAAAGAACACTTCATTCACCAGAATTTAGGTTATAAGCAATTTCTTTGGCAGTGAAAAATAAGGCCAAAAAAATATATTTTTTATATTTTGTATCCTACCGCCATGAATTCGTTACTTTTAGCATTATTATCCGTATCATTGAATTTTTCGTTAATAGTTGCCAAAATGTTTCCTCATCAGAATTCATCTTGTCATTTATAAATCTACCATTCATCCGTACATTGAATATTGCTGCCATATCTGGTCTGGTGCTCCTGTTATATATCTTGAGATTCTCCAAAAATCAGAAAATGTTGTTATTGGTCCTCACCTAGAATCACGACTTTACTTTCCCACCGCCAAAGTTTTTCTCATCAGAATCCATCTTGTACATTTATAAATCTACCATTCATCCGTGTATTGAATATTGCTGCCATATCTGGTCTGGTGCTCCTGTTATATATCTTGAGATTCTCAACAAAATCCAAAAGAATGTAATGTTATTGGTCCTCACCTAGAATCACGACTTTACTTTCCCACCGCCAAAGTTTTCCTCATCAGAATCCATCTTGTACATTTATAAATTTACCATTCATCCGTGCATTGAATATTGCTGTCATATCTGATCTGGTGCTCCTGTTGTACATCATGTGATTCCTGACAAAATTCAAAGAAGGATCTGTAATGTAATCGCTCCTGACTTGGCATCTCGACTTCAATCAATTTCTCGCCGATGTGGCGTGGTTTCCCTCTCTCTTTTTTAGAAATATTTTCCTGGCAATTGCACGTAGGACGTTCTTTTTCTCCTGCTACGACTACATGATCTTAAGTGTGCTACTTGATTGAAACCAACATCCTCTTAAACTCTTTGATCTGATTTAACTTTTATGTCTACGTTATTTTGCAAATTAGTTAATTTAACCATATTTTTTTGCAAATCGAAATTATTTTGATGGATTTTTATTGCACCAATTAATATAGGAAAACACCGAACAATATTTTTGCGTGAAATTGAAACGAAAGCCATCGAAAGGTTAATAACATTTATGGTGGTTAGTTGTCATACTACAAATGTAAATAAAGCGTTACTCTTTTTTAAGTTAATTTTCACTTATCAGAAAATGTCATAGGGAAAAGGTCGCAGGAAAAGGTCATAACTTTGATGTTTCTGGCGGGAAATATTCACCTAGATATCGACTATACACTGTTTAACGGAAACAATGATTCATTTTGATTCACCTGATGGACACAAAGACGGTTCCAGTTTAGTATTATGCATTCATTGTAAGTTGAATATCTGTCTCCTTGTTGATCTTGATGTCTACTTTTATCCAAAACAAAATGATTTAATTTAATCAACTTGACAGAGAGAAAGTAAAATTTCAGTTTAGTGCTATTTGTAATGACAGAAGTACGCAGGTATAGGCTTTAAGAAAGCTTTATTCAACTGAGAATACAAGGTTCGCGTATTGTGTCCTTTTATAGTCCCAGTAAAAAAAAATAGCTCTCTCAAAGAGGAGAGTAATAAAACAAGGGGAGACCATTCTTGATTATTCATAAGATTATTATCACCTGCCGTGATCTTTCAAGGCGTAATCGATCATGTCTCTCTCCAACTTCTTGTTCCTTGTATCTTAAAGCAACATTTAATTCTTTGTCATGCTTCTTTTTCTCTGCCCAAGGATCCTTTCACACAAACCCATTAAGCATGTTCTTGATGTTTCCTTTCCTCAAATACGCCCATGAGTATTTATTTTTCCCATGTTTCTTTCCTCGCTTATTCCAGGAATGTCAACTTCTTTCTGATTTTAATTATGATATCCTTCCTCGTTGTTCACATGTTTAGTCCATGTTATTCTCAGCATCGTTCAGTAGCGCCACAATCTCCGTCGCTTCCAGTCTCATCTTCCCTGACATACGCTACAACAGATATGACATAGCAATAAGGTCTCCTTTGTAGTTTGTGCAGTCACTGGAGGCTTTATTTTATTATTCCAATCTGCCTCGGGATGTGTGACGCAGTTTCCCCAGGTTAATACGTAGAGGCTCGGAATGTGAATGCCAGTTCGAATTCCAGTCGAATTCACGTACGCACAAGTAATACTGGGCAAAGTATACATCTTTTACCACATATATAGGTTAAATAGTGGGAGTTTTATCTTTTTTATTCTCAAGGGTGTTGTTAATGCAAAAATCTCACCAAATGGAATTATTCCTGACTTCCAAAATATGTTTCTGCTTTACATATTACCAAAAGTATTGACAAAACATAAATCCAAACCAGGCTTACAGCCACATCTATTTGAAACACCGGTTCCTGCACGATGACCGAAGTTAAGCAATGCCGGGCCGGATCAGTACCTAGATGGGTGACCGCTTGGGAAAATCAAGCTCTGTAAAGTTGAATGTAAGGGTGGTTTGATAATGGCTCGGATTTACAGAACATTTGAACAGTTTCTACACAGGTTGTGTTCCGAAAAGTTCGAACACAAGAAAAATTAAATAAAAAGTTTAATCGCAGTACCTTGTCTGTCTTCTTTGATGAAACATGTATTAATGAAGGGTTGCTGCCTAAATACACAATATATATATAATATTTATGTTGATCAAACCACAAACTCGCTTTCACGACGCTTGACACTACATTTGAATGAAAACTCTAACATTTTTAGGCATTTAAAACAACATGCCTGCCCGCACACACAATTCCGTAAAATACTTGTCGAAAACACAACTATACTTCGACATGAAAACAATAGACAAAAACTAAAAATACTTGAAGCATTATACATCAAACAGTTGAAACCCAACCTAAACAAAATCAACTATGAAATCTCTACAAATATTCTTAAATGTCTATAATTGGTAACAGAAGCCATTGGTTTATACCAACGGCTTCCCATATTTCATACTTCTCCAATTCACTCTCGCGTGGTTAGGTGTGACGTCATGAGATGCGGTGCGATTTTCGCTTCTAGCGTCTTATATGCACGTATTTTTCGTTGCTTAGAAATAATCTATGTAAACATTGACAGACTGTCTTGTCCGTATATTGCTTAATATGTCGTAATTGACAACTTTGATAATGGCTTATGTAAGCCAAAAGCTTAGATTGTATTAAGTATGGATCAATATTGTGAATTTCTTTTTTCGTTTAATGATAATGTTATTAAGCTTATCAGACTTTATGAAAAGAATTTACATAAAATAAATAGACAACACTTGTCTATATTATTTAATGAAAGGTGTATGAATATATATATATATATATATATATATATATATATATATATATATATATATATATATATATATATAATTAAAGACATTTTTATGTTTAAAGTTGTTATTTTATAAAAATGTCTTTTAATAAATAAATTGTCGGACCTTGTCCATTTCTTAATATATATATATATATATATATATATATATGTGTGTGTGTGTGTGTGTGTGTGTGTGTGTCTGTCTTGAACAATAAAAAATATTAAAAATTAAAATCTTCAGTAACTGGGTTGTATATTAATATTTTTTCGTTTTTATTCTTTCAGTTAGATTCCTCGACTAGGAACATGGCCATCATCAGGAGAAAATAAAATTTCTGATTGTTAGTGACAGTGAACTACAGAAATGAATGACTTGATGGAGAAAATAAACTCTATAGCTTTCATTTTTTTAAAAAATTTTTTTAACATGGATTTTGGTCAGACCTTGCTGCTCTGGATTCCTTGGTCATTTCGACAATTTTATTGGTTCCTGGAAATATATATATATATATATATATATATATATATATATATATATATATATATATATATATACCGATATTGTCTTTCTGTGCAGTTTTTTATTATATTTTTCCAGTTTCGAAAATACTTCAATAAAACAATTTATTCATAACTTCATTCGAAAATTGTAAAGATATCAAAAGTTTATATATATATATATATATATATATATATATATATATATATATATATATATATATATAATATATATCAAACGATTGACACTGACGATCCGTTTAGGTGAAACCTAGGCAGGTTTACCTGGCTCTTTAGGTTTATATTACGCTTGCTCTACTTCGTGTATTGAGCACTTTACGTAGTTACTTTTACTCGTTTTCCAGTTTTTTTTTTCTTTTTGGACTCTTGAGCTTGGATTCTGGATGATTGTTTTCGCCTCAATTTCATGTTCTTAGTTCTTTCTTTTTTTTATTCCTCATTTTTCCTTGGGTACTGGTTTGTTCAACTACAAGCCAAAATACCTAAGCGAGTACCACTATCTATCTATCTATCTATCTATCTATCTATCTATCTATCTATCTATCTATCTATCTATCACATAACCCACTTTGAGCGCTTAGCCTTGGAGCGGGTAGAATGGAGATCAACGTGTTTTTGTGGAATCAGCAATTTTCAATCTGCTTGTTTGAATCATCTTCAAGAAGCGAGAGCAAGATCTAAAAGGTCAGCCAATCTAACAGTAATCTCATTTAACAATCCTCACATCTGCTCCATATGCGGCTTCCTTTGTAAATCACTAGCGGGTCCTAAATGCCACTTAAGATTATCGCACAAAATTTCATAACTGAATCAATAAGATGCCAGATCCTCATACGTCGAAACCGACGGGAGAGTCCATTATATATATATATATATATATATATATATATATATATATATATAATATATATAACAAACAAGGTCAAAATATAAAATGGCGACAATTTACTATATATAGAGTGCGGTGTTCAAATTGTTGCTTTGTTTTTGATTTTGCCGACTGCATAGTATAATAGGGCCGTAAGAGCACCATGACGCAATTCACTCTGCCAGAAATTTGGAAACAGCATTCTGTACTATTTGGCATTCGTATCGGAAGATCCAATACGAATATTTCTGAGTGATTGGCTATCAGTCTGAGGAGAGAGAGGAGGAGGATTCGGAAAGAGCTGGATGTGTGGAAGGGTGAATACAATGGGATTTCGAATGGTCACTAGTGATGGTGACGTTATGCCTGCATTCATCTTCCCACAGAGCCTCCTCATGTTCAGCACGGAGGTCTACATCAATTTCTGCGACCTCATCAATCCTTACATCTGGTTACCTAATTCCCTAGACTGCAACCTCCTTGATTATTATGTGTGGGGCAAAAAAAAAAAAAAAATAAAAATAAAAAACTCCCTGTAACACCAAAGATAAACTGAATACAAGGATTAGGGAATCAGTTACCAAACTTAAACAAAGGGAACATCCAGATGAGTTGCAGGAGATTCTAAAGTCGCCTGGAAGACGTGTTTGAAGCCAATGGCGATTTTATTGAATAAATTTACTCTTTAGTATTTCAAAATATTTTTTGTATAATTTTTGATAAATATAAGTTGTTAAAATGAGATGTCAGAGTTATTTTCTTTTTTGCGTAATTTAGACAACAATTTTGTACTTCTCGCATATCTTCCAGTGCACATATGTTGCTACCTTATTGTGTCTCTGGCTAGATTCATTTTTTTTAATAAGACAGTTCCTTATTATTATTATTATTATTATTATTGCTATTATTATTACTGTTATTATTAATTCTATTATTATTATTATCATTATTTCTGTTATTATTATTACGATTATTATTACGATTATTATTACATTATTTCTATTATTATTACTATTATTATTATTACTGTTATGGGGTCTACCCTTTTCGGATATAATGGACTCGTCCTGCTGCCATAAAATAGCTACAGTCAGGCAGAGAAGAGGAGTCGTACATGAGTCGTACAAGAGTCGTCTGTGAGTGTCGGATAGAGTGAAGTAACCTCTTGTACAAGTCAGTTACAAGCACGTAGACTCTAAGGAAGTCCTACTTCGAGACTGTATATGTCTATCTGTATTTGCTACTAACCGTGTTCCTGGATTTTACTAACAGCATTACCTTTTGTATGATTGTGTAAATACATTTTATTTCTTAGCTTAAATACTTGCGTTTGTCATTTATTGGATACCTATTTTTCACGCGGGATCCACAACAATTCCTATTACTATTATTATTACTATTATTATTTTACTATTACGTCATTATTCCTTATTACGTTATTATTATTACTATTATTATTGCTATTATTATTATTATTATTACTATTATTATTTATTATAATACGATTATTATTATTACTTATTATTTCTATTATTATATTATTATTATTATTATTATTACTATTACTATTATTATTATTATTTCTGTTATTATTATTACTTTTATTATTACTATTATTATTATCACTATTATTATTACGATTATTAGCATTATTCTATTATTATTATTACTATTATTTTACTATTACTATTATTATTGCTATTATTATTATTAATATTGTTATTACTACTATTATTATTATTATCATAATAATTACTATTATTATTGAGTAGCAAACGAACAAGACATCATCGAGTTACAAATATGCAAAGAGTTTTTATACTCATCTTGATACTCATCCAAATGTATACGATATAGTGACTGGTTTTGATAACGGCTAGCCGTGTCTATATACGACAGCTATGTGAGCGCCCTACCAGACAAAAAAAATTTACTATGAATGTATAATTTTTATATAAAGACAGACCAACAATACATGACCAGCAATACATTTTCTCTGTAGTTGAAGCTATAAAAATTTGTTCAAATTATTTCGATTTCGGCATTAAAATAGAGGTGTTGATATGCCGTTAAGTAAAATCAGTCAACAAACCAACATGAACTTTCAAGACATTTATCCATATAATATCCCATAATTTCTTAAATCAAACTGTATTCCAAAATATAACTTCAACATAACTACAACATATCATTGCCTCCAGTAATTATGTCCACACAAACATGTATTTGCACAAAAGCTGAGTATCATCTACCATGTATTCAATTGCGAAAGCAGAATAACATATATGATATTTTTCTTACTTCAAAGCTAATAAGAAAATTAAATTTCAGTATTAAATGACCCATAAGTATTTGATATGCCGTTAAACATATCAACTAAGGAGAAACGAGCAAATCTTGGTGTGATCAGAGTGTAGAGCCTGTCAGTTATAAATATTGTTTCCGTGGTTTTTCATTATCTTAAGATATTTTTTACAATGACGTTCACGCTGTACAAGGCCCAGGAGTCACTCAAGGTAGGGAGTTATAGAATAAGAAGCACAATTTATGCGGATATGTGAGGAAGATAACGCCTAAATCATGTTACAAGTTTGTATTTGAAATTTTTGCTACTTCCCATTTCAAATCAGGACAAAATGGAGGAGCTATTTCTTTTCACCCCGGTCCTAGCTTGAAATGTAAAAAGTAGAGAGTTATTTGAATTCTCATTTAAATTTTAACTTCGTGTTTTTATTTCCTTTAGCGGATATATATATATATATATATATATATATATATATATATATATATATATATATATATGCTAAATTCGTTTTGAAAAAGTTGGTAGAAAATTAATCAAGGCAAAAGATTAAATGTTTGCTTCAGTAATTCGGAGAATCCGTTTTTATTTCACGTTAAGCAGTGACTTCGTTGTCGATGCCTGAAGCGAATCGCATAAAAAGCAACAAATCTGCACATTGAGCTAAAATTTCTATTTGAACAAAACCTATCCACGCGGCAAATTAGGGAATTAGGGAAAAGGCGAAAATTACGATAAATGAAACGCACGTGTCACAACCTTCCCCTCTTTTATATATATATATATATATATATATATATATATATATATATATATATATATATATATATATGTGTGTGTGTGTGATTAGAACAGTAAAAAATATTAAAAAATTAAATTTTCAGACACACTGGGTTTGATATTAGTATTCTTTCGTATTTTTTATTATTTTAGTTAGATTTCTCGACTGGTTTCGGCCAACATTGCCATCATCAGAAGAAAAAAAAGAATTTCTGCTTGCTAGTAGCAGTGAACTACAGAAATGAATGTCTGGATGGAGAAAATGACCTTTTGTCTGTAGTTTTCATTTGTTTTTTTTCTAACATGAATTTTGTTCAGTCCTTGTGTTGATCAAACAGTCTCTTTTAAGCTCTTCATATATATATATATATATATATATATATGTGTGTGTGTGTGATGGCCTTAAGATTGAGGTCAAACATGAAACACACTCTCTGTTTTGATCTCAGTACACACGCACACACAGACACCCCCCACATATATATATATATATATATATATATATGTGTGTGTGTGTGTGTAAGTGTGTGTGTGGTGAAAGCATAGTTTTAAGTTATGCTATATTTCTTGGTTAAAGTGCTCAATATAAGGGCAAAGAGTGTCTAAATATATATATATATATAAATATATATATAGAGAGAGGGCACAAAATATAAAATGAAGATTGCGATCAAACATGAAATAGACTTCCCCTGTTTTGATCTCAGTACACGCGCACATTCACACATGCACGCATGCACACATACACACATATATGTGTCTCTGTGTGTGTGTATTTATATATAAATACATGCTATATAACAGCATGTTTAGGTAGAAACACTTTGTTTAACCAAACAACCACATACGACTATCAAAGAACGCTGTTAAGCCTTTTGACGTGTTTCTCCTTTTCTCTAATAAGTGGTTTTACGTCACTGAAAACTTTTAAAGGTACTTGCCGGAAATGTGTCTAATGGTCCGAAGACTTTCAGCCATCTTTTGTTACTTTAAGGAAAGAATGTAGAAATCGAAAATAGCCATTGGGTCAAACTCCCTGGTAACGACACGGATTTTGAAAGTAACATGCGCTTGATATAGATTTCCTTTATTAAGATTTAACATAAACGTAGATCAATAAACGTAATACCCATTGGTTAAAAGAAAAATCAAACTGAGGCGTCTATTTTAATTACACTGTAATAACGCTTGGAGTAAAAAAGTCGGATTAACATTAAATCCATTAATTATTTAGAATTTCTGCTGCTGCTGCTTCTTT
>CAHIKZ030005356.1:922500-1032500 GCA_903632075.3 Acanthosepion pharaonis | reverse complement strand
TCAGATGTTTTGAATAGTTTCATGAGAGTGCTAATTCTATGAATTTATTTTTTTAGTGGGTGGGAAAAAGAAGTTTAAAATACAGAGTGTAACAGAATTTACCCTCCAGGATATGACGATGGACTACATCTGGCAGCAAGGCCTCTGATCGGGAGTCTTTGAGGATCGTGGAATCACCTCTTAATTTCTGTTGTTCCCAGGTCTACTGTAACATAGCAACCAAGGAATTTGAAAAAAACTATCAACGTATAAAGACTTGGAGATCGAAATAGAAAAATATGGGAAATTGAAAAGAAGAATATTATCAATCATAATAGGTGCGCTAGAAATTATAAAAAAAGGAGTACAACAACGCATTGTAAAAATCCCTGGAAGTCCCAGATTAATAGAAATAGAAAAAAATGTACAGCTCACGTACTAAGAACTTTGTTCATGTAAAGCTAGTGATGTTCTGGGAAATAGAAAAACAAATCATGAAATGTAGCTATAACAACACACAAATACCTACCTTAGGTCTTCCCATAGACTTGGTAGGTAGTGTGATCATAGCAGAAATCGAAATATAATAATAATAATAATAATAATAATAATAATAGTAATATGACTATTATCGTGCCTGTCAGTCATGAGGACTAAAAAGCTGTTACCTTGAGACACACTCTTGGAGGCATGAAATTAGCAGTGAGGAAGATTATATTTCCAAGTGAACTAAAAAATGCAAATTTCCTGACGATTTTTTCCATTTTTTTTTAGTTTGTTTACATCTTGTCGCTTGCGCAAAATTGAAAAAGACGGAATTTAAAAAAAATCACTACACTAAGTGTGTCGAGAAAAAAAAAAGCTTTAAAATTAGCAAGAAACGCAACAAAAAACATGGTCGACTCTCTGCCAAGATTTGAATGATTAATTTCCTAAATTCGATTTTTTTTTTTTTTTTAAAAAAAGTCAAAATTGTCACATGTTCATCGATGTCTTTGATTGAATACATTATTTGTTTCGGAATAAAACGCCAAACCCAGATCTTCTCCTTGGAAGTTTTGCCTGCGGCCCTTGGCGCAAGAGAAGAGATAATTAAAATAACTGAAATATGAGTGAGAGGACAGGATCAAGTAATGACCACTAATAAATTAATTTCGCAGAATTTGCATAGAATTTACAGGAGAGGTTTGAAGGCTTCAGCATAACAAAAATTACCCACAAAATCAAATTATATTAATGCATGTTATTTGGCCTTAAGGTTAAGTTTTCACTGTTGTTTCATGCCACTGGTTTCCTATGAAATTGAAAGCATGGCGATGATTTTAGAAAACGCGGACTGCGTTCAAACTGAATATTAGGGAGATCAAAACTATTTATTCTTATTTACAGCACTAATTTCAACTCGGAATTAATTTCAGCACGGAATTACAACTCGGAATTAATTTCAACTCGGAACTAATTTCAACTCGGAACTAATTTCAACTTGGAACGAATTTCAACTCGGAATTAATTTCAGCTCGGAATTAATTACAACTCGGAATTAATTTCAACTTGGAATTAATTTCAACTCGGAATTAATTTCAGCTCGGAATTAATTTCAACTCGGAACTAATTTCAACCAGGAACGAATTTCAACTCTGAATTAATTCCAGCGCGGAATTAATTTCAACTCGGAACTAATTTCAACTTGGAACTAATTTCAACCAGGAACGAATTTCAGCTCGGAATTAATTTCAACTAGGAATTAATTTCAACGCGTTTTAAAAATCCTAACCCTAAAACTAACCCTCACCCTAACTCTAAGTCTAACCCCTAACCCTAAACCTAACTGTAACCCTTACTTCCCAGTTGAAATTAGTTCCGAGTTTAAATTAATTCCGAGTTGAAATTAATTCTGCACCCTTTTATTTTTAATATTTAAAATGTTTCGCTCTTTCCAAATATGTTCGTTTGTTTCTTCCCCATCCCAAGACATTTGTTGCTGTTAACTGCTACATCTTTTATAGTCAATCAATTCTCCACCCATTAAGATAAATTGCGAGAAATGGGAAGAAATAAAAGTATAGTAGATCTAGCATCTTCGGAATCCCGTATTCCATAGCCGACGCTTGCACCAGCTAAGCTAAAATAATTAGCATCATAAAGCAGTTGTCTGCCTTTAGAATTTTCTTTCGGATCTGTTCTATACCATAATTTTGACTACCTATTATTAAACGATAAAACCACTAATACACAGCATGAAGGATAGCTACTGTCTCGTAACAATTTCACATTTCAGACATTCATACTTGGAAAACCTAATACTCACGGGCTGTATTGAGTGAAACAATAGATATTACCTCATGATAGCGTATGAATGGATGGTAGAGTAGGGATAAGAACAGATAATAAAGAATAAAATGTTCCTTAGACTTACAAGAAAAATAAGTAATAGCATTTTTTTCTTTTAGATTCTCAAAAGTAATATTTTGTCTCAGAAATAATCCGAGTAAATGTTTTCTGGGTGTGCACATAGCGTAGTTGTTATTGGCACAGAAAGTGAAATCGATGAGCCGAGTTCAAATTCGGGTCTAGCCTATTTTGTTCAATTTGCACAAATACTTTTGGGAAAGGCATGAATCCGTCTCTTCCTACCTCACTCCACCTATAGAATAAATCACAATACAGACTGGGCTATCTAGTCTTAGATGGCAACCTACATAAGAGAATGAACTGATAACCAAACTGTGGGGAAGACAATCGGAAACCACTTGATTATATTTTTTGAGAATTTATGTCACTTCAGAAATAATAAAGAACTGAAATCTGTGAATGGATGTGAAAATCTACGTTCGGAATAGATATGGCATTTAAAAAGATTTACTTCCAGTTCAACCATTTTATTATTCAGCCATTAAAGTTTAGGTGAATTCAGAAGAAAACATCTATGATCACAGCTGATGCTAACATCGAGAAAAGCAACTTATTGCTCCTTCTTTTTCCACAGACATGAAGTGGGGCGTTTATATACACCCTTGTGCAAATTAATTGAAACAACCGCTTTATTTTCCTTTCTTTCACCATATGGTCAGTAACTGCTTCATTTTCCTTTCTTTCATTATGTGTTCAGTTTTAGACTCACTAGAGTGACAGGGTGTAATCAATTTCTACTTTTTACCTCAGATTAAGTGATTTGCAATGATGTGCAGTCATATGAATCTATTTTCAGGGTGTATGATGAAATTTGTTTGGCCTTGAAAGTTATTGCTTCATCCGTGATTGCGTCAGACTTTTATCACGCCCAGAGACTAATCTTTCGATTGTCGATTAGTTGTCCCACGGCCAATGCCTGCGATGGACGCTACTCCAAGAAAAATTGTAATGCTGCACGAACACACTGGCAAGACTTACTAGTGAGCAATTCAACGTAATATAGATTAATCCGGAAACTCTCCTGATTTAAATTCAAACGATTTCGTGGAATAGGCATACGAAGTACATGTGCCCTGGGTCATGCTTCATTGGGAAAATACGAGAAAATAAATGAATAATCACGGAATTATTCGTTTTGTTTCAATTAATGTGCACAAGAGTGTAGAATCAATTGCTAGGTCTACTGGTAGGAAAGTTGATTCACTGTGTCATGCCAGACAATTTTTCTCGTCTCATTAGTTTGTGCATTGAATATTGCTGCCATAGCTGGTCGGTTACTCCTGCTATATATCTCGAGATTCTTGACAAAATCCAAAGAAGGATCTGTAAAGTAATCGATCCTAACGTGGCATCTCGGCTTTAGTCATTTGCCCACCGCCTACTACTGGATTGGCAGTTAGGTCTCATCGTTTTACTTTTGAACTAGATAGATATCATTTTATTGAATTTACCGGAAATCTAACATATTTTCGTTTTCCAGGAGTTAAAGTATCTAGGAGTTGTTTATAGCGATAATTGTCCCGTGCCCTTTGGGCTACTCTAGCCACTTTGTTTTTGTATGGTGAAATTCTATGTGTGGCTGCTACATAGTAATTTTACAATTGGGGCGGTTTCTCTGCTTGTTGGCAGTCATATACTATGAGTAGCCAGTTGAGGACACATGGCACAGTGGATAAAGGCGTTGGTTAGATCCAGTGACAGGACCCAAAGAGTGTGAGTTCAATACCCGGTTAAGGCAGTGGAATTAACATAACTGATAACTGACATCCATTAAACATGGGACGTGGAACTAGAACAGTCTACTCGAGTGAGCGAAATAAAGGGTTCAGTTCGACATTCCAAACACCTGAAGAAGGCCGAAGGCTATAATAGTGGAGGAAGAGGGCTACGCATGATAGACATGCTACAGAAGGCTCCACACGAAATTTTAACATTCAGCGCCAGCACGTTGCAGTTTCATAGCTGGAAACTGCATGTCGCATTCCATATATGCCGCAGAGGAAGGTCACAAAATCAAGCGTGTGGGTCATTTCCTGGTAGGCTGAGGATCACCTTAAAAAGAATCACGCTATCGGCACTTAACAAGAGATAACTGACAATTGATTTATTCGACATTGATTTTCTTTCACCCACCTACTCTCACAACGTGAAACTGTGACTGTGGTAGAGAATGGATGACGGAAGCAGCTTTTGGTAAAATATATATATATATATATATATATATATATATATATATATATATATATATATATATATATATATATATATATATATATATATATATATATATATATTAATAAATAAGAAATTATACTCGCTCGGAAAACCTTCGGTGTCTTGATTTGCGAATAATCAAACCGATACCAAAGGGGAAAAAAGGTATAAAAAAGAAAGAACCAAGAACATGTACGTTAGCCGAAAACAATCGTCTAGCATTCAAGTCCAAAGTCCAAAGAATAAAAACCCGATACGAATAAGCAAAATAAATAAATATATAGGTTTGTCTGGCTCTCTAGATTTAACTATATATATATTCATTTGAAGATTTTGGAATCGGTCTGTATAGGATTAAGAAAACCTTCTCTCTGCCGACAGAAAGAATTTATAAGGTCTCTGAATCTGTTGGGGGATATTTTATTTTAACTGTCCCTCGCTAATTTATTTACATGATTTCCCCTTCCCTCGTTACAAGTATATATGCTTGTTCGTTATTTTAGTGTGTTTCCCCCTCATTTTTTTTTGCTCTTCAATTTCGTTAATATTCTTTTCGCTAATCCAACGATTGTCTCCTGATGAGATGTTGGCTGAAAGGGCCCTAGAGACTTTTAAAATTAAAATCAATGGTTTCCTTGTTTTTAAAACTATTTATAAATTTTGTACCTCCAAACATTTGTATATATATATATATATATATATATATATATATATCGTATTTTGGATCGTATTTACGATAATTATGACCATGGAATATTAGTGTTTAAGCCTTTTTATTATATATATATATATATATATATATATATATATATATATATATATATATATATATATATATATATATATGTATGGAAGAAAAAAACTCTATATTTGACAGATAAAAGAGCTTAAAATGTTGTTGCTTATAATGTGTTTTTTTTTAAATATATATCATACTTTATTTTTCATATTTTTGCTACACAAGTTTCGAGTGTGTGACCTTCATCAGGCAAAGAATGGTTATTTCTACTTATTTTTAAAATGAATTAATTTTTCTTTATGTTTTCTTATGTTTAACCATTGTCTTTTATGTCTGGTAGCAATCCAAGTTCTTCTGGGACTGATGGAGAAAATGTTCCTCTGCTTAAGGGGTAATAAAAAATTAAGATTAGTCAGAGAAAGGGGGAAGGAAGGAAGGTCTTTGTTCTTATGTTTTTATGTCTCCTGTATCTTTTTAGACCTCCATTTTTGTGTATTGTGCCTGGGTGCTTTTAATAGTAAGTGTATATATATTTCTTCTCCATACATAATGTTTTATTACAAGGAAATGGTATATATATATACAAACTTTGTATGGTGTGTATGGTTTACGTGTGCGTGCGTGCATGTGCGTGTGTGTGTGTGGACCGTGTAGTGTGTTAATTTTGCCAGTATGTATGTATATGTTTGTTCTCCATACATATTTTTATGGTATGTGCGCTGTTGAGTGGACACTAGTGTATTCGGCCACTATGCGTGTATGGTGTGTGTTTAGTGCTAGTTTCTTTGTCTATGATGTTTTTCTTGTATTTGTACGTAGCAATAAGTGTCACAACACATCCAGAAATGTTACGAAGGTAATTTTAAAATTACGCCAATATATCAAACTGATAATTATTCTTACCTACATATACAAGAAAAAAAAAACAAAACTTCATAGACAAATTTAAACCAGCTCTAAACAAATCATAACTCCCCGCCGGAAACACACACATATATATGTGTGTAAATATATATATATATATATATATATATATATATATATATATATATATATATATATATATATATATATATATATGTAAAAAAGTGACTATTACGGCTATTATAGCAAGACTCTTCGGTAAAGCGAATCGAGTCCTCTCAGTCACTGTGTTTTTATCTAAAAATAATACGGTAAAATTCACGTTCATTCTTTCAATAAGCCGTCGGTTTAGTGGTAGGATGAAGGTGAATTTTAGCGTATTCATTTTTATTTATTTTAGCACGTAGAATCTCCGACTGACGCCAATTCAGTCGGGTTTTGATCCTAGCTAGAGGCAACCGGACGTCGAGCCACACTGATGAGCTGTGATACAGCGAAACAGTCTGTCTGTGGATGACTGTATATATATATATATATATATATATATATATATACCATACAAATATGTATGGAGAAAGAACATATATACACATACTTGTAAAAACAAACACACTAGACAGACACGCTCACATGCATAATACATACTCACACGATCCTTAGACACCATACAAAGTGTTTCTATACACATACTATTTCCTTGTAATAAAACATTATATATGTATATATGCACATACTAGCAAAAGCAGACACACACACAATACACAAAGATGGAGATAGGTTTAAAAAGATGCAGAGGTCATTAAAAGGTAGAAACAAAGACTTCATTCCTTCTCTCTTTCTCAGACCAACCCTAATTGTTTTATTACCCGTTAAACAGAAGAATAATTCCTTCACGAGTCAAAGAAGAACTTGGATTACTACCACAGACAAAAAACAATGGTTAAACATAAGAAAAATTAATTCCTTTAAATAATATGTAGAAATAACAATTCTTAGTCTGATGAAGGTCACAATCTCGAAACACCTGTAGCAAAAATTTAGAAAATAAATATGATATATATTTTTAAAAAAACTACACTAGGAATCAAACACGTTTGCGGCTTTCTTTAATATATATATTATGAAATGGACTAAATCCGACAATTATATTTTTGTTAATACGATATTTCTATGGATACAAATATTTAAGTAAATGCTCTGTTTATAATAAACAGTATTAACAACATTTACGGGCCTGAATGTCCGAAAAATTGCATAGAAAATATGTCTCGTCCGACAGGAATCGAACCTGTATCCTATATGGAACCGTCATATAGTCTTAAAACCAAAGTAGTAATTCGAATTTCCTAACTCGCCACTTCAACTGTAGCTAAATGGCATAGAACGTCAGACTATATGTCGGTTCCGTGTAGGATACAGGTTCGATTCCTATCGGAGGACAGATTTTCTTTGAGATTTTTCTGACATTCGGACCAGTAAATGTTGTTAATACTGTTTATTATAAACGGAGCATTTACTTAAATATTTGTATCTATAAAAATAACGTATCAGTATGTATTTCATTTCGGTATTTGTAATTTTCATATTGTCATCTTTCTTTTGCTAACAACCATGTATTCTTTCTGTACAATATGTACATTAGGAAAATCAAATCTAACCTTAAAACCTACTTTTAATTCTACGATTGCTCTTGACGCTATATTTGCTCATGTTATTTCACTGAAGCATTGTTTATTATTACTAAAGATTTATTCTTTTCTCTCTTCATTACTAGTAAGGATCGGCAGATGTCGCATGATCCATAATGCATTTCATAAGTTGCTTGATTTGAAGAAATGCCATTAATGAGACCAGATTCTTCCGAAGAGAAATTCTTTCATTCTTTATGGCATTTTAGCTACAATCTGACAAGGTGCATTTTTTGACAAACGCATATTCAGTTTATCTGTATTCTTCATCGCTCTTTCATTTTAGCACCCCCACTTAACGTTCTATTGTTTCTTTCCCTTCTTATTTCTAGTCCTCTTTTCTTTCTTTCTTTCTTTCTTTCTTTCTTTCTTTCTTTCGTTATAGTTTCTGTAAATTATTTCTGTTTTTCTTTTCTGATCTTATAAATTCTTTCTTTTCTTCTTTTTTATTGTCTCTGCTCATTCTTTCTGTCTTTATCTCTTTTCTGATGTTATAACTTTTTTCTTTCTTTTCTCATCACATAATTTTCTTTCTTTCTTTCTTTTCTGACTTTATAACTCATTTCTTTCTTTACGGATCGTATAACTTTATTTCCTTTTTTTCTTTCTTTTTTCCTTACTTCCTTCCTTCTTTCCTTTCCTTCTTAAATGAAATTATAATTTCTTTTTAGTCTCTACCCATTCATTCATTCTTTCTTTCTTTCTTTCTTTCTTTCTTTCTTTCTTTCTTATCTTATAGCTTCTTTCTTACTTTTCTTCTTTTTTATTGTCTCCGACCATTCTTTCTTTCTTTCTTTCTTTCTTTCTTTCTTTCTTTCTTTCTTTCTTTCTTTCTTTCATTCATTCTTTCTTTCTGATCTTATCACTTCTTTCTTATTTTCTTCTTTTTTATTGTCACCGACCATTCTTTCTTTCTTTCTTTCTTTCTTTCTTTCTTTCTTTCTTTCTTTCTTTCTTTTACACGAACCTCCTTCTGTCTCTCCCAATGTTTCTCCTGTTCTTCTCAGTCCACTTTCTTTGTCTTTTCCAATTTTTCTTCTTCTTGCTTTCTTTTCTATAATGCGATTACTGTGTTTATTTTCTTTATTATTTCACCTTTTCATATGACATCTTCATCTCTCTTTCTTTTCTCTTTCTTTTTTTCCTTTATTTCCTTTCACATACTTTTCCCATTTCTCTTTCTCTTCTTTTTTTCCCCTTCTTTCTTTCCTTTCGATTCTCTACAATTTGACTCTTCCTTTCAATTATTCGGTTGCAAATGGAATCAAACCCGTTGGAACCATCGCCGTTCACCAATGTCAGCGAAGCAGAGTGTTTTTTTCTCTCCTCATTTGAAACAAGGAAAGCCCAAAGAACAACAGTGACAGCGGACAAAGCCGAATGTGGAAAACAGGAAAAAGTTCTTTGATTGATTTAGACACGAAAGAACGGAGAATCAAAAGATGTAATGGTAAACGTGTAGAACGAGTGAAAAACTTTCTCATAGAATCACTGCGAGTGGGAAATGTGGAAAGTTATCGGAAGCAGATGGGAGAACCATTTGGGTTGAGAAGCAAAAGGAGCGGGTTCAAATGATGAGGGTGAGCTGAAGAAGAAAACAAAAGACTGCGAAGAAAAAAAGAAAAAAGAAAAAAAAATGCAGTAGACTCATCTTCATTGCCATATTCACAACGTTTCAGCCGTTGTATCCTCCGCCTTCTTCAGGTGAATGGAATTTTTCTTCAATATTTGTCTATATCTCAGAGATAAGATATGATTACTTGCATTATTTACATTACGCAGTGTCGTTCTGGCGACACGTGACCGAACACTGCCATGAAGCGGAACTGATCCTCGTACATTAAACAATTCTAGTGACATTTTGCATAACTGAATGTGCAATTTATCCAGTTGCTGGCAGAAAAATTCGGAAGTGATTTTTGGGCTAGATTCCAGATATCTGTAATGAATGACATTCAATGGCAGACAGACATCATAATTTTCTGTTGGTGCCATTTAAGTTTAGAAAATGTTTGTGTCCTTTCTCACGAATAACACCCGTCAAAAAAAAAAATAAATAAAATGGTGTCGAGACACCAAACATCTGTTTTAGCTAATTTGAGTGCGCTGAATCTCAAAATGACTTCACTTTTCTTGGGTAGCTACCGTTTTTGCTGTACAGAAATATCTCATTTTTTTTTAAAAAAAGTATTTTTTCATTTTCTTCTATATATATAATATTGACCGATGGCAATATTTCTCAAAATAAAATCGTAGAAACCTCTGAATTTGTATTTAAACCAACAAATATTGGTCTGCTTATTGAGAAATACTATTTTTGCAATAACAATCAAAACCTAAGTCTTTAAAAATAACACGATTGAATATACCACGACCAACAAGTATTTTCATCAAATCATTCAATAAACTTACAGCAGAAATAAAACCTTCATGAACATGAGAAATATGGTAAAAAAACTTTCTCTTTCCTGATTGTCTGTCATGTTCAATGTTATTTAAGTCCCTTTTTAATACTGCAGCAGTATCATGTCCAATGGAATAGGTGCATTCAATTGGGATGTCTTTAGTTGGAGTTTCTTTCCAACTGTGAAAACAAAATCCTCACAATGTGCTTGGTTTCCTTCCGTAGTGAAGGGATAAAAGTGATGGGATAAAGTCATGAATATCAAACAGAAGATTTTAGGTTTTCATTTTTTGATGTCACCTTAATTATCAAGTTTACTAAATTGTATTACTGATAAAGTTTATCAGTTAATTTGAATTTTGTCAATAAATTGGAAGAATTCGGTATTTGTATTTCAACATTTTTGACTCAAAAACACTTTTTTCTTATGAAAATAGTTTATTTCAGGTGGCTGGCATAAATTGCTTGGTCTACCTGAAAATTGATGCGTTTCTACGACCTTTATTAACTAAATTTTGTGATCAGCCAAGATCGTAAATTGATCTTTTATTCCAAAAATGAGCAATTTCAGTACGGCAAAAATGGTAGCTAACCATGAAAAACTAAGGCCATTTTCGGAATCATCACCATCAAATTAGCTACAAAATGTATTTTGTTTGTTGGCACCAAAAATATTGCTGACCAGTATTATCCGATCATTTATGATTGCCATAGAGGGTCGATTTCTCGCCATAAGCCAATTAATCGATCAATATATGGATGCAACATTGAACGTTAAGCTTTCACGTGCAACCCAATTATCGCGTTTCTTCACCTTGCCAATTTCATTGAGATAATTCGATAATGTTGACTTGGGGTTTGTTTGACTCGGACTTTCAAATGTTGATTGTCAATTGAAGATGAACGTCCCCTACCACCTTGGCATTCAAAACTCGTATACCCCCACTGCAGAACTACAGAAACCAGCGCCGGACTGTGAGATCACAAGTGGAACCTTTACGCCAGGCTTTGTTAATGAGTGCAGGAGTTTAAGAAGCACTATGACCAAACTTGAACTCATACAAAAAATGAAAATGCATCTGTCTAGCTTTATGAGATGACGTATTATGTACACTATTTACATTATTCAGACTATTGTCCTCATCTTTGTCGCCATATTTATTACAAAGTTTCGGCACTTCAGAATCTGCCTATATTTCTGAGATGAGGTATTATGCACACTATTTACATTATTCGGACTATTGTCCTCATCTTTGTCGCCATATTTATTGCAACGTTTCGGCCTTTCAGTATCTGTCTATATTTCTGAGATGAGGTATTATGCACACTATTTACATTAGTCTGATTATTGTCCTCATCTTTGTCGCCATATTTATTACAAAGTTTCGGCCCTTCAGTATCTGTCTATATTTCTGAGATGAGGTATGATTTACACTATTTACATTATTCTGACTATTGTCCTCATCTTTGTCGCCATATTTATTACAACGTTTCGGCCCTTCAGTATCTGTCTATATTTCTGAGATGCGGTATTGTGTACACGATTTACATTATTCTGACTATTGTCCTCATCTTTGTCGCCGTATTTATTTCAACGTTTCGGCCCTTCAGTATTAGTCTATATTTCTGAGATGAGATATTATGTACACCATTTACATTATTCGGACTATTGTCCTCATCTTTGTCGCCATATTTCTTACAACGTTTCGGCCCTTCAGTATCTGTCTATATTTCTGAGATGCGGTATTATGTAAACTATTTACATTATTCTGACTATTGTCCTCATCTTTGTCGCCATATTTATTACAACGTTTCGGCCCTTCAGTATCTGTCTATATTTCTGAGATGAGGTATTATGTAGACTATTTACATTATTTGGACTATTGTCTTCATCTTTGTTGCCATATTTATTACAATGTTTCGGCCGTTGTAAGAAGGCCGGAGCATACAACGTCCGAAACGTTGTAATGAATATGGCGACAAAGATGAGGACAATAGTCCGAATAATGTAAATAGTGTAGAAATATCCTATTTATATTTTATTAAGAACCTTAATTCTTAACTCATGTGCTAGTCATCGAATAAGACACGTTTGGCGAGTTCCATGACAATAAAATATCTGTAGAAATTCTCTTACCACGCCCTTAAATATGTGAGATTAACAACTTTAACAAAATGTTGCAATAACAATCTTAAATATGAATACTGGTCATTATTTTAAGAAGTAAGGGGATACAAATGAAAATAAATGAAATTGACAACTTTTCTATTTCACTAAAACATACGTTAAATGCTTCTTTCTTTCTTTCTTTCTTTCTTTCTTTCCTTTTCGTACTGAAATCAAGTACTGTCTTTTCCGCCGATGAACTATTTATGGTGGTTTTGTAAGAGGAGCATAGATGCGGCAAAGGGCTAAAAGTATCGGGCACCCTGTGAGGATCGAACTCACTATTCATTCGTATTTGATCAAGCGAGACAAGTTTGCTAACCATTAAACCATGTCGAGTGCCTTTGATTTTCTAAGCCTAGCTTAGATGTGGCACAAGGCCGAAGAAATAGGGCACCCAATTAGGAACGAACTAACTTCTCAGTTGTAATTGTCCCAGCGAAATAAGCTTGTTAAGCATTACACCACATCGACGTGCCCAATAAGTTTAAATGTGACACAAGGCCGAAAGTATGGGACACCCAGTGAGGATCAAAGTCACTACTCAGTCGTAAATGTTCTAGCGAGACAAGCTTGTTAACCATTATACTACGTCGAGGTGCCCTAGCCTATTATTTATGAGGTATTAGCAGGGGATTTTAAAAACCTTATCTCTTCTTTTTTTTCTTTCGAGCCAAATCTACATCTTACAAACATTTCTCTTAATAATCATTTAAAAATAATTCAGCAGTCGATCGTATTTTATTTTATTTATGGTAATTGGATTTTTGGCGATTGCTTTCTCGATTTCCTTTGTTCGATACTGTGTGTCTTAAAGCGACACTTTATCGCAGTCATCATAGCTTCTTGGTATTTTGAAAGAGATCAAAGTGTGGTATCTGTTCTTATCAGCCTAATCTGTTTCTCTCTCCCCCTCTCTCTTTTTCTCTCTCCCCTTCTTTCTTTCTTCTTTCTTTCATTTTTTCACTGAAACCAAATAATGACTTTCCCCTCGCTATCCACGCGATCAAAACGCAGAATAGTCTATTACTTATGAGGAATTGACAGAACGTGACGGTCGTGCCAACAAATTAAGTGACAGACAAACACAATTACATTAGGATAATATATTAGAACTCAATTAACAGTGTTATTCTAAAATCGGTCATTAGTATTCAAACAAACCACATTTCCTTTTCAATTTTAATAGAATGTACAGACAGGATTTCTCAACGGCTATTTTGCAAAATTAAGACAAGTTCTGGTTCAGGCTGACAACGCGAAACAATGGAATTGCAAACACCAAGAAATATTTTCTTCCATACAATCGCTAACCCACTTGCGTCTTAGTGTCATTATCGCCTTGCATTGGGTGAATTGATTAAACAAATAATTTAATAACAGTAACTAATGATAACTAAATAATAGAACAGGCGAGGTATGCAAAGTATAAGGGTCATCGACAGGCAAACCTAATTTTCGGGCAATATTCTTAGTCCAAAAAACAAGGGTTTTTTTATAATAAGGTGTTGACTTACAGCCATATCGCGTTGAAACACTGATACTTATACGATCACTGAAGTTAAACACAGTTGTACTTGGTCAGTAGCTAGATGGGTGACAGCTTGGGAGTACCAGGTGCTGGAAGCTTGGATGTGCGGGTGGTGTTATAGATAACAACTCGGAATTGAAAATCGGAGATATCCAGTTCCAATTTCAGTTGGGTTCGTTATATTCACTTAAATACTCCGTGGAAAGATATGAACCAACCTCTTCTCTGTGGGTTAATTAGTAGCAAGTGTATCAGTTAAAATCTCCAAAAAAATTCATACAATCTAAAAATATTTACTGCCTTTAAATAACCCACAAAAAGTTTGATAAGTCGTAAAAAAGAAATCAATCGACAATCGAAGCAAAACGGTGTTGGATTTAATATATATATTTTTTTATTTTGTATTAAAATATTATTTTTTGCATCTTGTGGAATGTGGTGTCTTTATTCTTACGCACGCGTGAGTCCACCCCAGATTTCACATATGAAAATCGACAAAGACACAACAAATAGTTCCATAAACTTATAGAAAAGAAACAAAGATGGTGACCATAATGTCAATTCGTATCATCCTTTATACTTTAGTAAATTTATTTTTTCAAAATGAAGCATCCCTTTTCTTTTATAGCAATTTCTCAGTTATAACAAAAAGGTCATTGCGCGCTCGTTTACGATAAGTGCAAATATACACTAACTAGGGATTGAATGATGAGCAAGTTCCGAAACTAACTCTTTTTTTTTAACTAGGCCATTTGACGATATAGGGGTTGTGAGTTCAATCCCTGTGTCGGGCAGTGTGTACTTGTACTCTGTGGAAACGGGCGAGCAATAACTGAACAGTACTAAATAAAAATAAGAACTGGACGATATCCCATAATATGTGCAGTGGAACGAGAACAGTCTATACCTGTAGATTAAATAAACGGTTCAGTTGAAAATTCTTTACAGGTTACCCAGTTCGATACACACCTGAGAAAACCCGGAGGGCACAACGACTGAAAAGTTTTGATAAAAACAGCAAAGGTGAAGTCAATAGTCTGAGTATAAATACTGTAAAACTCCTCCTCCTCAGGAATTCAGACAGAAAATTTTCATTTTTCTTTTCTGGATATTTATGATTGTAAAAGCACGGAGATCTGATTGTAAAAATGAATCTCAATTTTATTTACAAACAAAAAAGCAGGGCAGAAATCAAGATACTAACGTATCGATGCGGAAAATGCAGTCGGTTTATCGGTCAATGTGGTTGTGTTCCGTTTCGCCTGTCGAAAGGTATAAACCCAACACTTCTCTTCTAACTATGGGTTTAATTGCAGGGTAGACTGTGCCCTGTAGCCTTGAGTGACAATAGCGCTAACAGAAGGGAGAGACTAAGTTCCAAAACGTTATAGAAGATAATGGGAAAACATTGTATCTTTTCCCTAAAATGAACGCATGGCAATTCCGAGATAATCAAATAAAGGAATCTGTGGAGAATGCCTACCTTGTAAAAGGAGATTAAAAATTAATTCTCAATGGTATTCCCTTAATATTTTTAAAGATTTATAGACTTTGTCCCAATCTCACTCTTCTACACACACACACACACACACACACACACACACACACACATGCACAGAGAGAGGGAGGGTAAGAGAAAGAGGAAAACTATATATTTCTGAAAGCATTCACTTTTTTATTCTCAGTCTCTTAATAATTTTCTTTTAAATTGTTATAGATTGCCCCCCATTCAATTTTGATCGATCTCTCTCTCCTCACCCTCTCCTTTCACTCTGTTTTCCCCCACTATCTCTCCCACTCTCTCTCTCTACAAAATCTGAAAATCTCCCTCTCTCTCATACTCAAACTGACACGTTTGAAAATTAAAAATGATCCGTAGATTTGCTAACAATGTTAAACGCACAAGCATAATTGAAAAAAAAATAATAATAATAAAAAAATAAATTTTAAAATATGAATAGTTTAATCATTATTTTTATTATCATTTTACTAATGAGAACCTGCCTCAGTTATTTCATAAAACTGCGTGGAGCTCCTGGGGACTGAATAATGGCAACTCTCCAAACGTCCAGCAGCTTCCTGATTATTTTCGCAGACCCTAGCATAACCTTGGTCAATTCTTCATGGAATCTCCACTTCATCTATTGCTTCCAGCGAACCACTTAGCCCAACCACACCAACCTTACTTTATCAACAACTGCCTCAGCTCCCAGGCGTAGTCCTGATACGTTTCCTTTTTTCCGGTTGCTGTTTGTCTATTCCTTGTTGACAAGTTATCTTGATTTCTCCTTAGAAAAGATGGCTGCTTCCGACTTCGAAACCCCAGAAATATTTTTTTATTTTCTATGACAATCTCTTTTGTGTCCATACAATTTACTCAGAGATTCGAACCAAAGTGATTTGTACTGTTCCATCTATATCATTGTTCCTACTCTGTCGTTCTTGCATTTGTATTATGTTTTAGACATATGGCATTCACATAGGATGTCATTGTTTCAACTCTTTCCACGACATAGTCAACAGAACACACAAACGAATCGGTTGTTGATAACTAATAAAATTACACCTCATTCTGCTAAGTAATTAATTTCTTTTCTTAGGTGTCCTCTGCGCATCCACGTCTATAACTTTTCATCTCCATTACTTACTATCTGCCTCTTCAGTTTTCTTTCTTTTTTTGCATACTTGCAATTAGTGTGCTTTTCATCCCATTAACACTGCCTGTCAAAATTTTGCGACGTTTTACTTTGCCTCTGATGAATATCTTTGAGGATTCCATCTTACATATTCAATAATCATCTTCTTATTTTTATTTTTTAAAATTTTCAGCCGGGTTTAGATAATGCCATTTACTTCCGCAACAGAGGAGAGATAGGCCCGCTCACAAAAAACGTTCATTACCCTGTGGCTATTTTCAGAATTAAATATACACTAGCGAGACATTTACCTTTTAACTAAAATAATGTTAAGACCTATACTAACCTTTTGACCCAAGTATAGAGCGGATATATGACTAAATTATAAAGGTAATAAACTGATCTTATTAACAGATCACACGGTGGCAGGTCTGCTGCTGATCTGAATGAGGATATGGCCAAACAGGCTGATATTTTCATTCCAGCTGATAGTAAAAAACATAAGAAAGGCTTTTAAGTAGAAAATCCCCCCCCCAGACGCGCCATAATTATGTCCTTGTGCAAGACTAATATAATCTTATATGACAACAATAGAAAAATCTAAGAAGTTGGTGCGTCAATTGTAGTATAAAAGTAAAAGTTAATGGAAGTCGAGCCAAGTGTCCGACATTCTAGATTCGAACAGGCGATTTCAGCTGCTGACTTAACGCTGAAAAGTCATTATTAAATTGCATCTTGTCACGTTCACAGCTAAATAAGAATAAAAACAATATAAAATGCAATAAAATAAAATGACATCGTATACTTTTATTTGCGAAAATCTTTGACAGGTGGAATTCTTTCTACAGCAATTTTAATCTCATGCCAAATCAGTTATTTGGTTTATTCTTTTCCATATTATTTTTTATATTTGTTCAACGCCGATTCAATATTTTCTTTTCTTGAGGTTCCAGAATTTATTCTATTTTTGACCTGCATTTAAGCCTCACACACACACACACACACACAAATATGCATATATATATATATATATATATATATAAACAGGGTAAAAAGTCGCCATTTTATGTTTTTAATTTCGCGCATGCGCGTTGTTTTATCTGCTTTACAGTACACTAGCGTGAGTTTGACACAGTCTGTGAGAAAAAGAACACAATGACGCAATTCACTCTGCCAGAGATTTGTAAACGGCATGCTGTACTGCTTGGCATTCGTGCCGAAAGCCCCAATACTAACATTTCAGTGTGCTTTGGTGTCAATCTGAGGAGATTTCAGAGGATTCATAAAGAGTTAGATGAATCTAATTATGATTACGAAGGTGTTTGGAGTGATCAGTAGTGGTGTCGACGTTATGCTTTCTTTCATCTTCCAGCAGGACATCAGGCTCAATCCGGGTGACTATATCAAGTGCCTTGAGAAGGTACTGCTGTCCTGGATCAAGAGGCTGTTTGCTGGAAGACCATATGTCGAACAACATGTATCTGCGTTAAGCATAAAAAAAGCTGTCGCCTCTAGATGTTCACATTTAGATTTACATAAGTTGTATCCCTGATAGTGAGCTTCTTTAACGGATAATTTAAAACTATATTTTATTATATATATATATATATATATATATATATATATTAAAAAAAAATAAAAGTAAAATTTACCGTGTATCGAACACTGTTTTTTTTTATAAAATAAATGCTTTATTTTGTGTCTATATGTATGTAAAGAGGGAAGAATTATTTATTTACCCAGCCGAAATATTCTAAAGTTTAGCAAACCATTATACCTTTATATATATATATATATATATATATATATATATATATATAGTTTCATCATATATATATATATATATATATATATATATATATATATATATATATATATGTGTGATGAAACTATATCAGGGATAGTGAGTATGTAATTATAAAAGTGGACACTGATATCAACAACCGGCGGCAACAGTCTGCTTTACGCATAAACGCTATATTCCACACCTGGCGTGAACTTTACGTTTAACCATGAAACAGACTGCTGCCACTGGGTACTGACATCGGTGTTCCTTTATATATATATATATATATATATATATATATATATATATATATATATATATATATATATATATATATATATGAAGGTGGCCAAATGTCACGAAGAGCTTTCGGTTAAGTGACACTTTCATTCTCGTTTTTTTTTTCAATACCATAACATTATGAAAAAAAAATAATTAAAAATTCCAACTCGATACACACACACACACACACACACACACACACACATATATATATATATATATATATATATATATATATATATATATATCACCTAACGTCCGCATCTCGCGACGGACGTTACTTGTAAACAAACAGTTATTTCTGAAGAAAGATTGAGGTCAATCTGAAAGATCAAATATATATAAATAAATAAATACTTTCATAAAAATCAAACTTCTATATATATATATATATATATATATATATATATATATATATATATATATATATATTTATATACTCAGTACATAGTAGAAAAACTCTCAATATCAATGATGGAGATAACATGATAAGTTGTATAGATATGTGTTTGTGACCCTGGGTTTCACGCTTTTGCGATCTTCAGAGATACTTGAAACTCATATCCATATAACTTGAATTTCATATCCATACAACTTAACATATATATATATATATATATATATATATATATATATATATATATATATATATATATCCTCAAGTTGTAATTCATCGAATCTAGAAGAATCCTTAGCAGAATGCAGAAAGCACTTGACAGCCGTTTCGTCCTTTTTTTGTGACTCATCAGCAGTGTGCATCCACCACCGTATCGAACCCGGCCAGTTATGATACGAAGCAAGTGTTATACCACTAGAACAATGGGCCTCGGTGACGAAGAAGAAACTTCTGGTAACTTTTATTGAAAAGGAAATCCAATGGTTGTTAACAGGGGCAAGGAACAACTAGTCATTTTTTACACCATCAAAGCAAAACGGCTATAATTTAATCGCTACAGATAAAATTTTCAGCCTGACATCAGCAAGACTGATAATAAAATTAGGGGGCCCATTCTTTGCGTCTCATAGGGTGACTTTTTTCCTATGGATTTGAAGTAAATATATTGAATCAATTTCTAGGTTTCATACTAAGAAGGTTGGTTCAGTTTTTTCTCGTCAGAAATGATCTGCACATTTATAAATCTACCATTCATCCATGCATTGAATATTGCTGCCATATCTGGTCTGGTTCTCCTGCTGTATATGTTGAGATACTTGTCAAAATTTAAAAGAATTCTCAGCAATATAAATGATCTTGATCTTGTATCTCGTCTATAGTCACTATCAAACCGACGTGACGTGCTTTCCCTTTATCTTTTCTACAAATATTTACATGACAATTATTTTCATGAGCTTTCCTCCTTTGTCTTTCGACTGCAGGAATTTAAGCGTGCTACGAGATTGGCAGTAAGGTCTCAGCGTTTAACTAGAGAGACGCGTCTGGAAGTTCTCTTATAACAGTTTCTTTTCTCACCTTCCTTTGAATCCCCATGCTTACCTGTCACCTACAATGTTCAAAAAAGTAAATGCAATGCCTAACATTATATGCTGTCTTCCTGAAATCTCTTCTTTTATTGTCCTTTCTGTGGGATTATCGTCTTGCTTTAACTTTTAATGATCAGCAAATGCGTACAAATGAAAGTTGGTAAACTAAAGAACAATCAAGAGCCATAGACACAGTTACGCCAGACATTATATATATATATATATATATATATATATATATATATATATATATATATATATATATATATATATATATATATAAAGTTTCATTGAGTCTAGAAGAAACCTCAACAGAATGCAGAAATCACTGGACAGCCGTTTCGTTCTATATTTGGGACTCATCAGCAGTGCGGATCCACTACTGAGAATAGAAACCCAGACAGTTACGTTGTCAGGCAAACGGCATACCAACTGTTCCAACGAGCCTCGGTGACGAAAAGGTAGCGAATCAGACTCAATGTAGCGCCGCTCGATCACATATTCCTTGTTGGAACTCATCCGAGTTTCTCTTTTACCCATAGGACTGTGATATATGTATGTAAAACAGAGGATGTCTATGTGTCTGTCTGTGTGATACCTTTTCCCTCGAGATCCAGACAACCGATTTTGACAAAAATGGAATATACATTGTACAATGTGAGAGATAGGTTCTTTTCAAAAATCAATAATCGATAAAGCCGATCAAATATTGATAAATTTAATTTTTTTCCTCCAATATCATTCAAACTCGGTATGTAGGTTACTTACATCATGACGACCTCAACGATGCCTCATTTTTATTTCTACGCCACTGCGTTTAGCGAAAAGCCGCGAACAAAAAAAATCGATTTCAAGACAAATCAATTTCAACACAAATTTCAAACTAAAAACTTCCTCAATTTTGAAGCAATCTAATAAAAACTTCACTCCATTGTAGCCAACAATATGTTGATTCTTTAGCAGTCATTTAACTTGATAATTGAGTCCACTCATATCGTGGAAACACACGTAAACAGTGAAAAATGGCGATTTTACTGTTTTTTTATTATATTTCGTTGATATTTTCAACCAATTTTCATCAAACTTAACAATTGCTTTATAAATGTATCCTCTTTTACATCCCTGATCCCTTTTACATCACTGACAAAATGAATTTCAAAAACTGGTCTGAAGTTAGTCTTCATATTGCTTGTTTTACCCCTTCATGTCCTCGGCTAACTTCGATTGAATAAATACAGACAACTTCTGTTATATCAGTAACTGCATTAATTCAAAATATTTTTTTTAATGAAAGTACTTTAAAGTAATTGAAGAAGATAGACTTTGTTACATCTACACATGATGCTGTTTTTGCACCATTCTAATTGAATGCTTTTCTATATCGACCATTTGGGTATAACTGCTAGTATGATATTATTACATTGTATATATTAATTGTGCAACAATAGTTAAACCAAACAAAACAAAAAGTAATTTATATTTCACCTTCGACATGACTGACAAATATTTGGATGTTGATATATTTGATATTTCTAGGACACAATGAAGAAACGGGTCTTGAAGAATATTGATGGTAAACGAGTGAAACAGAATGTAAAAATAAGGGTTCAAGTATTGTTTGGTTATGTAGGGGATAGGAAGTCGTGGAGAGCCATCATTCCGCATGTCCTAAAGGAAGACTCCATACAAGTAGTTCATATCAAAGAAGATATAACTTCATTTGATGTGAACTGGGATG
The DNA here is from genome assembly GCA_903632075.3 of Acanthosepion pharaonis. Lineage (NCBI taxonomy): Eukaryota > Metazoa > Mollusca > Cephalopoda > Sepiida > Sepiidae > Acanthosepion > Acanthosepion pharaonis. The sequence goes on along the minus strand of CAHIKZ030005356.1, from coordinate 1,010,578 downwards.
CGGTTATCAGGGATCGAGAAAGGAGGAGAGCTGCTGTTTTCGACGGAGCCAAGAGCTATGAAGAGTCCAGCGCACCGTAGAGGCTCGAGAAAGACGCAAATTTTCCACGGTACATGACTCCATAGCATTCTACTACTGTGTTCGTTGTCAAAAACCATACAAAGCAGGCATTGGTTGTTTTAGCTTTGAGCGGCTCTGTGTCGTAAGATAATTGATTTTCCGCTGCCGACCGTTGCCATTGACGAAAAAAGGCTAAATATCTTCGCTTGATTTTAATTATTTTTCCCTTTATTAAACAAAATGCATTGATTTAAAAATATTTTAGAATATGATCGATTGGTTAGCTGTTGGCTTCAGGGTATTCTAATATTATCATCACTAATCCGACATCATATATTACTATGTTGCCGGATTAGTGATAGTCAATTTGTTTCAGGTTTAATAAATACAAATGACTTTTTCCGTTGAATTATTGCAATCGTTCATTTTTGTTTGCTGCCTGAATTTCTGATTTCATGTTTTGATTCATTTCAAATTTAAAGAAAAATGAAATTCTGCTATTACCACGGCGAATGTCGACATTGCTTGCGGGCTTGAGTCGGCAGCAGAACGGAACGCGCGTTGTTGATTCTAATAATACGCTTCAGGCGATCATGATTTCTAAGATCAACCTGCAAGCGGTCGGAAATAGTCACTTAACACGGAACAACTGACGGTGACCCTAGTGACTTCACTTATAAAATCGAGCGTTGGCAACAAAAATAAGGTCACAACAATCGGAAGGCCTATTGCACAAATCGGCAAAGTGAAGAAAATCCCTGACTTCATTCCAGCCGAAGCAAGACGATATTTTTGCTAGCACGGAAGGGGTTACTGGGAGAAAAAGAGAATTAGAAGATTTTAGTGAGGAGAAAGGACAATAAAAGACCAGGTTTCAGAGACAGAAGATGGCGATAAAGCCACTAAGACGCAACGGGTTACGTGGAGTGAAAGAGAATGAGAAAACTATAGTGAGGAGAAAGGACAATAAAAGAATAAGTTTTAGGGAGACAGAAGTTGGCGATAAAGCCACTAAGACGCAACGGGTTACGTGGAGTGAAAGTGAATAAAAAGACATTAGTGGGGAGAAATGACAATAAAAGAAGTTTTCAGAAAGACAAAAGATGGCTATAAAGCCACTAAGACACAAAGGTACCATTGGGAATGAAAGAGAATGAGAAGTTTTTAATGAGGAGAAAGTACAATAAAAGAACAGGTTTCAGAAAGACAGAAATTGGCGATAATGCCTCTAAGGAGCAAGGGGTTACTGAAAATGAAAGATTATGAGAAGACTTTGATTAGGAGAAAGGAGAATAAAAGGACTGATTACAGAAAGATAGAAAATGGCGATAAAGCCACTAAGACGCAAGGGCTTACTGGGAGTAAGAAAGAATGAGAAGACTTTCATTAGGAGAAAGGACACTAAAAGAACAGGTTTCAGGGAGACAGAAGATGGCCATAAAGCCACTAAGACGTAATGCGTTACTGGAATAAAAAGAGAATGAGAAGACTTTAGTGAATAGAAAAGATAATAAAAGAAAAGGTTTCAGGTAGACAGAAGATGGTGATAAAGTCACTAACACGTAGGGATTACCGAGAGTGAAAGAGAATGAGAAGACTTTAGTGAGGAGTAATGACAATAAAAGAATAGGTTTCATGGAGACAGTTGTTGTATAGAAAGACTGTCTAACATTCATTATACTGTTATTGATACACTACGAGTGTTAGACGAACTTTATGACATAAATTATAATATATCTACTATAATTTTACTCAATTCTTTAGTTACTTAGTTCTTTAGTTCGCACGACCATTATGCACTGCCAATAACTGTGTTAGCCGTGTGAAAACATGGAATTTTACATATCAGAGACGCTACACGGTTTCAGGAAGAAAATGAACGATAGAAAAAAAGAACGACGAGAAAATAAAAGTCTTTAACGCCTCCTGCCAGTACCTCATAAATAATGAATTATACCGTTTTGAGAAACAAAAGGTATATCAGAGAGGCTACTTGATTTCAGTGAGAACATGAATGAAAGAAAGAAGTTGTTTGGTTGATTATGTTTAGCAGCATAGCAACCCCCATCTAAATATTCTGAGCACAATTTTATGGCTTCACCTATGGATAAAATGTATTGTTAATCATTTTTCTATAAGAAATATTATTGCCATTTTTTAAAATCATTTCTACCCAAGCAAGGCGGTTGTGCCACTGATACGTAAGCGACTACAGAGAGTGAAATTAAAGGAAAATACTGGGTATAGGAGTGGGGGTAGAGGAAAGGATAAAAAGAAGAACAGGGATCAAGATATCAGAAGATGTCGATTGACATTGCACTTAAATCTTTGAAGATTATAATTATCAGGAAAACAAGTAAAAGGAAGGGTGTCCCACTGTCGGGAAATGCAAAAGAAGAAGCTGTTGGAGTAGAAGAGGCGGGTACAGTTTTGACAGTAAAAGGGTGGGACCGAGATGCCAACCTAGTAGCATGCTCAAATTCATGCAATCGAAACACCAGTGAAAATAGCACGTTAGAGCAGATGCCATGAAAATATTAATAGAAAAGACAGAGAGAAACCAAATTACGTCGGAGAGAATGTGGCTGGAGTCAGGACCGATCACATTGCATATCCGTCTCTGGATTTTGTTGAGGACCTCGAGATGAACAGCGTGGGCACCAGACCATATATAGCAACAGTATTTAATGCAAGGACGAATGGTAGATTTGTAGATTTGAAGGCTGGACACAGACGAGAAAAACATTCTGTCGCGACACAGAGAACCATCTTTCCTTGCGATAGATGCAGCTATTGATTCAATGTAGTCGTTCCATCACAGGTCAGTGGAAAACGTGAGACCAAGAAGGTGCAGTTAGGCGATCTCGTGGAGTTGAGCATCAGCCATGCCGATAGGAGGCGGAAAGGTTTCTCTATGGTGGTCAAATGACAGCTGTTTCGTTTTGGATGCATTAAATGTCATTTCCTGCCTCAGTCAACTACAAATTGGAGATCGTTTTCGACGCCAACGGCCAGGTTAACTTTGTCAGCAATGCCGGATTTACTATTGAGACAGAAGCAAATGGAAATGTCGTCTGCGTAGATGCCGACTTGAGAACTGATGAAGATCAGAAACAGTGTAGGACAAAGGATAGAGCCTATAGAAGGAACTGGAAGAGAACCTCTTGTGACCAAGTAAATAAAGAAATAACAAAACAAGTGTTACAGATATCAGGTCATCCCATAAGTTCTGTCCAAATTTTGAATAAAGAAAACAAGTGACTAAATGTTACATTTAATTACAGATTCAATCAACAATGTATTTTCCCTGATTATCTATCACTTCCTTCCATCTATTAACAAGCTTACTAATTCCATTACTGTAAAATTCTTTTGGCTTTGATTCGAAGAACTCACAAATGTCAGTTTTAACCTCTTCCTGTGTTACAAAAGCTGTTTCTTCCAAATGATTCTGTAAGCTACGAAACAAATGGTAGTCTGAAGGAGCAAGATCGGGAAAATACGGTGGATGAGAAATTTTCTCCCAACCTATCTTTTGTGACGTGATTCTTGCTGTGTGGGGTCGCGCATTGTCCTGATGAAACATCACCTCTTTTCGATTCACCAGAGCAGGTCTTTTATTCCTCATAGCTTGGTTCAAACGCTGACAGTATATTTGAGCATTAATTGTTGCATTAGGTGGATTATTCCTTGGCGATCCCACCAGATTGAAAGAAGAACCTTTTGCCCATGAAGTTCCCTTCTCGGCTGTGTCTGGGGTCCTTCCCCTTTACCAAGCCACTGTCTACGACGCTTAACATTTCGATAAAAGATCAATTTTCGTTGCCAGTCACAAGTCTATCCAAAAAAGGTGAAACAAATTGGCGAGAATGGAGAGAAGAGCAGATGTCAACTGGGGATTTGAGGTTGTTTTCAGACAATTCATGAGGCACCCATTTTCCAAGTTTAGGAACTTTTCCAAGTTGTTGAAGATGACGATGAACAGTTGTATGGTTTGAACTGAGAACCACTACCAATTCCTCAACTGATAAAGCAGGATTTTCTTCAAGGGCTGCTTCAAGAAGCTTTTCATCAAACTCAACTGGACGTCCGGTTCGATCTTCATCTTCAAGGGTGAAATCTCCACCTCTGAATTTTGCAAACCATCTTCTGCAAGTTCTTTCATTCACACATTCCTCTCCATAAATTGAGTGAATGTTTCTAGCCGCTTCGGCTGCTGAGTTTCCTTTCTTGAACTCATAAAGCATTATGTGCCTCAAATGATTCTTGGGTACTTATATGTTAGTAGGGTTTTAATCAAACAAAATTTAAATTTCTTATAAAATTTGATCAGTTTAAATGCATACCCCTACCTGTACCTGTGACGGCATTCACCCGGGGTGGTTTGAGCCGGCTAAAATTCATCTAAACATAAAAATAATGTTCAGCTCCATTAGACATTATAAAATACTCTTTAAATTTCGTTCATTTTAACAAAAAGTTAAAATTCGGACAGAACTTATGGGATGACCTGATATATCATATATTAAACAGCAGAAGTGTATTACACGATTAGTGAGTGTGTGTCGGATGACGCAGCGTTCAATCCAGTCCAATATTTAACAGTCCCCGCCCAAGAGTGATGTATGTGGAACAAGGCCAAGTTAACCGTGGGTTTTCCGTAGGCTGGGCCAAAAATATTCCCTTTGAACCCGCCTAAACGGGTTCAGGGACTGTCTACCTCCCCGGTTTCTCTCCGCTCGAGGCAGAGAGTTCGACAGAAAGGAACAGTCTGCTTCACTGAACAGAACGACGAGTTTACGGTGGTTTCTCCGAGCTCGTATGCTCGGCCAAAATATTCCCTCAGGACCGGTATAAACGGGTTCAGGGTCTGTCTACCTCCCGGGCGAAACTTTGCCCCTCGGCAAAGCTTCGCCCGGGTTCCTCTCTGCATTGGCAAAAATTTCGACAGTTACGAATAATCTGGTTGACTGTTCCCCCAAGGCCTTCTCTCCTACTAATCTTATAGTGGGAGGAAGAGAATCTTTAAAGAGTGGGCACCACAAGAAAACCCCTTCAGGACAACCTTCATTTCACGGTTAGACATGAATGATGGGGACTAAATCAAATAATCGGCCTGTAATACTGTATCCCTGAAACTTACGTAGAAGGCCGGCATGCCAAATGTATTTTTATAATTTCATATTTTTTTGTTTTGTTTGAGATTTCACTATTGTCCAATGCTGGGACCCTAAGCAGGGTTGACCGGAGAACAACGGCAATTAAGAGGTAATTCCACGTTCCTCAAAATTTCCAATACCCCGATCAGAGGCCTTGCTGCCGGGTGGAGTTTATCGTCATGCCCAGGACGGGAAGATAAACGTCTGTTTCAGTGAAAAGGAAAAAATGGTCAATTACGAATCTTTTCCTTTCTACACCCTTACTCATCGGTTAGTTTCAAATAATATTAAACGTGTGAGCGACATCTGGACATTAACGTTTCTGTGTGCCTATTTAACATCTTTTCAAGTCTGTTTAAAACTAGATTTAATCTCATACGATGAAAGATCAAAAAGTATCGGGACTGTTGCTATGGTAACGCAGATTGATCCTGAAAGCTGTTGCGCTTACAAAGTGATATGTTTTGCCTTGCTTGGGATGAAACAATTAAAAAATAAATAAATAACTTTCCCTCTCACTTCTGTTTTTTTTATAACAGTGCTTGGAAGCAAAGTGTGTCGAGTGTGGTCGCCTCAACACACCAAATAGGCTCCATCAGTGACCATGGCTTGTGCTCTACCATTCGTCCATGCATGGAATACTGTTGCCATTTATGGTCTGGTGCCTCTGCTGTTCATCTCGAGGTTCTCGACAAAATTCCAAGACGAATATGCAATGTGATAGGTCCTGACCTGGCATCTCGACTACAGACGTGATGTGGCTTACGTCTGTCTTTTCTACAAATATTTTCATGGGAACTGCTTTGACGAGGTACTTTCACTGATACCCCGACTGCATGAATTTAAGAGTGCTACTAGTTTAACATCTTGGTCCAACCCTTTTACTGTCGAAACAGTTAAATGTAACCACCTCTTCTTCTCCAAGGGCTTCTCTGGCACTTCCCGACACTGTAACTCCCTTCCTCTTATTTTGCTTCACTGATATCTATAATCTTTAAATATTCAAATGTAATGTCAATCGACACCTTCTGATGCCTTGATCCTGATCCTCGTTCTTCTCCATATCCTTTCCTCAAACACCCCCCTCTTTATTATTACTCTCGGTCTTTGTAGCCCCTTGTGGCCTAGTGGCACTCTCGCCTTGCTTGGGATGAAATGCTTAAAAAAAATTGAGGCTAGGAGCAACGTTTTCCATGTGTGACAACCACCATATATGCCCAAGGTATCACCTTTTGTGACTTTTTTCTTGACAAAAATCAAATTGTACTTAAAAGGAAGAATATTTTAAGATGTCGAGGAAATAAAAAAGCAGCAGTTGCTCGCTTCCCCACCCCCCCAAAAAAAAAGAGTTCCAGGAATTTTTCTATCAATGGAAATGACGCTGGATAAAATGAGTGGCTTCAGAAGGGGACTACTTCGAAGGAGATTAAATACCGAATTGATATGCGTTGTAGTTTTCTTTTTATATCACTAGTCCCAATACTTTTTATCAGGTCTCCTATGCACATGAGAATCTTATAAGTTTGGCTTGTGTCATATTCCATCCCAGCGGGTGTACAGTCATAACTTTAAGTAAAATTAGCACACACACACACACACACACACACACACACACACACACACACACACACACACACACACACACACACACACAGGATGAAGCAGGCATATTTTTAACCATCGATTCTAAAACATCATTATATGGTTGTCAGTAAGAGAAACATTCCGTGATGTGAGTTACCTATTGGAGATCACAAAGTCCAAGAAGTTTGAATATCTTGGATGTGTTTTAACAGAGAGACGGAAAAGTGACATGAAAATTAGAGAGTGCAGTGAAAAAACAAAAGATACCTTCCAGAAAATAAGCATTAAGTATTAAGAATAGTCCTGGGTATGATGATAAACTACATCCAGCAGCAAGGCCTCTAATTGGGAGATTGGAGTTTTTGAGAAGCTTTGAACCATCTCTTCATTGCTGTCGTTCCCAGATCCAACTTGACCCAGGGTAGGGGAACCTGTTCGGGTTCCCGCTATGAGCAACTAGCTATGGGTAAATAGTGAGCGTCCCAAACAGAAACAAAACACTATGAAAGTAGAAAAATGCATACAACAATACATAATTTGTAGTAAAAATACCAGCAATACATTTTATAAAAAAAATGATCAACAATATTGTAGCTGAAGGCGTTCAAAATATATTCAGTTGGGTCATAAAATTGTGCTCAAAATATTTAGATTTCGGTAATAAATAACCCATTGCTGCCATATATGGTCTGGGGCACCTTCTGTTTCCTCGGAGTTCTTGACAAGATCCAGAGACGGATATGTAATATAATTGGCCCTGATCTTGCATCTCGTCTACAGTCACTCTTTCACAGACGCGCCGTCGCCTCTCTCTGTCTTTTCTACAAATACTTTCATGGTAATTGCTCCGATGAGCTGCTTTCACTGGCTCCCAGACTCCATGAATTCAAGCGCCCTACGAAGCTGGCATCCAAACCAAATCTTACACTGTAGAAACTTTTAAATGTAGCCGTCTCTTCTACTCCAATAGCTTCATACCTCGCACCTCTCGCCTATGTAACACCCTTCCCAATTACTGTTTCCCTGAGAGCCATAATCTCCAACTATTCAAATGTAATGTCAATCGACATCTCCAGTTACCTTGATCTATCCACAATCCCTCTCCTCATCCTTTCTTCTATCTCTCCTATCTGCTCTCGCTCCAAATCTTCTGATACCCCCTGCATCCTAGTGGCTTCACGCCTTGCTCGGGGTGTAATGCTTAAAAAAAATGTTGATATGCCGCTAAACAACATCAACTAACCAAAAACTATTTACGGATGAAGAAGAGGTTGATATGGCACTAAAGAAAACCAAACAAACAAGTATTAAGAAACAAAATACTGTAATTATTAACAAAGAAAAAAAACTGTTGAACCGTTACGTAATATCAGTTCTCCTATACAGTAGTGAATGCTGGACATTTTCCTCACATATGAAAAGGAGATTTCAGGCAGTACAGATATAGTTCGACAGAAAGTTGGTAATAATACCACGAATAGATTATATAACTAAATGGATATAATTAAGGAAACAAAATGGCCAATTCTACTTAGAATAAGAAAGAAGCAGTTAAAATATCTATAGCACATAATGAGGATGAGGGGCTGGGAGAATATGGAACTCACAAGACAATGAAATCAAGAGGAACAAAAAATATTGAATAACATACCTAAACATCTTGTGTAAATCAATGCCAGAAAAGTGACTGGAAGGGATAGTAAAAACGCAAACATAGGAAGATGTGGAGCGCGATGATCTCAACATCCTGAAAATATACGATACCTAGGGGATAGAAGAAGAAAGATTCGACCAGACATTTACACATCAACTGAGCTTTATATATAGGGTGCTGATGGTATCTGAGGACAGATTTTATGGATTAGTAAAAAAAAATGCTGAACAAATGAATATAATTATATTTGATTACAACTTAGTAGATTAGTAAACATGAAATCTAGCTAACTATTATTTAATTTTATTCAATAAAACCACCACTAGCACCAAAAACTACCTCTACACGAGGTCGAAATCGGCTGCAAGCTCTGATTAATTGGTTTTTATTTATGCCAGACATTACTCGAACTATTGCAGCTTTAAGAGAATATTATGAGGCTGTTTATCAACCTCCTTCTCAACAACGCTCTACAAATAGTAGTCTAGTGGATTGAGATCTGGAGAGTTAGGAGACCAAATGTTGGGTGTGATGTGGTCGTACAAATGGTCAGCCATCCATTCTTGTGTTCGTAGAGTCTTGTGAGATGGAGACGAGTTTTGCTGAAATATATAAGGCCTATTGCATATATTGTCAATCCAGAGCTTGACAACTGTTTCTAGAACCTCAATGTAAGCAGCAGCATTTACTCTAAGACCTTGTGGAAAAAAGTGTATGTGGCATAACATGTCCTTCATTGCTAACAACGCCCAGTACCATAACACTTGAAGGAAATTTTGTACGCATCGCTCTTGGCACCTCAGAAAGATCTGAACAAAGCCATCTGTTATTTCTTCTGTTAAGTTTTGATGAAAATTTTTCTCATCTGAGAAAAACGAAATCACACGAGCTTCTGAAGGATTTTTAAGTTTGATTAAAAGCCTTTTGGATCTGTTTAAACGGTTTTCTTTTTTTTTTCAGACATAAATTGACCTCGTTTCATCACGTAGGACTTGTATCGAATGTCTTCAGAACACTTCTTCTGATTGTTTTTTCAGACACATGGAGCTTTTTGGCAATTGACCTCATTGATTGGCCTCAGTTTTCATCAATTGTCTGCTTGACTTCCTGAATAAATTTGGATGTTCTCACATTATCAGGACGTGTAGAATATCTTTTACGTTTTGATACAGACATTGGGGGAACTGTCAGTGTCTTCTAACTCTTTTCGTGTCTTGTGGGCAAACGATCTTGCAACGTGCAATATCCAAATCGCTGATTAGCCTTTAATGCCACAATCACAGCATGTCTTTTCATTTCATTTGTCATCAGAGTTTGCGATTCTTGATTTCTGAAAAATAAATGTATTAGAAGTTAGTGGGAAGCAGTATTAATCTTAAATCTGTACGTTCTCAAATACGCACCCTGTATTAGATCAGAGGTTCCCAAACTTTTTTCTCTGGGCCGCATTTTCAGAATGAAAATTTACTGGCGCCTCACCAAATTTTATGTGATAAAAAGTACAGTTAAAAATAAAAAGTGGAGGGAAGGATTAAGAGAGATAATCCACGGATACGAAGTCAGTCCATTATCAATGATAACTCTCTCCGCCATTTTGCGGAGCCTAGTTACTATATTCTTAATACTTAATATAATGCAAAAATATCACAATGATAAAATCGGTCAATATTTATTTATAACTATGGGAAGAATGCATGCAATTACAAGTAATCCATGATATTTTAAATTTTGAAATCATATTTATTTTTGCATATTTTTTGAAACTGTAACTCTTTGATTGTCTTTCAATCATTCCACCTCACCCACTATATTCTTCCGTCTCACTTGCTATCATATTTCGGCGCACCGGCTATCCTATTCTGCCTCACCTGCTATCCTCGTTCGCCTCACCAGCAATCCTCTTCCGCCTCTCCTGCTATCCTTTTCCGCCTCACCTGCAATACTCTTCCGCCTCTCCTGTTATCCTCTTCCGCTTCACCTGCTATCCTCTTCCGCCACACCTGCTATCCTTTTCCGCCTCATTGGGTATCCTCTTCCGCTTCTATCCTCTTCCGCTATCCCTCTTCCGTCTAATCTGCTATCCTCTTCCGCTTCACCTACATTTCTCTTCCGCCTCACCTGCTAACCTCTTCCGCCTCACCTGCTATCCTTTTCCGCCTCACCTGCAATCCTCTTCCGCCTCACTGGGTATCCTCTTCCGCCTCACGTGCAATCCTCTGCCGCCTCACTGGGTATCCTCTTCCGTCTCACGTGCAATCCTCTTCCGCCTCACTGGGTATCCTCTTCCGCTTCACCTACAATCCTCTTCCGCATCATCTGCTATCCTCTTCCGCCTCACCGACTATCCTCTTCCACCGCAACTATGAGACGCGCCGCACCGTTTATGGACCACTATATCAGAAGCTCTATACATTTGTACAAACCACCTTGTATCACTTTAAACTTTATTTTTAGCGGTTACTCGTATTTGAGTAGGCGCTCCGTTTATTCATTGAACAATATATTTATTTATTTTCACTTTCAGGCCAGAATGTTGGCAAATTTTAGCAGGAATCGAACCTGCGTCCCTAAAAGCAGAGAGTGTCACCATTTAGCCCGGTGCATCTTACCGCTTGGCCACAAAAGACAAATATCTTACGACTTTTCTCAATAAGATATCACGTAATTTCTAATCCATAATTCACTTAAAGAAATGGATTTAAATTAGAATAATTTCATATTTAATAATATTGCATACAGAATTCGGTGTGTCAATTTCAACAGCGAAAGTAACATTTTCGTGCTGAATGTCTATTCCATATCTTTCGAATCATCTTTGAAATTCGTGTCAATTTAATATTTGCATCCATGATATTAAGATATAAATTGAACAAATAATTGAAGTCAATTTTATTTAAATCATTCAACTCAGTCGAATTCAAACAGCAATTTAAGAAAGCCGAGAATCGAAAATTAAGTCATTTAAATATTTCCTTGGATCATGTTTTTATTTATTCAGTAATTTAGGATACGCTTACAAAATACGATGGATGTGGGTCAGCCATTGTGAATCAAAATGCCTCAAGTTATAATGGCTTGCACAGAAAATAGCATGTTCTTTAATTGATGATGGTGTCACGGTGAACTACTATCTGAAGAGCGAAACTTTTCATCTCTCATCCCATCAATGGTAACTTGAGCAATACAAACCCCCTCCAGTACAACCCGTGCACTGTGGCTTGGCACATTGCCCAGTTGAAAGGTGCCACATCGTAGAAAACTGTTGCCGTAAAGCTGGGCGTCGCTGGTCTTAGGGTAGCTGGTACATGACTAAGTACCTCCCATATGCAGGATTCAACCCAGTGTCTCTTATAACGTTTCTCAAAACACCCCACTATCTACGCTTATTTTCCTATTTGAAATCCTGGTGTCGAGATGGGGTTACTGCCTTGCCAATTCAACATCGTTTTTATAGCAAAGGAAACATTATTCTGTCCTCAGCCTGTTGAAAACTACCAAGAGCATATGCAAAAATAGCTCTTCAGGTTGCCCTTCCTTGGCAGGAAAATCTTTGCTCACTTCTCATGTTGATAACTTTTGGCTACGCAAATAGGCCATGAATAATTCTCTCTATTTGGATGACTGTCGATTGGTACTACATTCAACTGGACATGAGAACTTCACAAGTCATTCCATTTCGGGAAAAGTCAGGTATAGTCTTCTGTACATGAAAGTTTAATTTTAACTGCCGTATTCAACTGATCAAACGCAAGGTCGGCTTACCTGCTTACATATGGGTGATCGTGACAACCGGGTTGACCTCTTTCTCGCAAGTAACATGTAATAATATTAGCGTGAATCAATTGGTTGGTTGAGAGCAATCCACTTGATAGCAAACACGACGAAAAGATAGAGATATGAGTTAGAAGAGTTTTCTGGTAAGATAATGGCGAAAAGAGCAAGGACATGGTCTTTTTTGTTAAAAATAGGGAAATGCTTTTTCGGGAAGCCGATGTTCGTTGCTACCAATTGATATGACGTTAATATACTCACTTTGCATCTAATTTATTTCTTCTTATTTTTCTTAATCTCTCTTTCTTAAATTTCCAAATTCCACTTTTACCTTCTCAGTTTCTGTTCCACCTTCCTTTCTATTTAAACATTTTGATTTCTTGCTTTTACATCACGTTCATTTAACTTCCAGTCTGTCAGTTACCATTCTTTCTTTTTTCTTTGTACGTCTGCACATATTTCTTTTACAGCTTCATCTTTAAAATCTATTCTTATCTTTCTTTCTTTTTTCCTTTCTTTCTTTCTTTCTTTTCGCCATTCTTCTATAGCTTTTATTCCCACTTTTTCCTTTTTTGTTTCTTCCTTTTTCTTTCTCTTTGTTTTTTCTTTCTTTCTTTTTTCTTTTTCATTCTTTTCAATATTATTCTTTCGCTGTTATTCCCACTTCTTTCTTTCTTTTTCTTTCCTTCCTTCCTTCCTTCCTTCCTTCCTTCCTTCCTTCCTTTTTATTCATTCATTCATTCATTCCTTTTTTTTTTCGTTTCCAACGTTTACTCTTTCCGCCATCCTTCTTTTATTCCCATTTCTTTCTTTCTTTCTTTCTTTCTTTCTTTCTTTCTTTCTTTCGGTCGTTCGTTCGTTCGTTCGTTTCTTTCTTTCTTTCTTTCTTTCTTTCTTTCTTTACGCCATACTTTTTTAGCTTTTATTCCCACCTCCTCCTTTTTTCTTTCTTCTTTATTTCTTTCTCTCTCCTCCTTTCTGTTTTCTTTTTTCTTTGTTTTCAACATTATTCTTTCTTTTTGTCTTTCTTTCTTTCGTTCGTTAGTTCGTTTGTTCTTTCTTTTTTTTTCTCGCCATTCTTCTTTAGCTTTTATTTCCACTTCTTGCTTTTTTACATTTTTCTTTCGCTTTGTTTTTTCTTTCATCTTTCATTCTTTTCGCCATTATTCTTTAGCATTTATTCCCACTTCTTCCTTTTTCTTTCTTCCATTTTTCTTTCCCACTTTTTCATTGGTTTTTCTTTCTTTTTTTTATTTCTTTTCAACATTATTTTTTAGAATTTATTCACACTTCTTTCTTTTTTTTTTCCTCCCTTCCTTCCTTCCATCCTTCGTTTTCCAACGTTCTCTCTTTTCCACCATCCTTTTTTTTATTCCCACTTCTTTCTTTCTTTCTTTATTTATTTCGTTCGTTTGTTCTTTCTTTCTTTCTTTTCGCCATTCTTCTTTAGCTTTTATTCCCACTTCTTACGTTTTTCTTAATTCCTTTTATCTTACTCTCTTTTTCTTTGTTTTTTCTTTCTTTTCAACATTATTCTTTAGCTTTTATTCCCACTTCTTTCTTTCTTTCTTTCTTTCTTTCTTTCTTTCTTTCTTTTCGCCATTCTCCTTTAGCATTTATTCCCACGTCTTCATTTTTCTTTCTTCCTTTTTTCTTTCTTTCTTTTTCTTTCTTTTTCTTTCTTTTCAACACTATTCTTTAGCTTTTATTCCCACTTCTTTCTTTCTTTTTCTTTCCTTTCTACTTTCCTTCCTTCCTTTTTTCTTCCTTCCGTTTCCAACGTTCACCATCCTTATTTCCACTTCTTTCTTTCTTTCTTTCTTTCTTTCTTTCTTTCTTTCTTTCTTTTCAATCATTGTCTTTTACCTTTTATTTCCGCTTCTTTCTTGTTTCCTGACTTTGTTCGTTCGTTTGTTTGTTTGCTTTTTCTTTCTAAATCAGTTCTTTCACTGTCGTTGTCAAATTGAATCATTTTACTTTCTTTCTTTAAGCATTTCTCTTTTGATTTCTTTTCTCCCTGTTTCCTTTCTACATTTCTTCCTCTCTCCGAGGTAATAATCGATATTCAGATGTCATTTATCGATCGTTCTCTGTCGTTACAAACTTGAATATTTGAATATTGAAAGATTTCAACTCCATCTAAGTTTTAACACGATGTATTCTGGATGGTGAGTAAATTGTGCGCGTCTGTGGCCGGGAACGAGGCTTCCTTTTCACTTGTGAGATTCTTCTTTGGCGCAAATTATGCCGGAGATCCGATGCTATCAAAGAAATACGCTCAAAGTGAAGAAAAGAAGAATGGAAGTAGATTATGGCAGACTTTCTTCTCAAGCATTAACGCTTTAGGAAAAATAGTGCACCAATATGATTTCAGGACAGACTCAAAGAATATAAGCCAAATATAATCACCTGACGCATCCTGTGAGCTTATCCCGCAGACGAAAGATTGCTAACCTCTCATTACTTTGTCGCTATCACGATGGTTGATATCTATATATATGTTACATTCTATATTCCCACCGGTTAGACATCCACATAGCATGTTTAAGGCGGCAAATGATCCCTTTTCCCTTCGTCTTCATTTGATGAGTAGCAAGTTCTGCTCAGAAATCTTCTTCCCCAAAAGTGTTACTTTGTGTAGATTGGTTTGCTTTGGTTCAGTTAACGGCATATCAACTTGTTATGCGTCATTTAATACCGAAATTTAATTTCTTTAAATGTTTACTATAAAATGAATTTTTCTACTTTAATAGTGTTTTCATCCCAGCTTTGGGGTTCATTATTTGAACATAGCTGAAACCCTAACAGGTGGTTCTACGATCGTCAAAACCTCTTGATCAGAGGCCGCATGTAGTTTATCTTTATATAAAGGGCGTCTTTGTGGAAGAAACTTACTAGCGCATATGTAGTGGACCGTGGCTGTGATGTTGTTGAGTAGACGTAGAAGAAACACATGTGGGTTCAGATTTTCCTGCTAGCCGGCCCAACTACATGAGAAAGTTGGACTTTAATTAAGTCCAAAGAAGAAGGCAAAGAAAACAAACACAAGACCGATAATATATATATTAATACAAATATATATATTAATAACAAGTTACATGGAACAGTTACAAAGGAAAAGTGTGTGTGTGAATATTATATATGTGTGTGTGTGTGTATTGTGCTTAGCGTGTTCCCTGCATTTGGGAAACGCTATTCCTGTGAGCGCTTACATTTTCGAGGTAATAAGGCTGAAAGCCTGAGGAAAAAGAGATATTTACCTCCAGGTGTTGGCCCAAAGGCCTGAGGAAAAAGAGAGGAAGAGGCGAAGGGTCAGCGACTATTTATAGCCAGGGAAGAGAGACCCCTGGTGAAAGGGTTAACGAACTGAAGGAGAAGTTAACTCCGACAAATACATCCTTGACAACTACAACCCTAGTTCAGGAGATATATATAATAAGCATTTCTTACTTGTTCCTTCCTTGTTTATTCTAAGACGTCTGAGACGAGTATTATTGATCGGCGTTTTATAATTAATATCTGCGATAACAAAGTCTCTACTACATTGGTATTGACCAAGGGACAACTAGTATACATTGTTACCATAACAGTAGCAACAAGTAGTCGTTTTGACGACATAACAATTTTTTTTTTACAAAAATGGATTGCTGGTAATATTTTCTTTTTCAAAAATGGATTACTGGTAAATTTTTACTATGAAAATGTATTACTACTATTTTTACTATAAACAATTCCTTCTTTACAAATCACAACTGAGGCCAAGATACTAAGGAAGTGGATAAATTCATTATCTCTTACTCCATCAGGTCTTGTTAAATACCTATGACCCCTAAGGGTCATTAAATGCAGAGGTCTACTGGGTGTGATTGCTGTAAGGGAGAGAGAAGGAACTTAAGGAAATAATACTCGTATCAGACGTCTTAGAATAATACTTGTAGTAATAGTAATCAACTTGTAGTAATAGTACTTCGTCTAGTGAGAAGACAAGAGCAGTCCGAATAGGGGATAGAAGAGAAATAGCGAATATGTAGTATAAACGATAGACTAGAAAAACAAACACAACTAGACGTCACAAGACTTCCTCCATATATATGTTTTCTCTATGGTCACGTGATCTAACTAGTCTAATGAGGTCGCATGTATTTGTTCTCTTGCGATCTACGTTCAAACCCCAGTGTCAGCAATGACACTTTATTCTTATATAATAAAAATATTACCAGCAATCCATTTTTGTAAAAAAAAAATTATTACCAGCAATCCATTTTTAAAAAAAAAAATGTCATCGATACATTTAATAAAATTACCAGCAATGTATTTTTGTAAATGAAATTACTAATGCTTCCAAGAAAATTAAATTTCGGCATTAAATTACCCATGTGTTGATATTTTTCTTAAGGCAATTTACCCCAAACAAAGCGGAAATGCCACTAGCATGCAAGGGGTTACAGAGGATTGTGAACAAGAGTAAAGAGGCATGATTGAGGAAAGGATACAGAGGAGGACGGGGAATAAGCTCAGAGTGTTAGATGTCGACTGACATTACACTTGAATATTGAATATTACATCTGGGAAAGCAAATAAGGGGAAGGGAGTTCCACAGACGGGAAGTGTGGGAAAAGAATCTGTTCGAGAAGAAGAGACAGTTACATTTAACCGTTTTATCAGTGAAAGGGTGGAACCGAGACGCCAGCCAGGTAGCTGCTAAAAACATAAAACAAACGAATAATAATACAGAACTTATACTGGAAAGGAACCACCTGAATTCGAAATGCAAAAAAAATAGAATGGGATGTAAGACAAGGATGTGTCTTCTCACCGGACATATTCTACCTTTACAGTGAACCCATCCTGCAAAAAGAAGGCCGACCAGAATTCATTACTGGAGGCTATAATCGATAAATATGGAGATGACACAATGTTGATATCAGAGACAGAAAGAAAACTACTGATATAGAAAGCCATGAAGGAAAGCGAGAAGAAAGGACTAAACATCAATTGCAAGAAGACAGAATCCATGGGTGTCAGCCATAGGATGACGCCAGCGTACAAATTACAAGTTGGAGATACCAAAATCACACAAGTACAACAATTTATATATCTGGGATGTGTTTTAACAGAGGCCCATGGGATAGCGAAAGGAGGTTTACAAAAAACAAAAAAAATTTAGTTAAAAAGAAAGAAAAGAAAAAATTACTGAACTGTTATGTAATATTCACTTCATATATGGCAGTGAATACTGGACAATTTCATCAGAGATTAAATAGAGACTTGGAGCAATAGAAACAAAGAAAAGATTACTGAACTGTTACGTCCTATATGGCAGTGAATGCTGGGCAATCTCTTCACAGAAGAAGAAGAGACTTGAAGCAACAGATACAGCGAAAAGAGCACTGAACTGTTACGTAATATCAGTCATCCTATATGGCATTGAATTCTAGACAATCTCCTCACAAATGAAGAAGAGATTTAGAGCAGTAGAAACAAAGAAAAGAGCACTGAAATGTTATGTAATATCAGTCCTCCTATAAGGCAGTGAATGCTGGACAATCTCCTCACAGATGAAGAAGAGACTTGAAACAAGAGAAACAAAGAAAAGAGTACTGAACTGTTATGTAATATCAGTCCTCCTATATGGCAGTGAATGCTGGACAATCTCCTCACAAATGAAGAAGAGACTTGAAACAAGAGAAACAAAGAAAAGAGCACTGAAATGTTATGTAATATCAGTCCTCCTATAAGGCAGTGAATGCTGGACAATCTCCTCACAGATGAAGAAGAGACTTGAAACAAGAGAAACAAAGAAAAGAGCACTGAAATGTTATGTAATATCAGTCCTCCTATAAGGCAGTGAATGCTGGACAATCTCCTCACAGATGAAGAAGAGACTTGAAACAAGAGAAACAAAGAAAAGAGCACTGAACTGTTAATGTGGACAATATCAACAAGAGTCCTCCTATAAGGCAGTGAATGCTGGACAATCTCCTCACAGATGAAGAAGAGACTTGAAACAAGAGAAACAAAGAAAAGAGCACTGAACTGTTATGTAATATCAGTCCTCCTATATGGCAGTGAATGCTGGACAATCTTCTCACAGATGAATAAGAGACTTGAAACAAGAGAAACAAAGAAAAGAGCACTGAACTGTTATGTAATATCAGTCCTCCTATAAGAAGAAGACTAGTTTAAATAAAAATGAAGAAAGTGCTCATGTAATTAATTTGAAATGTAAGCTTCGTATGCATAGGATAACTTTAAAAGTAATTAACCAATTAATTTTTCTATTGCGTATGAAACAATTACACCTCGTCTTGAATAGGATTCGAAAATTAATCTTCATTTGTAAATCGTCGTTTGCCAATATAAATATTTCTTCTTCTTATTTCTCCATATGTTTATACTTGGGTTAAATTCTTGCAAACAAGTCGGTTATTTTAATCAAATGAATATCTTTAAACCCATTTTATTTAGATATTCATTAAATTGAATGTCAACTTGTGGGATAAAGTCGTCAATTTTCCATTCTAAGACCTGTTAACTCATGTCTATTGCTTAATAGATTTTTATTATTTAGAAACTTAATAATAAAAATCTATTAAACAATAGACATGAGTTAACGGTTTTTTGCCGACATCATCAAATTTTCGCATTGAATAATTAGCATAAAAACAAACACACAATAAAATAATTTTTAAATTCCATAGGCTAAATAAATAGTTTAAATGCCCTACAAAAAAGAAAAAAAGATAACCCTTTATGAAGTCATCAAAAAAAAATGTTAGCGACTTATGACAGTTTATTTTATATATATATATATATATATATATATATATATATATATATATATATATATACAAAAAAAAGAAAAAAAATAAAATAAAAAAATAAATAAATCTCCATAGACACTTAACCAGACTAGACGATGTCATCTTCCGCTTTAAATTTAGACACCCCAACCTTTCTCTGACTTGACGTCTTTGAATGGAACTGAGATATAGATACAAATTATTAACCCCTACGCTCCTTTTCTTTAAACAATTGCTCTAGCCGTTACCATAGTAATTTTAATTTCAATAATGAATATGCTTATAAAACGCATAAATTTCAGGAATTAGTTATTCAAAAAAAAAAAAAAAAATTTCGCTTGAAGATGGAACAGAACTTGGTCCTTTAATTCAATTTAATTCAAATAATTATAATGAAGTTTTCGGCTCTTGTTTTGAAACATGAGAACTCTTATGTAGCGTTGGAATCATATTTTTTAAATAAATAATTATATTTATGCTCTACTTTTGTATCGAGTACTATTTTTTAAAAATAATAGCAAAAATACTAAGAACTTTGGATTATTTACCTAACAAGTTCTTTCCCTTTTTCTATATATTTTACACACACACACACACACACACACATATATATATATATATATATATATATATATATATATATATATATATATGTATGTATATATATATATATATATATATATATATATATATATATATATATATATATATATATATATATATATATATATATATATATATATATATATATATATATATATATATATATATATATATATATATATTTATATATATATGTGTGTATATATATAGAGATAGATAGATAGATAGATAGATATGAACAGACTTACATAGATTGATATGAACAGATTGTTACGAACAGATGGATATATAGACATTAATAGATAAGTCGATATTAGCAAATAGATATTATAAGATAAATACATAGATTGATAGGAACAGATATATAGATTACATCGATATATATATATATATATATATATATATATATATATATATATAATATATAAGTTTCACTCTATTTTTAACTTTTTCTCTTATTTTTCCATTTGAACAAAAAAATTTTTTTGAGAGAAAAACTTGTTGAAATCGCAATAGTTTCACATGTCCTTTTCTTTTAAAAAATCATAATTAAATTATTCAATTAATTTGCATGTTTTTATTTTTACTTTCATTTTCTCTTTTTAAATATGCATTGTCACTGCCAGTGTTGATATTCATGTAAAAGGAAATGCGACGTCATTCACTACACAAAGCAGAAAGTATCGAAAACCTCACGCTGTCTGTCGCAGCTGACTCTATTAAGTCGATGAGACAAAAACTCTTTTCTTTCGTGGCGTCAGAATCGCATCTTAATTCCACCCACAGAAGAAAAAGACCCACACGAAATTTCAAAAGCGGCAAAACAGTTTCAAATGCGCAAAAATAAACTCCTTAGTTTCGTAATCCTCAAGAATGATGCAAGTAAAACAAAATCTGTTTAGGACATAGTTTAGACGAAACTCCTAGAGAGTTTGAAAGAAGATTTCTGTTGTAACCTATGGAAGGTTACTGAATAGAATAATCACCCGAAGGTTGGTAATGAACGATAATACTTAGGACAAGAACAACACATATAAGATTCGCCAGCGGCGCGTAGAAGTAGTAGTCAATTGATACAAGTGACTTATGTGAATTCCACAAAGAATTTCCAACTGAAAATATGGAACAGGCCGAATTTAATGTAGGGTATCCGCGCGCGTAGGTTTGGCCAAAAATTCCCCGTAGACCCCCGTATAAAACGGGGTCGCGTAGCTGTTTCCCAAGATGAGACACTACCCCTCGACATAGCCTCGTCTGGAGATCCCCTCTGCCTGGTGGCAAACATTTTGACTAGCACAGCTGGAGGCGAACCTCCAACTGCAGGATATCTACTACCCACACACAAGGTCAAATATGGAACAAGACCGAATTTAATGTAGGGTACCGGAGCCCGTAGGCCAAATTTCCCCGTAGAAGCCGTATAAAACGGGGTCGGATGGCTGTTTCCCGAGACGTGACTCTGCGCTTCGACATAGCCTCGTCAGGAGATCCTCACTGCCCGGAGGCCTAGAATTTGACTAGTACAGCTGGAGACGAATCTCCAACTGCAGACCAACATACAGCATTTACTACTGTATTTATGTGAATGTGGACATAACCCATTATCGTCCGTAAGTATACTACAACACTTTCCAATCATTGCTAAAAGATCTAACTAATTATCTATGCCTCCATTTTTATATCTATCCACCCAAGATGCCAAAATTCCCTTGTTTGTATCCAGGAGCGCGGTATGTCTACTGGAAGTTCATTCATTAGCCTTTCTTTAAGTTATCCAACGAGGGGAAATAATACTTTGAATAACACCTGTGTATTAATAACATACAATGATGCTGAACGTTTTTTTCTTTCTTTCGCCACTCAAAAGATAAATGCACAGCCATTTCTTGATACCCTAAGTCACACGTAAGTTTTGAAATGTTATCTGGCAATGGTCTTATTCGATAACGAGATCGCAATCATTATCTTTCTATATATTCACATTTCTCGATCAGATATCTTCGCCAAATCTTAGCTATCTCCCGATTTCAGTTTAGTCATATTTTTTAAAAATGTTTCACCTCCAAGAAAGGTAATAAAGTCATTGGTGGTAAGGTCTCATCATTTTACGGTTGAAATGCCTAGATTTAACCGTAAGTTCTATGCTAACAGTTTCTTCTCTCGCACTTCTTGCTTGTGAAAGTCTTTTCCGGTTTCTTGCTTTCCGGTAAAGTTTGATCTTCAATAATTTACATGCAATGTCAAACGTTATCTTCCGTCTCCTTAATTCCTGTTCTTTTATTGTTTTCGCTCCCTAATAATGCTTTCCTCATATCCTCTCACGCTCAATAACTGCTTAGTCTTAGTGGCTTTATTGCCTTTAACCATTATAATCCCACTCAGCAATATACCTACTTCCATCCTACAAAGCTCTCAACAGATGAAGAAGTAGACATGGGAAAAAATTGTGATGACATCACCGAGTGGGATGGAAGATCATTCACAGAGACTGGAATATTTGGCATGCAATTGAGATATATGAGGGGGGTGTCGGTGATGAGATCAAATGCGCAGCGACACTTCGATAACTCCCTGTACTGATTGGAATGTTGATCTGAATCTTTATTTCGCTCACTGTGTCCTCAAGAACACATGGCACAGTGGATAAATGCGTTTGTTAGATCCAGTGACAGGACCCAAAGAGTGTTAGTTCAATACTTGGTTAAGGCGGTGGGGAACTTTGAGAGGAGAATTAACAGGAGATAACTGATAACTGACATCTATTAGACATGGCACGTGGAACTAGAACAGTCTACCCCAGTGAGCGAAATAAAGGGTTCGACTTTCCAACCACCTGAAGAAACGTGATAAATATGCGACAAAGATGAGGACAACTTTCCGAATAATGTAAATAATATATATATATATTGTATGTATTTAGGCAGCATCTTTTCATTCATACAAGTTTCATTAAATAATATAGACAAGTGTTGTCTATTTATTTTATGTAAATTCTTTTCGTAACGTCTGATAAGTTTAATAACATTATCGTTGAACGAAGAAAGAAATTCACAATATTCATCCATATTTTTTTTATTTAATACAATCTAAGCTTTCGGCTTACATAAGCGATTATCAAAGATGTCAATTACAACATAATATACGGACAAGACAGTGATGATAGTCTGTCATTGTTTACATAGATGATTTCTAAGCAACAATAAACACGTGCATATAAGACGCTAGAAGCGAAAATCGCACCGCATCTCATGACATCACACATGAATACACGAAAATGAATTGGAGAAGTATAATGTATGAAGTATGGAAGCCGTTGGTATAAACCAATGGCTTATGTTACCAATTATAGACATTAATTATATATATATATATATATATATATATATATATATATATATATATATATATAGCTGGCAACTTGTATTCGAGGATATCTGTCTACTAGAGCGGCTAGCCAATCCCTATTGCAGACGCTTTCTCAGGCACATTTGTGCTTGTTCAATGCCTACTGAGCTCACCTGTGGTTTATACCGCAACTATGCTGAGTAGACCTTTATCTAGTGTGATCAACAGTTTGAGCAAGGCCAGCACACGCAAGCACTCGATCACGATGACTTATGGTTTCGCGCCAGCACAGCTGTCGACGGTCCCGAATGGTAGCGTTTACCTAATTTCACTCACGAGGCTTGCGTCAACCTGTGATATGGTTTTCAGGCACTTTCAACGGCCGAAACATTGTGATAAATATGGAGACAAAGATGTGGACAACAGTCCGAATAATGTAAATAGTACACACACACACACACACACACACACACACACACATATATATATATATATATTTATATAAAACATTAGGCAGCATATAATTTATATACAAAGAAACAATCACACATAGAATCAATCAGCAATATTAATGCTATTATCGGCGACATCCATCGCTAGTAGTGTATAATGTATGCATTAAAATACTGTTAATCCATAGAATGATGTGATCCTCATTTATAAAACTGTTGTCTGTTGTTTCCAGTTTATATTTTTTTTAAATGCAAGTCCATTCGAATAATCCTTTATTCATCGTCAGGCATATGTTTTCCTTATAAAATCAAAAACTTGGAGACGAAATAATTGTTTGTCGACCGAAAGATGATTTTTTTTGAATATCTGCTATTATTGACGGTTGTGTACAATATCGGAACGTGCAAAGACGCAACGCTAAGTTTTTCAAAATTTTAAGTGAGAATTTTATTTGAACTTTTCTTGTGATGTAGTGAATCCACGTATTCTATTTTTACAAGTGTTTTCAGTTAATATATCATGAACTAAGTATATAGTTCAATTAATATAGTGTAATGTCTTAGTAGTAGTTTTTGAGATCAACGCTTTTTTCAAATCTTCCACTGGCCATTTATGAAATTTTGTCCGCTGGAGTCGTTTATCCTTCATTCTTTACGTCAAAAGCAGTTTTTATATGACTCTCTAGCTCGTCGCACCATTTCATCTCTTGACAGTTGAGCCAGATATGGCCACACCGGATTTCATTAAAACTGCTACCACGTCCGTACTACTCTTCCTCGTGTTTTTAATGCTGTCCCTGAGCAGCATCACTTCGTCTCTTTATGTCGTTTTCCTTTTCATTCTACAACTTCTCTTTCACAAAACCTTATTGTGACCCAATAAAGCCTGCCTTTTCAGAATGCTTTCAACACTGAAACTTTCGGCTATTTGTCACACAGATTTGTTTGAATGTTCATGGAGTGCAATAAACTGTACACACTTTCTAGGAGTTATAAAATCGATATAACTCCTAGAAAGTGAGTTATATCCATTTTATTTTACCTGTTTTATTTTACCTGCTAAATGAAAATAATCAGGTTAGTTTTGTAATCAGAAGCAGTAAAACAAAAGACAAAAAATCTAACTTACACGCAAAACAATATAATTCACGCATTATTTAACCAAATACAAAGTTTAGTCACAAATAAATTGCAAAATATTCAAAATTCTTTCAAACTCCTTCTATTATAACAGGTGCGTGCACTGTAAAGGCATCATCGTATTTAGGAATCATTAAACTATTGTTAAATAATTAAACTCTTGTTAATTAATTCACACATATCATATATATATATATATATATATATATATATATAAAAATGTATATAAATATACACACACACATATATATATATATATATATATATATATATATATATATATATTTATATATTATATGCGCGGTACTTATTAGAAAGTGCTCGACATCAGAGATAGAGCTAACATATTTGGTTTGATTGATATGAGTTTGTGACCCCGGGTTTGGGTTAGCACGATGACATCACGACGACGTTTCCCTCCCCACTCCCTTAATAACACCAATACACGCAATCTACATAAACCCAAATTTTTTAAAAAAATAATCAGTTTGTCTGACGATCGCAAAGGCGTGAAACCCAGGGTCACAAACTCACATCAATCCAACCAAATATATATATATATATATATATATATATACATTTTGCAAGCTTAATAGGCATTCATTGTCTGTTATATTTAATAATAATAATAATAATAATAATATATATATATATATATATATATATATATTATTAAATATATATTATGTCTATTATGCTTGATCATGAGCCGTTCTAATGTTCGAATTTCTGGTGAAAATAAAGAAAAAAATTGTCCAACATTTGGATATTTTTTTTAAGTTGGTCCTAGGTTTTCGATAGATCTTGGACTGTTTATATGGGTATGTTTGTGTGGACTTAAACGAGTACACCTGTATGTATGTATGTATGTCTTTGTATATGAGAGTGTCATCCCAAACGGAGACAGAGGAGAATTCCCCCACCCACCACCAAACATAATCAAACACAGACACGCATAAATAGATTCAATTTTAAAAAAGTAAACCAGTTTGTTTGATGATCGCAAAAGCGTGAAACTCAGGGTCAAAATCTCATATCCATACAACTGAATATAAATACACTTAAAATTCATCTTCATCCCTGCCGCTGTTTAGTGGTAGAATCCCCGACTGACGTTAATTCAGTCGGGTTTCGATCCTAGCTAGAGGCAACCGGATGTCTAGCCACACTGATGAGCTGTGATACAGCAAAACTGTCTGTGGATGACAATATATATGCTCCTGAAAAATGTATTTCGGTTGAGCTCTCTGGGGAGGAAGTGTGGGTTTGTAAACAGTGACTATTACGGCTAATAATGCAAGACTCTTCGGTAAATCGAATTGAGTTCTCTCAGTCACTGTGTGTTTATCTAAAAATAAATACACTTGAATTCACCTTCATCCCTGCCGTGCGCGAACGGCTTAGTGGTAGAATCCCCGACTGACACCGATTCAATCAGGTTTCGGTCCTAGCTAGAGGCAACCGGATGTCTAGTCACACTGATCACCTGTGATACAGTCTGTCTGTGGTTGCCAATATATATATATATATATATATATGTGTGTGTGTGTGTGTGTTCAAGCATATTTCATTGGATAATATAGAAATATTACGTCTATTTATTTAGCTAATAATTCTTTCTTGTTCTCTAATTAGCTTCTTGATATAAAGTTGAAATTCAACAAAGAAAGTCTAGTAGTTTTTGTTAACCCAAGTACTTTCGATCTCCTCCACGATCATCTTCAATAGTGAATTTCGAAGACAAACTTAATGTTACTGTGATCTTTGTGATGTTTATAAACAAGCTTGAACACGCTCTGTTATTATTTAAAAATTTATCCGTTGTGCTGTGGTGTTTTTGCAAACAAGCGTCTCCAATGTAAGGGAGCTAAACAGAGTTGATAAAAAATACAAAATTATGTTAAGTACATTTGAAGATAAAATCTATTAGCAGCTAATATGAATTTTGAATCTATTGATCAGCTTCGAGTTGACATGTTATTCGCTTTCATATTTGTAAAAATTTGCAATTTCACAAATTATATAAACTTTTCTTAGCTTTAAATTTGTTTTTGTTTTTATAAATTTACAATCACAGATATACCAGATTTTATCTGAACATTTTTTGAATAAAGACAAAACAAATAATTTTGTTCATTAAAAAAAATAACAATTCTAAATTCTGAAATAATTTTGGTGTTTCAATTTTTTTTATAATAAATTATTTAAATTAGAATTTAAAAACTGTTACGTTCTTCATTTTCTTATCGAGTCCTCGCTCTTCTTTCTGTCATTTATCGGATAAATAAAAACTAAAACAAAGCAAAATGGTTTAATTTGGAAAATCGAATAAAAACTTCAATAAAAAAAAATGAATTTGCAAGTTTCAAAAATTGAAATATTCAAAAATCGATTTTATTTTATTTTCAATATGGTCTTTAAACCAACTTTTGATTAATCTGGAAGATTACTGCATTCTTTGTATTATAAGAATTACGTACGGTCATGTGCTTGTAATTCACACAAATATTATGACTAAAACCAGAGGATCCTTGTATTTAGTTCAGAGTCATCAAACTTCTTCACTTATTATGACTTGCTACTTGCTAAATATTAGGCAAAAATATTTTATGAGGTTTTAAAAAGCAACACGGTGTTAATGGTTGCAGGTAGATCTTTTTCAACAGGTTTAAATATGATGGTAATTGTTTATTTAATATACAGAATGTTCATGTATGTAAATTGTTGTCGTAAGAGCCAGTTACCCTCCTTACTGTCATGAATGGATCAGTCCATTCATGATAAGCAGTCTTGGGAAATTGTCTAGAAAGAGACGATAATACTATTGTTATTGGTTTTTGAAGTCTCGTATTGGACGTGATTTTGACCAGTTTTGTTTATTTTTCAGAAAACCGAGATAAAATTTTCAGCCGAAATATTCTTTTTTGAAGCCCATTAAGAATTTTTGAAACCGAAATCCTTCAGTTGATTTTGCTATGATTTTTCTTTATTCTTCTTTGTTGAATTGATTTTTGTTATAAAGAATAATAAAGTGACACTGACGCCACTTGAGTTTTTAACATAGATCGGCAGTGAGCAAACACAGGTGATTCCATTAATTGAATTAAGTAAACCACGTGACTATAAATGAAACGCATAAGTAGGTAGAAAGCTTGGCGTCTAATTGATCGCTATTTCTACTCTATTCACTATACGGATCACCATTTCTAGTCTATACTATTTTTCTATACTATTCACTTTACTATCTTTCTATCCAGATCAATATTCGGTGGTTACGTGCCAAGGGAGTATTATCGAGCCAATACTATTAGTGTAAGTAATATTCGAAGGCGACTGACACCAGTATTGTTCAACGGCGTTACTATAGTTGTATCTGCGATTACAAAGTCTCTACTACAACGAGCATTACGAAAGTAACAACGCGTATTCGTTGACATCACAAAATGGTGGTCGTTGGCATCACAAAATGGTGGTCGTTGACATAACAAAAATGGTCTTTTGATTTATTTTTCTTTCTTTGTCGGTTTATATTTCTTTCCGTTTTATTTTTTTTTCTCTGTCGACTTTAAGCCGCTATTTTTAAGTTTATATTTCCTGGTGTGTAACAAAGCTTCACCGGTTCTCTATTTATTGTTTTATTTTATTCTTAGTTAATTTTATTTTATTTTTGTTTTGTTCTAGAAACTAAAAAGCCCTTATTTAGACTAAAATCCATTTTTATTTTGACTTTCTCATTTTCCCTGTCAGCTGTCTTATTCGTCTCCTCCCCACTTAGGCTTTTTCTTTTTTTTTTTCTCTAGGCTACTGTTTTTGTTTCTGATATGTCCCGGAAAGGGATATATTTGTTCGAAGTAGCAAAGTGGTTGTTGACTACTGTCACCGGGTAGCACAATCCAGCAGGAAACCGTAATGGACTGGTCCTCGTCGTAGTGGTAGGCAATAGGCGTAGGCAATAGACGTCGTCCTGTATATCCACATCAGTCTGTATTTATGACTGACACCAGCTAATCATATTACTGTGAGGGGGATCCCAGGTGTATGCAGATTCATTACATCAGTTTCATTCCGTTACTTTTTTTTAAAACTTTTATTCATTTTCCGTCTTTGGGCAAATTTTATTTTATTTAAACCATTCGGAGTATTAATTAGTACTTTTCGCCTAACTTTATTTTATTTTACAAACTTTTATTTTTAATTTAGGTCCATTTTCCTGCTTTTTCTGGTCAAACCAGTTTCTTTTTAGAGTTTGTATTTTTGTATTATTTCTTTAATAATTATTAGACTTTTGGGCTTCATTCCTCGTAGTTTTCACTAAATTTAATCTCAACTTTCATTCCCTGGTCGAGACGGATTCTTGATTGTATTTTATTGTTCGGATTTTTTATTGTTTTGTATTATTACTTTATTACTTTTTACCTTCGCGGTAAATTCCTTTCTTACCAAGATTGTGTGAAAGCTACTAGTGAAAGCTGATCACGAAAGATCTAATCTTGCGGACAGAGTACGAAAACATGCGTAGGACCCTCAGCAATATTCGAGGTCCCTCCAAGGGTTTTCGGGGTGCATCTTGCTGCATTTCTTTCACAGTATGGCGAGATAGTGGGTGCCTCCTGCGATAGCCTGACCTGGTGGGAGGGTAAAGTTTTTGAAATCACGCTAGGCCGAAAAGCCTTCATTTCCATCCCCTACTGTTTGGAAGTAGGGGGCATGAAGTTGCCGGATATTCTGACCAAGCATGTCAGCTTCCTCGACAAGTGCTTTTAAACAACCGTTTGAGTCGATCTCTCAGCTTCCATTCCTCGAAAAGTCCTCGCCTGTTGCTAGTGCGAGAAGGGGAATGACTTGTTGCTGGTAGAGTCAGAGGGAAGCACCCGACAGCAAAACCTCAGACTAAAGGCACGGAGAGACCCACTCACTCTACCAGCGTTAAGGGCAACGCCCCGGCCTGAAATTATACATCTTTGAAGGATTTGCAAATGTAATCCCGGATATGAAAAGACTGAAAAAATAAAGCTTCTTAAAGCTAAAATAGATGCTGACTCAAAACATTCACCAGCAGAAAAATGGCATCACAGCCCTCGACCTCTACCCCGTCCTCCCCTGCACCGTAAAAGTAATCGTCCTCTCGCTCATCTCCTACCAAGAAAATCCCCTGAGTAGAGATCCTGGCCCATTCAGATAAAGCTTCTATTTCACACCTTGTCATACTCTCAGTCCTTCCCCAAGAAAAACATCTTGAAATGCATTCACTTTCCAAAAAACAAAAACGACCTTCGATAGAGATTAAAGAGAAAAGAAAAAAGCCCAACGAATTTCCACGCAATTTAGTGGAGTGGTGGGTGTCTGCCGCATTTCCCTGGCCCAGGCTGAAAGAGCCTGAAGTTATGAAAATCACATAAAAGAACTGAATTACCTGTTGCCCGTCAAACAGTACGGGGGCAAATATGTGGAAGTCCCACAAAACTTCCCAGAAGCCCAGAAAGTTCTGACGGTTAACCGAACTGAGTCGGTGGCGTGGCAGACACCGTATAGCCGCTTTACGTTCACTCCTCCCTGTATAGAGCTTTAAAACTAACCTCCCTCTGGGACATTGGTGACCTGTTTCATGCCTGATTTGACTTGGTGGATCGAGCCTTTTTTGACGACATCTTGTCGGTTAGGTTTAATGGGTGATTAGAATGCCATCCCTGGCCCCGACATAGATTTTATAGGGTTTATACAACTGGGACGTATATAGATTGTATAGGGTACTAACAAATTGGACGTGAAACCATTTGGAGATTTTTATCGACAAGTTTGATCTTGTCGATAAGTATCCGAATGAACACTCTCGATAGTTTACACTTGGATGAATAGGGGCGGATCAGGTACAGAGGTACGTTCTAGCTACCTCAACCGAGTATTAGGAGAGTCGATGTAGGGTCATCAGGGCGTTCAAATTTCCATTATATAGTTTACTCGGATCATAGGCTCGTCAGAGTTCGTGTAAACTTAGATAAGCCTATGGTTAAGCTACTGGAAATTGAACTCATCATTATAGGCTGAGCAAGATATGCCAGACCAGCTGATACTAATGCTACAGCGGGAACTGACGGGGTTGTGGTTGGGAATATGTGGTGGGACAAATTAAAATCTAAAATTAGGTCGTTTGCTTTCGGGTATAGTCGTCGGCTAAATCTACATCGCGGCACAAACAGCTTATGAGCAAAAACTTGGTCGGGTGATTAATTTCTGTGATAGTGGGGACATAGCCTTAGCTAGGGCAGAATTGGTCTCCTTGCTTATCAAGAAGAATTAAGCTCTGGTAGTTAGGGCTAGGTTAATAAGAATGTCTTCCGAGAAAAGGAAAATGATGGCTGAATTTCGTGCAGAGGAAGTTAGGAATACATCTTATCGACATGTCGCGTGCGTCATATTGCCGGATAATCGAACATTACTTTTAGGATCTTTTTACCAGGGAGACCGGTCTAAGTACTGCTCAGTTCGACGCCTATTTAGCCGACTTTCTCTGCATCGAGATAGCTGAAGCAGCTGGGTGCCAGGCTCCCATCAGTGAGTCGGAAATCTGAGAAGCGCTGGAGCAGGTTGGCCTCGACAAATATTCGGGATTAGATGGTCTACCTACGAAATGTTTTGTTCCTTTGCTGGCACTGAATTTCAACAACTGAAGCGGGGATCTATAACTCAACGCTTCATCAGGGGTGTGATCAAGTTGCTTTGCAAGGACAAGGAAGGTGGGAATGGGATAGGTACCTTACTTAAAGATTTCGGCCATGATCTTGGCCAACCATTTGCAGGTTGTTCTCTCTAATCTGATTGGCTGCGAACAGACTTGTGCTGTGAAAGTTAGAAATATTCAGGACAAAATTGTTCTGGTTTTTTTTACCTCTGACCAATAAATTTATGCAGTGGATCTAAGAAGGATGCGTGAATATTTAAGATTATGATGCAAATAAAATATGCAATATCCACAAACATAAAAATGGCTAAAATGGTAACGATAATCAATCACAACAAAAAATACATGTTTGAAACAACAGATTAAATTTTATATACACAATTTACAATTTCTTTGTTTCTAATGATGTGTGCAAAGGTATAGAGGAAAAGTTATTTGCTGTTTCAGAAATGTTCAATGTCTAAAAAGTTGTCTGCTTTTGATTGAAAGGTTGAATTTAACTTAGACAAAAGATTTTTCTATGAAAGATATTAAGTGAAAAAGTTTGTTGTAGGAATTTTCCTAATCTCTCATAAAGAAAGTTTGTTTCTTTGGCGCCAATTTTTGACACATAATTCCCGTGTCTATCTTTGCGTGTGTGAGTCTCAAAATGCGACGAAAATTTGCTGTTTCTATTTATAGTTTTTTAACAACAAAATCGGCTCCAACGGCTTGGTAGCTTGTGGCAATTTTTTCTGAGAAATGCGTGGGCGAATTTTGTATTTTTTTATTTTTTTAGCCAATAGGAATTCTTGAAACATTTAAATTAGGGATGAATTTGAGAAAGATTTTTTTTATGTCATTTGAGCCAATTTTTGCACAAATTTTCACTGTTTTGTTATGGAAATTTCTCGAAACTTATTTTTATTTAACAACCAATGCAATTCAAGAAAATGTTTGAAAAATGAAATGTGGGTTACTAAAACAACCTTCATATGGTGCGTTTGATCATCGATCAAGTCGACAGTAAAGCTGCGTTGATCAATTTAGATCAATTCAAGGTATTCTATAAGGTGGACCATCGTTTACTGGAGGCTGTTCTCTTGGTAATTGGATTTGGGCCGTATTTTCGCACCTGGAACCGACTTCTGTATGCGTCTCCTTGTACCCTGGTGGAAGTGAATGGTATTCAACCGTGTTGTCTCACTGCATTCGTTAAGCTTGTCTTCTTCCGTCTTTGTTTTACGTTCTTGCGTTGGAACCTTTCCTTCGCAAGTTAAAGACGAATCCGGTCCTACGCGAAATTTTCGACTGTTGCTACCACCTCTGGGTATGTTGATGTCGTTTAGGTTCTTGTGTCGATCAGAGCTGAGACTGACGAAGTCAGCAAAGAAATCAGAGCTTACGAGACGCTGACGGCGATCAAGATCAACCGCGATACGTCTATTGGCTTGCGGTTGGTTGGTAAATACACTAAGGTACCTGGGGTGATCTGTTACCTCCACCCTTCTGAAAGCGGTCTGGGTATGCCTGGCGTTGAGACTCGTCAACATACGCTTCGCATTGCGTTCATAGATCGAATGTGTCGCGAATCGAATGAGAAGACCGAATTCTGGTGGGAAGACGCCCGTAAGAACTTGCCATCCCTGAGAAGTGTGCAACCGTGTGAGGTGGAGGCCCTCACCTCACGTTTACCCTGAGGTGAGTGCTCCTTGTATCGGGAATGTCTTATTGCTCTCCATTGGCCCCTTTTATTTATGTCCCCATTTTGTTGGGATTAATTCTCCCTCTTCTCCCCTGTTAGCTGACCAGAGATGTCAGTTCTCTGGTGGATGCGGGATGCCTTTCATATTTCCAGGTATGAGTTTCTTATTTGTTGTGTTTAAATGAGTTTGTGTTTGAATTAGAATTTGAGTGTATGATTGAACGAATGAGTGTTTTATATTACTAAAGTCCCGCTTTGATTTCGTCAAGTTAACTGATGTTTCTGCCACATTTAAGATTGTGGATTCTTTTTTTTATTATGAAATCTATTTTATTTAGGTTCTTGTACATAGATTATGTCATATTGTAAATACACATTGGTGTTTAGATTTTAAATTTTTGTTTTATTCCCCTCCCGCAAAAGACAAGAATTGTTCATATGGAGACTAGTTAGGACTTCATGGAGCTTCTTAGGTATTATGGTGGATGTTGTAAGAATGGTAAGTAAGAATGTGATGTTTTGGTGTTAGGAATATTGTGGTACGTTTGGCTCAGTGATTGTGGATGGCTAATTTTAATTATAAGACAAAAGACGACCATCCTTTTTTCCCATTTTGGCCTTGTGCCACATTTTTTTTATTTCTTTACAAAATAAATATCGAAGAAGATAGACTATTCCAGTGACTTGTCTAACGGAGTAGTGAATACTTTGTGTCTTACCAGACTCCACACCACAACAATAAATTTAGACCATTTGTTACATTCTTAAAAGATATTGCTTACTTTCTCTTATATATTGCTTCCTTCCGTTTATTCCAAGCTATGATCTAAATGCTAAGGTGGTTGCCATTTTCAGAGCAGAAGATTATATTATTTGAATAAATAAGAAATTTACTTATAAACGCATCGACAAAACAAATGCTTATTTATAAAGATTAAGAATAATCTTATAAATGAATAATAAATAATTATTTTTTTAAAAGAAATTGGTTTGTGGAACTGAATATACAATTCGTTATCTCCATTAAACAAGAACCATAGAGTTGTGCAGAATATAAGACACATGCTGGTAAACAGGAAAGTTGAATCTGTGTAAAACTTATGCCATATTTTTCTAAACTATGAACCCATACACAGACACAAACTTGCGCATATCCATCCTATGTATTTAATCAATTTTAAACCTTTCACAATGACACTAACATATACTCAAACTGGATGCTTTATATATTACTTAGCTTCTTCTATTTCAAAGCAATTTTCGTAAATGTCATTGGATAATTAGGTTTTGTCGCTTACAGTTCAGAAGAATATTATATAAAATGAGGAATTATTTTCAACTAAATAGGCGTAGAATGTTTTACAGGTTAAAGTTGTTATTTCAATAATTAGCTCTTTTTGTTTTGTATTCAGTTAATTTAATAATTCGGCGAGATGATTATTTCGTGGAAAAGTAATTACACTCCACACACACACACACACATACACATACATACACACGCACGCACATACATATATTATAAAAGTTATTGCAGGATTAAAAATCCATTAATTTGTTTTACACACATGCACACGCACACACACACAAACATATATATATATATATATATATATATATATATATATATATATATATATATATATATATATACTGAGTGTAACACCAAATTGTCCAAATCGTGTCACAGCATAATCATACATCCCATGTTTATTATCTAAAAAAAAAAAAAAACAAAAAAAACACTAACCTAATTGAGTTTCTTTTTTCCTGATTTTCAGATGTTAGCCATCTTGATAGCATTTTTCTTAAGAATCACTGGAAAAACTTTTTGAGTTATTCAGTTACAAATAGAACGGGTTAAAATCGTTTTGTGTCAGACTCCACAATGGTGAGAGGAAAAAGATCATTCATCCCTTCAATAATATTACCAAAATTCATACTCTGGTTTCCCTCTTCCAAGTCCATTTAAGAACTATCGAAGGAAAGGTGAATAAGTTTAAAAAAAAAAGAAAGAAGGAACAGTAAAGAGGAAATGTGGAACAGGAAGTCACAACACGAATAGCGGGGGCGTCATCATTTCAAAGAGTTCAATTAAAAAAATCCAACTCAATCTATATGACTTTTGGTACGTGCGAGAGGCGTTTCAGCTTGAAAATGAAATCGTACGTGAAGCCTGTGAGGCTCATTATTGCTCCAGGGTAGAAAGTTAGAAGGTTAGAGAGGGCGAAGATCATGTTGAATAAGCAGGAAAATACACACACACACACACACACACACACACACACACACACACACACACACACACATATATATATATATATATATGAACTTTATTTCAGTACTTCATGAGATTCCGATCTTTGGCTATGATTAATGAATAATATACATGTCATTTTCGTTTATAATCGATTTTATCACGATTCTTCTGTTAAGCTTAGAGAGTAATTATACATTCTCATTGCTCAAAGGGTCCAATACTGTTATTAAAACCTCCGAAAATTCCAGTAAGATATCTTTAATCATTTCTCAGACACAACGGTTCTATTGGGCAATTTTGCTTTTACACAAGTTGGACAATTTTGCAGTGCCAACCGGTATGCACACACATACACACACGACCACACAGACACACACACACACACACACACACACACACACACACACACACACACATATATATATATATATATATATGTTTTATATATGCGCGGTATAGATAGAGTTAACATACTCAGTTGTATGGATATGAGTTTGTGAACCTGGGTTTCACCCTTTGGCAATTATCAGACAAACTGGTTTATTTTTTAAAAATTGAATCTATTTATGTTTGTTTGTGTTTGATAATGTTTGGTATTGGGAGGGGACACTCACACACATGGACATGCATACATACAGGTCTACGCATTACAGATCACACAAACACACCTATATAAACAATCCGAGATTAGGCGCAGATACACACCCTCACCGCCGAGTATACATACACACGCAACTGCGATCCTATTTCGGTGTCGAGACTGTATGTAGCGAAGTTCTTTCAACAAGTGGCAGGTTGAGGTGTTCTTGATTCTTTTCAGATCGACTGTCTCCGTTGTGAAACAAATATACGCTTCTTCACACACACACATACACGCATGTTGCCGTCGACGTACACTCCCATTTGTCGAAGCCTTAATCATCATTTTGATTAAGTGGGTTTTGTTTGTGGATATGCCGATGAAGTTGTATTTCATCTTCAACGCTGACTGTGTATTATTAACGATTGTGATTATGTTGCTAGTGCTAATAATTGATACTATAATTGGTAATAATAGTTATTGATGTGTTAACGGTAAATTTAGCCCTAATGTTGATGGAAACGAAACTATAATGGTAACAAAATGTGACAATAATGGTAATGGTAATTATGATAATAGTTGTAGTAACCATGATAATGATGGTGAAAATAGTAAAAAATAAAATAATAATGACAATAATGAAAACAATGACAATGGTAAAAAGCAGTACTAATGGTGTTAGGGAAGGTTATGAAGTGATTGTGGTAACACAAGTGTTATTAGTGAAAATAATAGTAGTAGTTGCTTTCGGTAGCTACATAAATTGGTAACGACAATATTAGTAGTGAAAGTAATATTAGTCGTTATAAAATGATATTGAAGAGTTAGTGATTTTTCCCAACTGATGGCTGCACCAAATGTCAGGGTAGTGGCCGTGTCCGTAGGGGTGATGGTAGTGTAGATAACAGTGCCGGTAGCTCTATCGATTGGTGTTAATTGCTATGGTGGCGGTCGACTTTGTGGGTGTGGTGGTTGTGTTTTATGGGTGTGGCAGGTATTATCCGATTGGAATGAACTGTGATAGATATTTATTTTCGTGCCTGCATTTCGAAATTATTTCTTATCTTTGGTTTAGTAATTCCTTTTGTTGAGTGTGGGAGATTACTGTTACTTTTTCGTGTAGACAAAGTAGACAACTCTTTGATATGTTATTGTAAGCAGATGCATTTTTCATGATTTCCCAGCTTATTTTTGGTATGATGTTTCTGTCTTTTAGTTGCCATATATATGTGATGCTGTTGGAGTATTTTCTGTTGGAGAATGAGTGGTCGTAGGTGTATTTTATTTGCTTGAATTTTCCTATTATGGCATCAATGTAGTACATTGTAGTACTGTTTGAGTTTACCTTGTCTTTATATACTATGTTCGTTTATAGGCAATTTCCTTGCAGTGGGCATATAGTTTTATTTCTGTAGTTGTGTTGGGGGTCTTTGACTGAGAAACGTCGAAACGTTGTAAGTTATTATTTTTTTTTGGTTGTGGCTTTTTATTATTTGTGTTATGTTTTAGTGCAATTGTAGGTAACTTTTTGTTAAATAGTTTTTATTTTATATAGGTGTGTTACGGGCAAGTGTTTTTCTATTAGGTTTAAGAATGTCCTGCCGATGTTTGTTTTGACGGTTTTGTTGTATGGTGTGTTAAACCAAATTATGGTTCTTTTTCTGTTTTTCCGTTTTGATTGTGGTGGTGTGTATTGTAGTTATTGCGCGTTGTTACATAGCGTTTTTCTGTTGTTAAAAATGTCTAGGTTCGATGAGTTGTCTGCTAGTCTGCGGCTAATAGATTTTGGTACGTGCTTGCTGTTTGAGGGTGGATGGTTGGAGTATGTGTGTATGTATATGGGGGTGTCATTTTCCTTTTCATAGGTCTCTTTGTCCAGATTGAGGATGACGTCTAGGAAGTTACCTATTCTAGTGTTTGCATTTATTTCTATTTTGAATCCAAGTGTTTTTAGAATGTTAGGATTGCTATGAGTTTGAATTTGGTATCGGAAGGTTTTTATATTAAGATGGTCAGTTTACGGGCATGTTCACCATATTAATCTGCAATAATATAGAATATAGACATTTAAAAACGAATCAATCACAAGGCAATTGAGTAAGAAACGCCAATTATGAGATTTCAATAAAACAACATGCATTTATGTACAATTAATATACAATTTGAAAATTTGTAGTTTGATAATGCAAGAAATTGACCACTGATAAATTGGGTTTCTTATTGATTTACAGTTCAATATTTGTTTAAGTGTTTAAGAACTGATCAAACAGAGTAAAATGGAAAATATTATTTATACAGAAATTTGTGTAGTTTGTATGCGTGAATAAAGTAGGAGTTTGTATGCGTGAATAAAGTAGGAGATTGTATGCGTGAATAAAGTAGGTTTTAATTGTCTAAATTCTCCAAAGTTGTTTACCTTGGATTGTTCTGCGTTTGTCTTTCTATTTTAGTAGTGGGTAAGAAAACTTTTTTTTGAAAGTTGTAAGTGAGATGTGAGAGATTATGTTGATGTTCGAGTCAGCAGATGACGCGCGAAAAGTATCTTAAATCAAAGTAGTGACACGCGTGGATTCGTGTGGCATCTCTCTGAATGTTGAAATCTGACTGGTAAATTGATTCTAATTTCTTTTTTTATACTTTCTGGCAAGGAAAAATAGGATACAAAACGTTTGAGCGTCAAAGGCATTTTTCACGTGCATACATAGTTTTTTAAGGCTGTTAGCCAATGAAAAGTTGAATTAGTCAGAATTAGTATTTTGATTGGATAACAGGTGTGGGGGTGTAAAAGTAGATTGTTCTGCAAAGGGTGAAAAGGTAACGTGGATTATTCCACAAGAACGTTTAATATTTTTTTCATAAATCTATCTGTTTTGGAACCATTGGGTTCTCTTATTAGAATTAAGCCGATGTTTTTTGTACAATTCTTAAATTTGTTGCAAATT
Source organism: Acanthosepion pharaonis (assembly GCA_903632075.3). NCBI lineage: Eukaryota > Metazoa > Mollusca > Cephalopoda > Sepiida > Sepiidae > Acanthosepion > Acanthosepion pharaonis. The sequence goes on along the minus strand of CAHIKZ030005356.1, from coordinate 971,865 downwards.
CTTAAATTGCCATATTAATAAAAAACAAAAGAAAAAAAAACGCTCTCACGTAAATTTTCAAACATTAGCGTTGCGACTGCAGGCTGTACAAGTTGTATCTGTTACCAATAACACATTTCAAAAACACATCTTTCGATTTACATTATATTTTTTATCTAGGATGCTACCTGAATTTTAACAAAACGAAAATAGTTTCCATGCCTGATGATGACCAGGTGACGCGTCGAAAGTACTTGAATTTTTAAGGAAGACCTAATACAGTTTAAAATTAAAAAACAAACAAACACGGAACATAACATTCATCGAGTGGTTAGTGGGTTAATGCAACTTTAAAATTTAGTTAACGAAAGGATTCCGTCATTTTATATCATTAACTATACGAATTTAATTTTTGTATGAATGATACATTGTAATCATAATTATTATAAAACTCAGGATGTGTGTGTGTGTGTGTGTGTGTGTGTGTGTTCGTTTATATATTGGATCGGATTTCCTACATTTTTCAACCGATTTCAACAAAACATCACAGGACTACGTATAATTACCTTGCGGTGGTTCTGACAGTGTCAAAATTGGAAAAAAACACAATTGTTTTTGCACAAAATCAATTTGAAAACACGATTAAGAGGCATCGCTGTTTCGAGAATGAAAGGGGGACAACTCATATCGAGTTATACTTATTATAAAATCCAGGTTGTTTGTGTGTGTGTGTTAGTTTATATATGGGATCGGATTTCCTACATTTTTCAACCGATTTCAACAAAACTTAACTGTTTTTGGCAGGTAGTGTTTCTTATTGTCTTGCACACTTTTTTCTTTACTTTTACATTCAGAATGCTTTAAAAATTCCATTTACAAGACAATTGTTTATAATAAAATTGAAAAATTCTATTCAATCGGTAGACTCATAACGATTGAAAATAATGTTTTTGTTTGAGTTTGGGTTTGACCAAATCGTAAAAGAACAAAAAACAAAAAAACTAATTAAGACATGCGTGTCCGTCAACCTTAAACAATAATCTTTGTCAATTTTATTTTTCCGTCTGCATGATGGTTGATACTTGATCTATCTCTTACTGTTACATCCGCGGGCAACGCCAGGCTCTACTGCTAGTATATATATATATATATATATATATATATATATATAAATATATATAAATAGCGAAAGAGAGAGTGTGTGTGTGTGAGAGAGAGAGAGAGAGAGCGGGGGAAACGTGCAAGCACAGGTGTATACCCACACACACAAACACAAGCATATAGTAATCTTTGTTGTCAGTTTTTATATTCACTTTTAAAAGCGTTCTTACAATTGTTTCTTTTCTTATCACTGAAATAAAGCAAATCAGATTATGACAAAATATAAAGATTTCGTTAAAACAAACACCGTTGAAGTTTTATGTAACAGTGGTTCGTCTATATACCAATGAAGGGTGGGCATCCTCATCAAAGATGTGGAAGTGACTTGAGACAAGAGAAATGCCATTCTACAGAAGGATGCGAAGAATATCATGGACTGAACATGTGAATAATGACGACCTTTTAGAAAAAATGGAAACAAAAAGGACACTAGAATGAATCTGTCTATATTTCTGAGATGAGGTATTATGTTCACTATTTACATTATTCGAATTATTGTCGTCATTTTTGTTGCCATATTTATCACAACCTGGTTAAGGCAGTGGAGAACTTTCAGGACATAACGGACATCCATTAGACATGGCACGTGAAACTAGAACAGTCTACCCCAGTGAGCGAAATAAAGGGTTCAGTTCGACATTCCAACCATCTAAAGAAGGCCGGAGCGTACAACTGCCGAAACGTTGTGATAAATATGGCGACAACGGCGAGGACAATAGTCCGAATAATCTAAATAGTGCACTAAAATGAATTTGAAAGAATTCGGATTTATAATGCGAAAAAGAGAACTTGGAGAATTTGTCACTCACAGGATATACTGATTGCAGAAGGACCAGAGTAGAAATACTGTGTAACCGGGCTAACAAGTTTATGCGAGAGGGGGGTGTCAGAAAAATTGGAGTGATGGTGAAAAGGTAAGAATTCACTTAAAGATACAAAGGATAGGAAGTAGTAGAGAGCTATGATCGCTTATATCATGAAGAGACACGTTATAAAGAAAACGAAATCTGTGAAGGAACTGCTCTTACTGATTATAGACATTTTCAATAATTTTGGTGGATTTATGAATTTAACTACTACTCCTCGTCGAAATATATTAGCGTAAATGGTTTGGAAAAAAGTCATCAGTATGGAGAGTTCCTTCATACTTTTAGCCTTTTATCAAAGAAACAAACCTGTAAGGGCGCTTGAAGAACTGACTAGAAACAAAGAAAATTAAATACGCCCTCACACACTTTCTACTGTTGAACTAGCTAAACGCAACGGCCACTTCTACTCTAACTGTTTCCTTTCTCGCACTTCTCGCCAGTGGAACTCATTTCGATTCCCTTGCTTCCCTGATAAATACAATCTTAAAAAATTAATGCAACATCAGAACCGGAACCGTCATATAGCCTGACGTGCTTTAGCCGATTGAGCCACAGAGGAGCGTTTCGATTAGCAAGGTCGATTTTACTGTTTTTAAAATCGACCTTGCTAACCGAAACGCAATATGGCGGTTGCGTATAGGATACAGGTTCGATTCCTGTGGGAGGACGCATTTTTTCTATGACAATTTCTCGGACATTCAGGCCGGTAAATGTTGTTAATACTGTTTATTATAAACAGAACATTTACTTAAATATTTGTTTCTATAAAAAAAAAAAGAATATATAAACATAAACTTGTCTTAAAATATATATATATATATATATATATATATATATATATATATATATATATATATATATGTAAGATGCATTTTATATGCAACAAAAAACGACTGCAATTGTGTAGCGATTTTTACATGTTGTTTTATGTTTTAATATCCTAAAACAAATAATATTGCTCTGCTCTGTATTGATCCCTCTTTTAAATTAAATATACGAATGTTGGAATTGTTTTCTATTCGTTCTCATCTTACCTGGATATATATATATATATATATATATATATATATATATATATATATATATATGAGAGGGGGTGTGTAGATACATATCATATATGGTTCTTCTTTTATATTTCATATATTACATAGAGTTTCCAATATTATAATTTGAAATTTATTTACTTCAATTTCTGACCTGTTAATTAATTTTGAATATTGTATATTTTATGCCGAGTTGAATTTAAAAAAAGACATAGTGTAACGGATATTGCTGCAAAATACCTTCGGCTTTAATGAAAGAAAGAAATGAAACCGCCATTTTAGTCACTACACGAATAGGCTCTTAAATTGCCACATATTCTCTGTCAACATGTCGAAAGATGTAATGAAACTTGCTAAAATAACAAGTTTCTTACCGAACAAAATACAAAAGCATACATGAATAGATTTATGAAATTTTGTTTCAATTTAAAAGTCAAATTTTTAAACAAAAAAAAAACACATATAACGTTCAAAAAACCGTGGAGGAGAGTGAACTGGGCGATAGGCGAATCTTATATAATAGGCATCTGTTCAACTCATGACCTAAAGGTAGCACCCTGTTTGGTCAAAATTCAGTCTTTTGCTAGTGACTAGAGCAGAGGTCGGCAACTCATTCGACCCCGCGGGCCCGGATCGTGTCATAATGACGGGTCGCGGGCCGGACGAAAACATTAATGAAAAATAAGGAAAATTACATATGCAGACACTGTCAACCTAAATATTTAAAACCATAATGAAAATAAACATAGAGAAATCAGAAAAACAAAAGAAAATCTAAAATTAAAAAACACCTAACAAAAATTTCTTTTCCTCAAGGAACGTCAAAATACTTCAAAGTAAAAAAAAAAATCAACCGAAGTGAAAATGAATGAAATTATGACGTGTTGGTTTGAAACTATTATTGAAAATTGTTCCACAAGCGAACCACACACACACACACATCAAACAAAAACGAAGCACATATACCCATACATACAAGTACAAATAGTTGCAAACATATACACTTACGTACGTACACGTGCGGTATCATCGACACATTCATGAGTCATGTATGTATAATGCGCGTATGTTTAACTGTCTTTAGATTTCTGCTACCTCGCTGCGATGTGGGGGTCGCTGTTGGAGGAATGAAATGGAAAGCCGAGACAACATTGTCCCTTTGAAGCTGTCGGTCGATCGGTCAAATCGGCCCCAAGTTTTTTTATGTTTACTTTTTTAAATTTTTTACGCTGAAATGGAGTTGATTGAGTTTTGATCGTGTTTTTGCGGTTATAGTATTCAAGTTCGAAAGACTCGTCTCTCATGTTAAAAATACAGTCATTGGTAATCAGGCTCGCAGGCCGGTCAAAATGCCTTCGCGGGCCGGATCCGGTCGCGGGCCGTAGGTTGCCGACCCTTGGACTAGAGTGTCTTCTTCAGGACGAAATCTTGGCCGATGCTATATAGAGGTATTGCGCCGTGCAGACTACACGACTTCCCAACTCTTACCCATACGGGAAAAGAAGAATACAGGTCATTACATTTGGATCCAGGTGCCTGCAGAAATTGCTGGAAAGTTGTCAGTGCTGACAGCCAACCGTCTTCGGGTCTCCACTCTGTGTTTTCAGTCTGGATTTACTTCCATATCCTTTTCTATGTTTATGAGGTTTAAAACCAGAGTTTTGCTTCCCTGAGATGAACTGCCTACCTGGGGTATCGAGCTCCATCTACCCGAAGCAGCTGGTTATGAGGCGCCAGTTTTCCACAAACGCCTATTTTTCGTTCTCTAATGGTGAAACTGGAGTAGCATTCCCAGGACACAGGTGAGGTTATGTGAAAGCTGTGCGTTGCCCAAATTACACAGCCACCCTCTCGGTCGGACCGACAAGATACAAAGGAATACAGGGTATTATATTTGAGGACGGCTTACCTGCAGGAGTTGCCCGAAACTTTCCAATTTCGGGTCTTCACTCAGGCTGGCAACTGCCATACATTGAGAAAATACAAACGACTTGGTTCGATCATACAGCGAAATGCTATCGACATAAACCAGAGACATACTTGGAAAATAAAAATATATTGGAATTCCGGTACCCAGGCTGATCAATCCATCAAGGAAAGGTTGAGATTATACAACCTAAACAATTTCTAGAGCAATTAAAGGTACCGACATATTAGGCATCTGTTTATCTCGCTAAATAATTTTAGCGCCGTTTGGTCAAAAATCAGTCCTTTGGTGATGAAAGTGGAATGACCTCACCAGGGCGCAGGCCTGGACGATGCTATATGTTGTCCGTACACTGTCCAGACTACATGGTCCGCTTTTCGGTGCAAATGAATACAAGGCATGACATTTGCGGACAGCTCTTCTGCAGGAGTTGCCGGAAAGTTGTTAATGTTAACAAACAACTGCCTTCGGGTCTCCACTCCAGGTTTTCTGTCTGGATGTAATTCCATAGCCTTTTCCTTGTTTGGATATGATCGCAAGGCAGCGTAAGTTGAAAATCAGAGTTTTTCTTCCCTGAGCCTTCCCGGGCTATAGAGCTCTATATACATGGATCCTGATTAATTTAATTTTAGTAAAAAACTGTTGAAAACATGTCAAGTAGACAAAAAAATTTAACTTTTTCTTTATTTACCAGCGAATATGTGGAAGTATCGGTGACACAGTCTCTGCTCCTGTGAATGTGAAGTGGATGTGCGGTTAGTGTAATGGTTAACGATCCAATAAAATAAAATCGACTGAACGATTTCGAATTTCGTGACGTTTACTTACGCATAAATACCTTTGTGGGGAGGTATAAATCCATTCCCTCTACAACAGTCTGTGGGTTGAATGATCTCTATTGCTTTGCAGTAGGAGATTAGCAGGGCTGACTGGTCTGTCTTGCCTTGGGTTATCAAGCAGTCTAGGAGATTAGCAGGGCTGAATGGTCTCTCTTGCCTTGGATAGCAAACAGTCTAGGAGATTAGGGACTGGTCTGTCTTGCCTTGGAGGTTATCAAGCAGTCTAGGAGATTAGCAGGCTGAATGGTCTCTCTTGCCTTGGGATAGCAAGCACTGGAGATTACATCTGTCTGCCTTGGGATAGCAAGCAGTCTAGGAGATTAGCAGGCTGACTGGTCTGTCTTGCCTTTTGGGATAGCAAGAGTCTAGGAGATTAGCAGGGCTGACTGGTCTGTCTTGCCTTGGGTTATCAAGCAGTCTAGGGAGATTAGTTCTCTCTTGCCTTTGGGATAGGAGGAGATTAGCAGGGCTGAATCTGTCTTGCCTTGGGATATCAAGCAGTCTAGGGAGATTAGCAGGGGTGAATGGTCCGTCTTGCCTTGGGTTATCATCTCTCTTGCCTTGGGAAAACAAGAGGGAGATTAGCAGGGCTGAATGGTCTGTCTTGCCTTGGGATAGCCAGTCTAGGAGATTTGACTGGTCTGTCTTGCCTTGGGTTATCAAGCAGTCTAGGGAGATTAGCAGGGCTGAATGGTCTCTCTTGCCTTGGGATAGCAAGCATAGGAGATTAGCAGGGCTGACTGGTCTGTCTTGCCTTGGGATAGCAAGCAGTCTAGGAGATTAGCAGGGCTGACTGGTCTGTCTTGCCTTGGGTTATCAAGCAGTCTAGGAGATTAGCAGGGCTGAATGGTCTCTCTTGCCTTGGGATAGCAAGCATAGGAGATTAGCAGGGCTGACTGGTCTGTCTTGCCTTGGGATAGCAAGCAGTCTAGGAGATTAAATGTCTTGGAAATTAGCAGGGCTGAATGGTCTCTTGCCTTGGGATAGCAAGCATAGAGGAGATTAGCAGGGCTGAATTCTCTCTTGCCTTGGGATAGCAAGCAGTCTAGGAGATTTGAATGGTCTCTCTGCCTTGGGATAGCAAGCATCTATGAATGGAGATATTATCTCTTGCCTTGGGATAGCAGAGCAGTATAGAATTAGCCTGAATGGTCTCTTGCCTTGGGATAGCAAGCAGTCTAGGAGATTAGCAGGGCTGAATGGTCTGTCTTGCCTTGGGATAGCAAGCAGGAGGAGATTAGCAGGGCTGAATGGTCTCTCTTGCCTTGGGATAGCAAGCAGTCTAGGAGATTAGCAGGGCTGAATGGTCTCTCTTGCCTTGTCATGGCTGAATGGTCTCTCTTGCCTTGGGATAGCAAGCAGTCTAGGAGATTAGCTGAATGGTCTCTCTTGCCTTGGGAAGCAAGCAGTCTCAGGGCTGAATGGTTCTCTTGCCTTGGGATAGCAAGCAGTCTGAATGGTCTCTCTTGCCTTGGGATATTAGCAGGGGCTGAATGGTCTCTCTTGCCTTGGGATAGCAAGCAGTCTAGGAGATTAGCAGGGCTGACTGGTCTCTCTTGCCTTGGGATAGCAAGCATTAGCAGGGCTGAATGGTCTCTCTTGCCTTGGGATAGCAAAAGCAGTCTAGGAGATTAGTGAATGGCTCTCTTTGCCTTGGGATGCAAGCAGTCTTGAATGGTCTCTCTTGATAGCAAGCAGTCTAGGGAGATTAGCAGGGCTGAATTAGTCTCTCTTGCCTTGGGATAGCAAGCAGTCTAGGAGATTAACAGGGCTGAATGGTCTCTCTTGCCTTGGGATAGCAAACAGTCTAGGAGATTAGCAGGGCTTTATAGCAAGTTCAGTCTAGGAGATTAGCAGGGCTGAATGGTCTCTCTTGCCTTGGGATAGCAAGCAGTCTAGGAGATTAGCAGGGCTGACTGGTCTCTCTTGCCTTGGGATAGCAAGCATAGGAGATTAGCAGGGCTGAATGGTATCTCTTGCCTTGGGATGAATGGATCTCTCTTTGCCTTGGGATAGCAAGCAGTCTAGGAGATTAGCAGGGCTGACTGGTCTCTCTTGCCTTGGGATAGCAAGCATAGGAGATTAGCAGGGCTGAATGGTCTCTCTTGCCTTGGGATAGCAAGCAGTCTAGGAGATTAGCAGGGCTGAATGGTCTCTCTTGCCTTGGGATAGCAAGCAGTCTAGGAGATTAGCAGGGCTGAATGGTCTCTCTTGCCTTGGGATAAGCAGTCTAGGAGATTAGCAGGGCTGAATGGTCTCTCTTGCAGTCTAGGAGATTAGCAGGGCTGAATGGTCTCTCTTGAATGGTTAGCTGAATGGTCTTGCCTTGGGATAGGCAGTCTAGGAGATTAGCAAATGGTCTCTCTTGCCTTGGGATCAGTCTAGGAGATTAGCAGGGCTGAATGGTCTCTCTTGCCTTGGGATAGTGCAGTCTAGAGATTAGCAGGGCTGAATGGTCTCTCTTTGGGATAGCAAGCAGTCTAGGAGATTAGCAGGGCTGACTGGTCTCTCTTGCCTTGGGAAGCAGGAGATTAGCAGGGCTGAATGGTCTCTCTTGCCTTGGGATAGCAAGCAGTCTAGGAGATTAGCAGGGCTGAATGGTCTCTCTTGCCTTGGGATAGGCAGTCTGGGAGATTAGCAGGGGCTGAATGGTCTCTCTTGCCTTGGGATAGCAAGCAGTCTAGGAGATTAGCAGGGCTGAATGGTCTCTCTTGCCTTGGGATAGCAAGCAGGGCTGAACTGGTCTCTCTTGCCTTGGGATAGGAGATTAGCAGGGCTGAATGGTCTCTCTTGCCTTGGGATAGCAGCAGTCTGAAGATTAGCAGTCTGTCTTGCCTTGGGATATTAGGAGATTAGCAGGGCTGAATGGTCTGTCTTGCCTTGGGATATCAAGCAGTCTAGAGATTAGCAGGGCTGAATGGTCTCTCTTGCCTTGGGATAGCAAGCATAGGAGATTAGCAGGGCTGACTGGTCTCTCTTGCCTTGGGATAGCAAGCAGTCTAGGAGATTAGCAGGGCTGACTGGTCTCTCTTGCCTTGGGATAGCAAGCAGTCTAGGAGATTAGCAGGGCTGAATGGTCTCTCTTGCCTTGGGATAGCAAGCAGTCTAGGAGATTAGCAGGGCTGAATGGTCTCTCTTGCCTTGGGATATAAGCAGTCTAGGAGATTAGCAGGGCTGAATGGTCTCTCTTGCCTTGGGAGATTAGCAAGCTGAATGGTCTCTCTTGGTCCTTGCCTTGGGATAGCAAGCAGTCTAGGAGATTAGCAGGGCTGAATGGTCTCTTGCCTTGGGATTGGGATAGCAAGGTCATAGGAGAGATTAGAATGGTCTCTCTTGCCTTGGGATAGCAAGCAGTCTAGGAGATTAGCAGGGCTGAATGGTCTCTTCTTGCCTTGGGATAGCATGGTCTGAATGGTCTCTTTGCCTTGGGATAGCAAGCAGTCTAGAGATTAGCAGGGCTGAATGGTCTCTCTCTTGCCTTGGGATAGCAAGCAGTCTAGGATTAGCTCTGAATGGTCTCTCTTGCCTTGGGATTAAGCAGTCTAGGAGATTAGCATGGCTGAATGGTCTCTCTTGCCTTGGGATATCAAGCAGTCTAGGAGATTAGCAGGGCTGAATGGTCTCTCTGCCTTGGGATAGGAGATTAGCAGGGCTGAATGGTCTCTCTTGCTTGGGATAGCAAGCATAGGAGATTAGCAGGGCCTGGTCTCTCTCTTGGATAGCAAGCAGTCTAGGAGATTAGCAGGGGCTGAATGGTCTCTCTCTTGCCTTGGGATAGGGCTGGAGATTAGGGCTGAATGGTCTCTCTTGCCTTGGGATAGCAAGCAGTCTAGGAGATTAGCAGGGCTGAATGGTCTCTCTTGCCTTGGGATAGGTTCTAGAGATTAGCAGGGCTGAATGGTCTCTTGCCTTGGGATATCAAGCAGCAGGGAGATTAGCAGGGCTGAATGGTCTCTCTTGCCTTGGGATAGCAAGCAGTCCAGGAGATTAGCAGGGCTGAATGGTCTCTCTTGCCTTGGATCTAGCAAGGGCTGAATGTCTCTCTTGCCTTGGGAGATTTAGCAGGGCTGAATGGTCTCTCTTGCCTTGGGATAGCAAGCAGTCAGGAGATTAGCAGGGCTGACTGGTCTGTCTTGCCTTGGGATTAAGCAGTCTAGGAGATTAGCAGGGGCTGAATGGGCCTGGGATAGCAAGCATAGGAGATTAGCTCTGACTGGTCTGTCTTGCCTTGGGATAGCAAGCAGTCTTGCAGGAGATTAGCAGGGCTGACTGGTCTGTCTTGCCTTGGGATAGAAGCAGTCTAGGAGATTAGCAGGGCTGAATGGTCTCTCTTGCCTTGGGATAGGCAGTCTCTAGCAGGGCTGAATGGTCTCTCTTGCCTTGGGATAGCAAGCATGGAGATTAGCAGGGCTGACTGGGGATCTGTCTTGCCTTGGTCTGTCTTGACTTGGGTTAGGCAGTCAGAGATTAGCAGGGCTGAATGGTCTCTCTGCCTTGGGATAGCAAGCTTTAGGGAATGGTCTCTCTTGCCTTGGGATAGCAGTCTAGGTCTCTGTCTTGCCATGGGATAGGGGCTGAGTCTATTAGCAGGGCTGAATGGTCTCTCTTGCCTTGGGGATAGCAATGGTCTGGGAGATTAGGGATTAGCAGGGCTGAATGGTCTCTCCTTGGGATAGCTTGGGATAGGAGATTAAGGGCAGGTCTGTCTTGCCTTGGGAGGAGATTAGCAAGGGCTGAATGGTCTCTCTTGCCTTGGGATAGCTGGAGATTAGCAGGGCTGAATGGTCTCTCTTGCCTTGGGATAGCAAGCAGTCTAGGGAGATTAGCAAGCAATGGTCTGTCTTGCCTTGGGATAGCAAGCTCTAGAGATTAGCAGGGCTGAATGGTCTCTCTTGCCTTGGGATAGGCAGGGCTGAATGGTCTCTCTTGCCTTGGGATAGTCAGTCTCTTTGGGATAGCAAGCAGTCTAGGGAGATTAGAGGGCTGAATGGTCTCTCTTGCCTTGGGATAGCAAGCAGCTAGGAGATTAGCAGGGCTGAATGGTATCTCTTGCCTTGGGATAGCAAGCAGTCTAGGAGATTAGCAGGGCTGAATGGTCTTTCTTGCCTTGGGATAGCAAGCAGAGCAGGCTGAATGGTATCTCTTGCCTTGGGATAGCAAGCAGTCTAGGAGATTAGCAAATGGTCTCTCTTGCCTTGGGATAGCAAGATTAGCAGTCTAGGAGATTAGCAGGGCTGAATGGTCTCTCTTGCTTGGGATAGCAGTCTAGGAGATTAGCAGGGCTGAATGGTCTAGGAGGAGATTAGCAGGGCTGAATGGTCTCTCTTGCCTTGGGATAGCAAGCAGTCTAGGAGAATGGTCTCAGGGCTCTCTCTTGCCTTTGGGATAGCAAGCAATCTAGGAGATTAGCAGGGCTGACTGGTCTCTTGCTTGGGGATAGCAAGCAGTTCAGGAGATTAGCAGGGCTGAATGGTCTCTCTTGCCTTGGGATAGCAAGCAGTCTAGGAGATTAGCAGGGCTGAATGGTCTCTCTTGCCTTGGGATAGCAAGGGAGATTAGCAGGGCTGAATGGTCTCTCTTGCCTTGGGATAAAGGGCAGTCTAGGAGATTAGCAGGGCTGAATGGTCTCTCTTGCCTTGGGATAGCAAGGTCTAGAGGAGATTAGAAGGGCTCTCTTGCCTTGGGATAGCAAGCAGTCAGGAGATTAGCAGGGCTGAATAGGTCTCTTGCCTTGGGATAGCAGATTAGCAGGGGGCTCTATAGGAGAGCAGGGCTGAATGGTCTCTCTTGCCCTTGGGATAGCTGAATGGGGCTGAATGGTCTCTCTTGCCTTGGGATGGTCTGTCTTGCCTTGGGAAAGCAGTCTAGGAGATTAGCAGGGCTGAATGGTCTCTCTTGCCTTGGGATAGCAAGCAGTCTAGAGATTAGCAGAATGGTCTATGACTGGTCTCTCTTGCCTTGGGATAGCAAACAGTAGGAGAGATTGACTGGTCTCTCTTGCCTTGGGATAGCAAGCAGTCTAAATTAGATATTGAATTGGGGCTGAATGGTCTCTCTTGCCTTGGGATTAGCATAGATTAGCAGGGCTGAATGGTCTCTCTTGCCTTGGGATAGCAAGCAGTCTAGGAGATTAGCAGGGCTGAATGGTCTCTCTTGCCTTGGGATAGCAAGCAGTCTAGGAGATTAGCAGGGCTGAATGGTCTCTCTTGCCTTGGGATAGCAAGCAGTCTAGGAGATTAGCAGGGCTGAATGGTCTCTCTTGCCTTGGGATTAGCAGGCTGAATGGTCAAGCAGTCTAGGAGATTAGCAGGGCTGAATGGTCTCTTGCCTTGGGATAGCAAGCAGTCTAGGAGATTAGCAGGCTGAATGGTCTCTCTTGCCTTGGGATAGATTAGCAGCCTTGGGATCTAGGTCTAGAGATTAGCAGGCTGACTGGTCTCTCTTTGCCTTGGGATAGCAAGGGCTGAATGGTCTCTCTTGGGATAGCAAGCCTTGGGATAGTGGGGAATGGTCAATGGTCTTAGTCTCTGACTGGTCTCTTGCCTTGGGATAGCAAGATTAGCAGGGCTGAATGGTCTCTCTTGCCTTTGGGATAGCAAGGCTGGGCTGAATGGTCTCTCTTGCCTTGGGAGGTCTAGAGATTAGCAGGGCTGAATGGTCTCTCTTGCCTTGGGATTAGCAAATGGTCTCTTGCCTTGGGATAGCAAGTTCAGGAGATTAGCAGGGCTGAATGGTCTCTCTGCCTTGGGATAGCAAGCAGTTTGGAGATTAGCAGGGGCTGACTGGTCTCTCCTTGGCCTTGGTCTCTTGGGATAGCTTGCCTGAATGGTCTGCCTTGGATAGCAAATGGTAACAGTCTAGGAGATTAGCAGGGCTGAATGGTCTCTCTTGCCTTGGGATAGCAAGCAGTCTTGGAGATTAGCAGGGCTGAATGGTCTCTCTGCCTTGGGATAGCAATGGTCTCTCTTGCCTTGGAGTCAGTCTAGGAGATTAGCAGGCTGAATGGTCTCTCTTGCCTTGGGATAGCAAGCAGTCTAGGAGAGATTAGCAGGGCTGAATGGTCTCTCTTGCCTTGGGATAGCAAGCAGTCTAGGAGATTAGCAGGGCTGAATGGTCTCTCTGGTCTGCCTTGGGATAGCAAGCAGGAGATTAGCAGGGCTGAATGGTCTCTTGCCTTTGGGATAGCAAGCAGTTAGCAGATTAGGGGCTGAATGGTCTCTCTTGCCTTGGGATAGCAGGCTCTAGGAGATTAGAGATTAGCAGGGCTGAATGGTCTAAGGATAGCAAGCAGTCTAGGGAGATTAGCAGGGCTGAATGGTCTGCCTTTGGGATACAGCAAGCAGTCTAGGAGATTAGCAGGGCTGAATGGTCTCTTTGCCTTGGATTAGGGTTGAATGGTCAGTCTAGGAGATTAGCAGGGCAATGGGCCTTGGGATAGCTCTAGGAGATTAGCAGGGCTGGGTCTCTCTTGCCTTGGGATAGCAAGCAGTCTTCAGATTAGCAGGGGCTGAATGGTCTCTCTTGCCTTGGGATAGCAAGCAGTCTAGGAGAAGGAATGGTCTCTGCTTGCCTTGGGATAGAAGTAGTCTAGGAGATTAGCAGGGCTGAATGGTCTCTGCCTTGAATGGATAGAAGCAAGGGGCTGAATGGTCTCTTGCCTTGGGATAGTAGGGCTGAATGGTCTCTCTTGCCTTGGGACAGCAAGCAGTCTAGGAGATTAGCAGGCTGAATGGTTCCTCTTGCCTTGGGATAGCAAGGTTTAGCAGGGCTGAATGGTCTCTCTTGGGATAGCAAGCAGTCTAGGAGATTAGCAGGGCTGAATGGTCTCTCTGCCTTGGGACAGCAAGCAGTCCAGGAGATTAGCAGGGCTGAATGGTCTCTTGCCTTGGGATAGGCAGTCTAGGAGATTAGCAGGGCTGAATGGTCTCTCTTTGCCTTTGGACAATTAGCAGGGCTGACTGGTCTCTCTGCCTTGGGATAGCAAAGCAGTCAGGAGATTAGCAGCTACTGAATGGTCTCTTGCCTTGGGACAGGCGTCTAGGAGATTACAGGGCTGAATGGTAGGAGCAGTCTGAAATGGTCAGGAGATTAGCAAGATTAGCAGGGCTGAATGGTCTGGTCTCTCTTGGTCTTGGGATAGATTTAAACAGTCTGAGGTCTCTCTTGCCTTGGGATATGCCACTTTAGCAGGGCTGAATGGTCTCTCTTGCCTTGGGATGGAAATTAGCAGGGCTGAAATGGTCTCTTGCCTTGGGAATTAGCAAAAATGGTCTCTCTTTGCCTTGGGATAGCAAGCAGTCTTCAGGGGCTGAATGGTCTCTCTTGCCTTGGGATTAGAGGGCTGAATGGTCTCTCTTGCCTTGGGATAGCAAGGATTAGCAGGGCTGAATGGTCTCTCTTGACTTGGGATAGCAAGCAGTGGAGATTAGGGTGGTTTTCTTGCCTTGGGATAGCAAACCTAGGAGATTAGCAGGGGCAAAAGCAAGCAAGATTAGCAGGGCTGAATGGTCTCTTGCCTTGGGATAGCCAGTTCAGGAGATTAGCAGGCTGACTGGTCTCTCTTGCCCTTGGGAAAGTCTAGGAGATTAGCAGGGCTGAATGGTCTCTCTTGCCTTGGGATAGCAAAGGAGATTAGCAGGCCTCTCTGCCTTGGGATAGCAGTCTAGGGATTAGCAAGCTGAATGGTCTCTTGCCTCAAGTCTTTTCTGAATGGTCTCTCTTGATTGGGATAGCAAAGGTCTAGGAATTAGCTGAGGTGCCTTGGGATTCAGTCTGAGATTGGGACAGGCTGAAATGGTCTCTCTTTGCCTGGGACAGTGCTCTAGAGATTAGCAGGGCTGAATGGTCTCTCTTGCCTTGGGATAGCCAGTCTAGGAGATTAGCAGGGCTGAATGGTCTCTCTTGCCTTAAATTCAAAAGATTAGCTTAAAAAACTTTTGCCTTGGGATAGCAAGCAGTCTAGGCTCCAGCAGGGCTGAATGGTCTCTCTTGCCTTGGGATAAAGCTGTCTAGGAGATTAGCAGGGCTGAATGGTCCATTGGGATAGCAAAGCATGGGCTGAATGGTCTTGCCTTGGGATAAAGCAGTCTAGGAGATTAAAGGCTGACTGTAATTCAAGATTAGCAGGGCTGAATGGTCTATCCTTTTCTAACGGCAAGGCCTTGGGACAAATCTAGGAGATTAGCAGGGCTGAATGGTCTCTCTTGCCTTTGGGATAGCAAGGCTCTCCTGCCTTCAGATGGCATTAGCCAATCAACAAGAATGAAAACAAATTCAAAACCAACATGAAGAAGTATGGTGTCCTTTGGGCTCTTATGAATGGTCTCTTCTTGCCTTGGATAGCCAGTCTAGAGATTAGCAGGCTAATGGTCTCTTGCCTTGGGACAGCAAGCAGTCTAGGAGATTAGCAGGGCTGACTCGTCAATGTCCTTCTCTTATTTTCCTTATCGATTTATTTGTTTGGTCAAAATAAAGCAGGGCGAATTATTACAAAGAATCACTGTAAATTGTTGAATGGTCTCAGTTTTTAAAACCTTTCAAAATCTGACCAAAAGGATATCATTTTATCCATCTTTCTTGACTGGGTCGAGAACTGCCCTGACAACAACCAGTCTAGGAGAAGGAAAACTTTAAATTCAAAACCAGCTTAAAGAAAGATGGGCTCCGTCAAATTTAAATAGTCTAGATATGCCACTTTCGCACGAATGCCTTTGGGAAATTTATGAATTCAATACCTTTTCTAACGGCTTAGGGGTAAATAGTAAAAACAGATGGCATCCAATCAACAAGAATGAAAACAGAATTCAAAACCAACATGAAGAAGTATGGTGTCCTTTGGGCTCTCTTGACCTAGACACACTACTGCTGCCTTCGCCGCAGTACATGTCCTTCTCTTATATTCCTTATCGATTATAGTTCTCGTGACGATTATATACAAAGAATCACTGTAAAATTGTTAGCTAAGCGCACTTTTCCATATCTGACCAAATATCAGTTTTTTTACATCTTTCTTGACTGGGTCGAGAAAATTTCAGCACCCCCTCTTATGTCTCGCAAATTTTATTAAAAACAACAATCATTTTGTGTTTATTAATTTTATTGATTTTCTTTTCCAAATTACATAGTCGACAGGCAAATCAAATTTCATTTAAACAACAATTTTAACAATGACTATGGTCGTGAACATAATATTGGCAATAAGGCTATTAACATCTGCAGTAGAAGTCCTCATATCCGAATTTCTCACTGTCTTCGGAATATTCTACATTCTAATATTTTTCTTTTCTTTTGCAAATAATTGTTAGTAACTTGAAATTCCTCAATCCGTAATGTCTCACACAGAAGTAATTTCACCTGGAAGAGAAAGAAATTCTTTCAAGTTACGTCAAAAATTAGAGATTATTGAAAAACTGAACAAAAGTCTCATTTCGTTGAATTTGAAAATTAATAAACAAAGATTGCAAAATCTGAAGGAAATGCTAAAACTTGCAGTTGAAGATAATCTTCTGAATAATCTCGCTTCGGATGGTTTAAAAGAATGGATAAATGAAGACGCTAAAGAATTCCAAAAGAATTCAATGACAGAATCGCTTCAAAATGATTTGGATTGTCAAGTAATAGAGGGAAGAATCAAGTTCTTCCAATAATGGTGAAAATATAATAGACGATGAAGAGAACTGGGACTCAATAAAAAGAAAGATGTTGATGTGGTCATCAAATTCGTGGAAAAAAATCTTTATTCATTAGTACACAATGTACAATTGAACATCATTTGCAGAAAACTCTTGCTTAAAAAATGGAACAGGGAAATGTAAGCGAATATGAGAAAAGAAATAAAAAAGACAAGTAAAAATAAATTTTATTGACACATGGCACAGTGGATAAAGGCGGTAGTTTGATTCAGAGACAAGACCCAAAGAGTGTGAGTTCAATACCCAGTTAATACAGTGGAAAACTTGGAGAGGGAAATTAACAGGAGATAACTGATAACTGACATCCATTAAACGTGACTAGAACAGGCTACCCCAGTGAACGAAATAAAGGGTTCAGTTCGACATTCCAACCACCTGAAGAAGGCCGGAGTGTACAACGGCCGAAACGTTGTAATAAATATGGCGACAAAGATGAGGACAATAGTCCGAATAATGTAAATAGTAAAACTTATTGAGCATTAAACATTTCAATTTAATATTTACTCTCGTGAGTCACTTCATTTTTCATCTTTTGCGATAAGTTCTTTTGTTAAGTTATAGTTACGTTACACATGCCACTTGATATCCGAACCTGTCCTCATATCCGAACTTCAGAGAAGTTCGGATATGAGAACTTTATTGTATTACCAAATCAAATGACAAAAAAAGATAAAACAGCAATAAGCATCATACATAGATATATAAACAACATCCTGAACACACACACACACACACACACATATATATATATATATATATATATATATATATATATATATATAGATAGATAGATAGATAGATATGAATGTTTTAGAGGGAATCATGGAGAATTGTGTTTAAAAACAGTAAAATCGACCTTGCTAACCGGACGCTCCTCGCTGGCCCAATCGGGTAAGGCACGTCAGGCTATATGACGGTTCTGTATAGGATAGTTTCGATTCCTGTCGGAGATCGCATATGTTCAATGAAAATTTCTCGGAAATTCAGGTCAGTAAATGTTGTTAATACTGTTTATTATAAACAGAGCATTTACTTAAATACTTGTATCTATAAAAAAGAACGTATAACCATAAAAAATGTCTTAAAAATAATTGTCGGACTTTGTCCATTTCATAATGTATGACGTCATATATATATATATATATATATATATATATATATATATATATATATATATATATATATATGAATGGTGGCACTCGCTTGAAAACCTTGGGTATTTCGGTTTGTAATAGAACAAACCAGTATCCAAGGAACAAATGAGGAATAAAAAAAAAAAGAACTAAGAACTTGAAATTGAGGCGAAAACAATCGTCCAGAGTTCATGCTCAGAGTTCAAAGATAAAAAACCTCAAAAACGAGTAAAAGTAACTACTTAAAGTGCTCAATACACGAAGTGGAGCAAACCTAATTTAAACCTAAAGAGCCAGGCAAACACGGATTGTCAGGGTAACGCTGGCCAGCTTTACCCTGACGATCCGTTTAGGTGAAACTTAGGTAGGTTTGCCTTTAACATATATATATATATATATATATATATATATATATATATATATATATATATATATATAAAAACATACAACGTGTGTTAGAACGTGCGATACCCTGTCTTCATCAGCCGCCGACCAGGGTTCATATCACGGTTTCTGTGGCTATGGCGGGACCACCACCTCTGGCGCCAACAGTAGCATTTGCCACCAGGCAGGATATGAAGATAAGCTAATTCGTTCCCCTTTGTAAATTCTCGTAATGAAATAAATAAAACGATTGTTCCTCTTTGCAGCTTCTATCCGTAATAAAAGTTTCCCGAACACGTTGGCCGTTATTGACGCGCTCTTAAAATCGTTATAGACTACCACGCAAATATTTCACTTGCGCACATTAGGTCGTGGTGTTGCGCGCATTCTATTTGCTTGTTGTTTTGATCTCGACCAAATCCAAACTTGCAACCCACTATACAAAACCAATGTTTCGTACGGGTACAAGGAGGCTGCAAATGTAGGTATGCAGTAAACATTATATCATTATTACCTCTATTAGTGGTTCTAAGATTCATTTAATTCACTAAAACCATTTTCATAGTTTTATTATAATACATCTATACAAATAAGGCGCGGTGTACGTCTGTCCGTCTGTCCGTCCGTTTTTCGATCTCGGCGAATCATAAACAACCTTAGTAACCACTGTAGTTACAGGCGATTAAAAATGAAGTAAATAGCTCATTTAAAGTTAAATATCGAACAGAGTAAAAGGGTTAAATAATCTTTATTAAAGGCTTAACTTTAATTTCGCTTTTCTTTACAGTGGAAATTGATATCGTCTAATTAGACCGTAATTAAAAACATATGCGGTACGTTACTCATACATACTGTGACCTATTCAAAACATTACATAGTTTGGGTTCCCTAATGTCTTTTAGGAGTGATTTTATATGAAGAGATCTTAAAGAATGGTGATTTTAAAAGAAAATAAAATTGTACGCAAAATAAATGTATACATACTGCGGAGAGCATTTATGCATACGAAGAAAGATTATGCCGAATTAAGATAAAATAATTTTATTATTTCTAAATTCTTATAGCTTTTACGTAGACAGGACGCTGGTGATAAAAAGCCGAAGGCCCGAAAGCCTTGCGCAAGCGTTAGCCTAAAATCCACCGGAAGAGAGGCTTCTAGTCTAGTTTATTATCATTTTAATACTGTTAGACTCTTCCGCAGTTTTTCAATATCAAGCAACTCAGTTCCTAGGAACCGATAGCCAGACACCTGCACATATGATTTGAATAGAGTGGTGAAGGCTTTGTATAGAACCAACCACACTTTTTGAAGACCTGGTGCACCGTATGCAACAAGGTTTCCAAAACGACTCTCTGCAGGTTTTTGAATTCAGAGTTGATCTTCTCCTTAAGTGGTTTCCACCCAAGGCTGTAGGGCCCAGTATGTCCTGTTATTTACCTATAGCTAGTGGGGGGGGGAGAAGAAAAGGATTCATACTTTTCCCAAGTGTATTAGCACGTAAATGAATGTAATGGATTCAACTGGAATTCGAACTCGGCTCTCCGATTCCTCAATCCGAGACGCTATCCATTACTCCACCGTGCTAAGTTTTAATAAATAACCTACTTTTAGATCCCCCGTGTAAATGCCCACTGTTTCTCTGTAAATAAAAAATACAAAGCGTCTTACATATGATAAACCACGACAACACTATCACGGCGACTCACCTGCCGCGATGAAGACCAAGGTAACATCAAACAAATTAATAAATAGCATACGTATCGTAGTGACATTAGACCTCTATTTAGAAACAACATCAAAATACTAGTAAAATCAAACAGTAAAAACAGACTTATCATCCTCGAAGCAATACTAATACAAAAAACAACCATCTCTAAATTAAAATGATTATAATTTAAGAGCCTGCATCCTCAATATATATATATATATATATATATATATATATATATATATATATATATATATATATCAATGAATGTTTCATTAAATAATATAGACATGTTTTGTTTATCTATTTTAAGCAATTTCCTTTCATATTGTCTGATAAGCTTAATAATATTATCGTTGAATGACGAAAGGAAAACACCATATTGATAAATGTTTAAATCCAATCTAAGCTTTCGGCTTACACAAGCCATTATAAAGGGTGGCAATTTCAATAAATCAAACAACACACGAACGAAACAACGATGATAGTCCGCCCTTGCTGCATGAAAATTTCCAAGTAACGACAAATGGCTTCCCATACTTAATACTTCTCGCGTTACTATAGTTGTATCTGCGATTACAAAGTCTCTACTAAAACGAGCATTACGAAAGTGACAACGAGTACTCGTTGAAATCACAAAACAGTTTCTTTTTTTTTTTTTTTGAGGTTCACGTTGTAAAGGCTCGGGAGCCACTCGAAGTAGTGGGTTAAAGAATAAGAGACACAGTTTATGCGAATAAATGGGCAAGATAATGGATACGATGCTTTCCATTATTGCCCATGTATTTGTTCCACAGGCGAGAAGTGTGAGAGAAAAAGCTATTAGAACACATGGTTGCAGCTAGCTATTTCAACAGTAAAACAGTAAGACCTAATAGCCAATCTAGTAGCAGATTTCAATTCACGCGGTCGAGGCACCAGGAAGCAGAGAACAACTGCCATGAAAAATTATGATAGAAAAGCCACACCAGGTGGAATTCATATATACGATCCATTGCTAAAGGTGCCCAAAGACTGGTCGGCCTTTTTGTACCATTCTAGGATGTATCTGACTCCTATCATGTTTTGTCGTTACAAGAGTCAGGTCAGACCCAAAAAAGCCATACAGATGTTCACCAGCTTTGCTTATGCATATCGCAATAATCTTTTAATTTGCCATATCATGATGTAGGCGATCATGGCTCTCTACAATTTCCTGTCTTGTTGGTCTAAATATTTTTAGCCGCTTTAACAAAACTCTTTGTTCCTGTTCTACCATCTATTCTCATAAACTTGTTAAGTAAATTCCTCACTGCTTCTGCTGTTTTCATTATGAACTGTAAGTGTGTTATAGCATACCTACGGACGATAATAGTTAATTCCCCATTCATATAAATACAGTAGTAAATACTGTATGTTGGTCTGCAGTTGGAGATTCGTCAACAGTTGTGCTGGTCAAACTCTCTGCCTCCGAGCAGACAGGATCCCCAGACGAGGCTATGTCGAAGGGCAGAGTCTTGGTAGATATCCTGCAATTGGAGATTTATTGTGAATTTCACTTGACTAACGTCTATCAATTGACTACTACTTCTACGCGCCGCTGGCGAATCTTATATGTGTTGTTCTTGCCCTAAGTATTATCGTTCATTACCAACCTTCGTGTGATTATTCTATTCAGTAACCTTCCCAAGGTTAGAACAGAGTGTTAAATTTTGTCGACCCTCTGTTTATATTTATGAGATGAGGTATTGTAATTATTTACATTATTTACATTCTTCGGGCTGTTCTTCTCATCTTTATTAAAACATTTCCGTTATTTCGGCCATTGTACGCTCCGACCTTCTTCAGGGCCTGTCGATATTTCTGATATGAGATACTGTAAATGTTTACCCTATTTACATTGTTCGGACTGTTGTCCTCATCGTTATTGTCATATTCCCGATGTTTCGACGGTTGTACGCCTTGTCATTGTCGATATACGTTAAAATTCCGAACCGAATCCTTCATGAAGTCCCCCGGGGTAGATTGTTCTAGTTCCACATGCCATGCCTTTTTTGATATATCAGTTTCGCTTATCAACCTTTAGTAACTCAACTCTCCAGGTATTATTTCACTTCTGCTGTGGCCAGATATTGAACTCGCCGACGATAACTTACGTAATCAGCGTATATGTTAGGCCACAAAAATCTCCGACCAAGAAGGAACAGTGTACAAGAGAAAAACAACAATAGTAAAAACTTGTAATATGAGCACAAGTAAAAATGGTTCGAGGACATATAGCGCAGTGATTGCAAAAGAGTTGTGAGTTCAATACCTGGCCACGAAAACTTGGAGAGATGAGTTACTAAAGGGAAATAACTGAAACTGAAATATCCAGAAAAGGCATGGCACGTGGAAATAGAATAAATAAAGAGTTCGGTTCGGAATTCCACCCTATATCACCTGAAGAAGGTCGGGGCGTCCAACGGTCGAAACGTCATGAATATAACAATAAAGATTAGGACAAGTGTCCAAAGAAAGGAAATAGTGTAAAGAAATCTTAAATCTTATTTTGATCCTTAAAACAGATAGTTTTAAAATGTTTACTACGTGTATCTATGATCATTATATAATATTATTTGATCTTGTTTATAAAATAGGACGAAGATCTACTTGATCGAGTTGAACCAATAAAATAACGTTCTTTGTAATATCAAATATTGATTAAAACATCCAGTAACTAACTCTCTCTCTCTCTCTCTCTCTCTCTCTCTCTATATATATATATATATATATATATATATATATATATATATATATTACATTTTTTATTAATTTACTCTAACGGTATTTTTCTTTTGACAAGACATTGCGGTGCTGATTGATTATTTTCGACGACCAACCCGGATGTTTTCTTTTTTTACTGTTAGCGGTTTATTCAAATATATTTTATTTACAAATTGTATTATCTGTTTTTACACACCGTCCAAGTATAGGTATTAAAATAATATATATATATATATATATATATATATATATATATATATACATGCACACAAATAAACACATACACACATATATATAATCTGGAAAAAATTTCAACAAACTTAGACAATAGTTTCACAGCATGGCCAATTACTAAGAAGCAAAAGGAGGTAGAAAAATTATTCTTCGAGATCATTCGCAGGACTTAAGATAACTGACGAATATATATATATATATATATATATATATATATAGTCTCGTTCCATAGTCAAGTAATAATAGGAATTATATATATATATATATATATATATATATATATATATATATATATATATATATATATATATATATATATCCTATCATCCTTGACAATGGAACGAGCAATGATAGGAAATACACACACACACACACACACACACACACACACACACATACGCACACACACACACTCACAAACACACACACACATATATATATATATAATTCCTATCATCGCTAGACAATGAAACGAGAATATGCGATGATAGAAAATATATCTTAAAAGCATAAGATATGCAGATGCCAATGTTGATAGCAGACACGGAAAGGAAACTACAAGAAGATAGTGAAGGAAAGCGACAAGAAAAGGCTAAACATCAATTGCAAGAAGAAAGAATGCATGGTTGTTAGAAAAAGGGACCAGCCCAACATGCAACATGTAAAGGAACGCGAGAAGAAATGATTAAACATCCAATGCAAGAAGATGGAAACAAGTAAAAATTAATCCAAATAAATGAACAAATTAACAAATCGCTCCCGGTAAAATAACCGTTAGAACTCGTAAAAATAAACATAAAACATGCAAATTAAATGTTTGGAGATACCAAAATCAAAAAATTATATTAATTTAAATAACTGGAAAATGTTTTAACAGGGGATGGAAAGTGTTGCACTTAGTTCCGAAGGCGAACTGGGATAGCCTAAAATTCTTCGCAAAAAATAAACAAACACAAAAATATTGCTAGAAACAAAGAAAAGAGTACTGAACTATTATGGTTTGGTTTGGTTTGGTTTGATTTAAGTCATATCAACCTCAATGGGTTATTTAATGCCGACAATTTTTTTTGTTGGTAATATTTTTTCAAAAATCTATTTCTGGTAATATTTTTTTCTTCAAAAATCTATTTCTGTTAATTTTCATTCAGACATGTATATCTGGTAAGATTTATAGCTGATAATATTTCCATTTAAAAAAAAAAATTCGTAGCTGGTAATAGTTTTCCTTTTTTTTTCGAAAAAATGTACAGCTAGCAATATCTTTTTTTAAATGTACTGCTGAAAATATTTTTTTACAAATTTTTCTTACTAGTATTAAAACTTTTTTTACACGTGTTGACATTGGTTGGGGGAAAACTTCCTGATCAGACGCCTTGCTGGGACCCTAACAGGTGCTACCACCCCGGATCAGGGTGGACCTGTGAACACGAGCAATTAAGAGGTGATTCCACGCTCTTCAAAACCTCCTTATCAAAGTCCTTGCTGTTGGACATAGTTTATCGTCTTACCCAGGACGCGGATGTAGGTTATCGTCATACCCAGGACGGGAACTATTATATAATATCGTTACTTCTATATAGCACAAAATACTGGACAACTCCTTCACTAGTCCTGGGTATGACGATAAACTAAATCTGGCAGCAAGGCCTCCGATCGGAAGATTGGAGGATTTGAGGAGTGGGGACCACATCTTAACTGCTGATGTTCCCAGGGTGGCAGCACCTGTTAGGGTCCTAGTGATCCCCCAAACAAAAACAAAATAATATGAAAGTAGAAAAGTACATTCTTACAAAACATTACCAACACTACCTATTTCTAGAAAAATTTCCAACAATATATTTATAGGAAAATGACCAGCAAACCATTTTGAAAGCAAAATTAGCAGCAATACATTTTATAATAAAATTACAAACACTATATAATTGAAGCGAAAATAAACATAAAAATAAAACGTTTAAAAATGAAAATGTTATCCGTTTAGCATGCAAGTTCGTACAAATTTTCACGCCTTGAGTATTGAAGTAAACATTCAAAGACAGTTTGCGTGTTTAGGTTTATCAAAAACTTAGTTTTGACAGTCAGAGAATTGTCAAATGTCACTAGGAATGTAAAAATATTTCGTTCAGATCTGAATTTTCAAATAGATTTTAATTATTGTAAAATCACTGATATTAGGAATTGGTTACAAATTCCGGATATGAGGGGTCATGCCCAGGAAGTGAACTAGGGAATAAGTTGTGATAAAAAAAAACCCAATAAAGATGAGGACAATAGTCCCAATGGAAATAAAGTAGAATCCATGACAACCGAACTAAGAAGGCCTTCCGGATATGAGGAATTGGTTACAATGTCCGGATATAAGTGGTTATATTTAGATTAAAATAAAAGAACTGAAATCAAGTTTAACATTTATTTTCAATGTTTTATAGTAAACAAAATAAGCTAATGATGGGTGAAATATGACAGAATTGATTTTAAGGAAAAAGAAATAAATTATGTAATCATAATGAAAATTCATTAAATTAAGTATGCCACGTATGCAAAACAAATAATGTAACAAGGATTTTTAATCGCTGTTGCATGATGATTCTTTTTCTTCTAATGTCATTTTCAACTTTTTCCGCATTTCGTTTTGCTTTTGTTCTTGAAATTTTTTAAACGAAAGACACTATTTAACTCTGCGTGCGTTATTGCAATCGTCATAGCTGAATGCTGGCTTTCTTTCCATAAAACTGACAACATTTTCACTAGCTTTTTTAATTTCAGTCGAGGTTTCATCCCAATCATGTTTTTTATTTCCTTGTTCATTGTGACAGTGTGAACGCTGAAGAACAGTTTCTTTGGAAGATTTTATATCATACAATGTTGACATTCCTATGTTGCAATCAGTCATTAATTAAAATGAACCTTCACCAGCGTTTAGTCTGTTTAAAATGTCCACCTTTTGCGATACCTCCAAAGTTGTTCTTTTCCTCTTATTCCCATCATCTTTTGCACCAATACAAGCCATTAGGGTGAAATAAGCATAAGCAATTATCCAAAGTAAATTTCCTGAAAAACAGAAATTTCAAATCAGTTACATATCACCCAAATAGTTCAAATATACACATTAAAATCATCATCCGGATATGCGGGATTCCGCATATGAGGCAGTTCGGATATGAGGGATTCCGGATATGAGGGATTCTACTGTAATTCCAATCGTAAGAAATACATTTGACCAACTATTTCTGGAATGGAAGTTTAGCGTGGTAAGGAGATTGTGCTTCCTAATATAGACAAAATTTATTCATATGTCTGGCCTACGATCATGCATGTAGGACTTGTAAAATTATTTTCTGTCGCTTAACCAGGGCAAACTATGCATAATTGCAAGACAGCTATTTTAAATCGACCGTGTATATTTGCGTGGGATAGATTCGAAGTTTTTTTTATTTTTATTTTTTCAGCGAAACATGATAACACGTGACATTTTTTGAGAACAATTGGAAGAGGAAAACTAAAAAAAAAAAACAACAAACAAACAAAATCTCCATCTAAAATTAATTGAATGAAGGAAAATGTGTAGAATAAAAGGAAGAGAAAAAAGAATGGAGAGTAGACGATGAGAAGAAAGAGGGTAAAGAAGAGAAGGTATAGAATAAAAGCAAAAAAGAAAGAGTAAGTGACGAAGAGAAAGAAGAAAGATAAGGAATGCATCTGATGAATGAGGGGAGAAAAGTGAAAAGGACAAAGAAAAATCAGTGTAAATAATAGAGCTTCTTTTATCACCTGTCACAGAAAGACAAGATTAAATCAGTTTTTCCAAACACAATATTTAAATATTTCAACATGGCAGACAGATATAGAAGAATCTAAAACAAACATATTACGATATCATAGATATTAACAGATTAACAGGAACTTACACATAAATAGAAATGGAGACTGAAACATATATACATAGATAAGTGTTGAAGCTTGGATAAGCATGGAATAATAATAATACAACATAAAATGTACGTAAACAAAATGTATTGAAACAAGGAAAAGGTACACAATATTTACAGTTAGTTTTGGTATATTCTTGGGAAGACGGTTCCTGTAGAATGGGTTGACTTAATCGCAGTCGGGCAGAGTCTCTCGATTAGATCCCTTCTTCCTCGTCTTCCGGTACCAACCCATATTTATATCGGTCGGTACTCCACTATGTAAATTAGGTGGATCGTACCACAACAATAAGGAACACACACACACAGACGGATAGATAGATAGATAGATAGATAGATAGATAGATAGATAGATAGAGAGACACATAGATAGATAGATAGATAGATAGATAGATAGATAGATAGATAGATATGAACATAGAATGACAGAGAGACACATAGATAGATAGATAGATAGATAGATAGATAGATATGAACATAGAATAGATATAGAATAGATAGATAGATAGTATGCAATGACAGAGATACATAGATAGATAGATAGATAGATAGATAGATAGATAGATAGAACGATGAACATAAATAGAATATCTAGAGAGATATATATAGATAGATATATAGATATATATATATATATATATAGAGAGATAGAGAGATAGATAGATATGCAGAATGATAGATACGAACAGGAACTAGATAGATAGATAGATAGATAGATAGATAGATGAACGACTGTCAGACAGATAAATAGCTAGATATCTAGATTTGAACAGACTGATAGATAGATAGATATACAGAATAACAGATACGAACAGGAATTGACATATAGATAGATAGATAGATAGATAGATAGATAGATAGATAGATAGATAGATAGATGTGAATAGAATGATAAAAATAAGAGACAGATATATATGAACAGTGACTGATAAATAAATAAAAATAAAAATAGATAGATAGTTAGATCTGATTGGCCCATCTCAGTTTAACATTCCGCTAAAAAGATAACTGAAAAATCATGAAAACCTTTTGCTAATTGAGTTCAAGATTGCGCCACCTGATATCCTTCCTTTAAACGTAAAAAAAAAAATTGCAAATATAAAAAAAAATGCAAATTATAAGCATAAAGCATTATGAATTCAAAAAGACATTAGTCCTAATTTCTGAATTTTCAACTAAACATTGGAAGCTTTAATTGAATTAAAATTACCAATTTGTAAATTTAAAATGAAATTATGATTAATTACATTGGCTAACTCAACAAATCAGGTGAAATTCAAGCCTCGATTTCATTTCTCAATGGCGTCGTTTTTTTTTGTTTTTTGTTTTTTTAACCGAAAATGTTTTAGAAGAACGTCAAGGATTCTACTATAATTGTGCTATTTCATGGGCCACAGGGCCTCATCAGGTTAAACAATTATTTTAAATGGCAGTCCGATTTTGAATTAGAGAGAAGAGAAAGAAAAGAAACTTAGTAGCTGATTGATTTGTTTGATTTTTTCGACTTGTCACCCCTTTGAATTTTATTTAAAGCCAGAACATATTTCTAGATTTTAAGTTCCCTTTTTTTTTTTTTTAGATAATAATGATTTAGTGATACAAGTCTTACTTATTAACCCATGGCTGGGCGAGAGGAGGTGGATTTATAACTTTCCCAAGGGTATTTGTGCAGAAGTTAATATTAGAAACCTGACTGGAATTTAAACCCGGCACTCTGATTAACAATTCCGAGCCGTTATACACCAGCCGCACATCTAAACTTAGAGCACCTGCTATTCCCAAGCAGTCACCCATCAAAGCACTGACCAAGCTCGACGTTGCTTATCTTCGGTGTTTCAACGTGATATTGTCAGTTGAAAGAAAATAGCTAATATTTGTAAAGTCAGTTTGGAAACCATTTCAATCTACTTCCGCTCGTAGCTTCGCCAACCAAGGTTTCTTAACGAATATATCAGGAAATAATAGTGAAATAGTAATTGCGAGTTCAATCCCTGCATCGGGTAGTGAAGACTTCATTTGGTTTGTTTTATGGCATATCAACCTCAATGGGCTTATTTAATACCGACAAGATTTTTAAATCTGGTAATTTTGTTTTTTAAATGTATTGCTTGTAATATTTTTTTCTTGAAAATGTATTGCTGTATTGAACGGTGGGTAAACATTTAAAACTATTTTTTATATCTACCGTGAAAGATTACATACCAATTATTTGCGAATTTTGACACAGGAGCTCAGGGTTAAAATTTTTCAGGAACGCAGAGCTGAAAGGGTTAAACAATATAGTAGAAAATAGGAAATAATAGTGAAATAGTAATTGTGAGTTCAATCCCTGCATCAGGTAGTGAAGATTTGGTATATCAACCTCAATGGGTCATTTAATGCCGACAACTTTTTTTTTCTGGTAATATTTTTGTTTTGTCAAAAATCTATTTCTGTTAATATTTTTTCCTCACAAATGTATAGCTGGTAATATTATTTTTTCAAAAACGTATAGCTGGTAATATTTTTTTCAAAAACGTATTGCTGGTAATATTTTTTTCTTCAAAAATTTATTTCTGGTAATAATTTTTTTATAAAGTATTTCTGGTATTAAAACCTATTTTTACACTTTTATAATGCTTTTTACCTCAGTTTCGGGGTTAACTATTTGCCCATAGCTAGGACCCTAACAGGTGTTACCACCCCGGGTCAGGGTGGACCTGGGAACACCAGCAATTAAGAGGTGGTTCCACGCCCCTCAAAGCCTCCTGATCAGAGGCCTTGCTGTTGGACGTAGTTTATCGTCTTACCCTGGATGCGGATGTAGTTTATCGTCATACCCAGGCCGCTTGGTTTGTTTTGTTTTACGGCATGTCAACCTCAATGGGTTATTTAATGCTGACAAGATTTTTATTGCTGGTAATATTTTTTCCTTCAAAAATGTATTGCTGGTAATAATATATTGCTGGATATAATTTTTTCTTTAAAAATTTATTGCTGACATTAAAACCTATTTTTACACTTTCATGGTGTTTTGACCTAAGTTTGGGGGTTAACTATTTGTCCATTTTTGAGTCACTAAAAGGTGTTACCGCCCTGGGTCAGGGTGGACCTGGAAACACCTGCAAATAAGAGGTGGTTCCACGCTCTTCAAAACCTTCTGATCAGAGGCCTTACTGACGGACGTAGTTTATCGTCTTACCCAGGACGCGGATGTACTTTATCATCTTAACCCAGGATGCCTCATTTGCGGTGGCGGGGGGATGGCTTACGCATTGGCAGAGGTGCAGTCGGTGAATACTGAAGCCCCAGCGGAACGAGACATGTCTACCACTGCAAATTAAATAAAGTTTGAAATTCCCTGAAAGTTATTCAGATCGACGAGTACCAAATAAAGGTTGAAAAATATAACAGACAAACTGGTACTGATTAAGTATGTTATAAGTTGTTTTCTATTGTCTCACTTGCCTTCAATCTGTCCTGTGAGTATCAGATTTTCCAAGCCCTCTTTCCTAATTATGTTCTCTAGGAATTTTAACTATCTGTACCTGATGTTATGTATAAGTTTCCTTTTTGTTTTCATTTTTCTATAAAACTTCGTCTTTGCTTACATTTTCGGTCCATGGAATCCTCAGCATCCTTCTGTAGATCTACATTTCTGTTGCTTCAAATCTCTTTTTTGTCTCTGGGGAGATTGTCCAGTATTCAGTGCCGTATAGATAGAAAGTTATCACGTAACAATTCAGTTTTCTTTGTTTCTAACGAAGTTTTCTCAATATTGTTTGTTGCTATTGTTTCTTAATACTCTGCTTAGCTTTTGGAATGCATATGAAGTCTAATTTCACGATTAAGAATTTTGGCTTCTCCGTAGATATTACTGGTATGGAATGCAAATGCTTTGAAGATGTCACTGTCTTTGAGATTGGTCTGTTTCCCAAGTCTGGTCTCCTTAGCGTTGATAGCAGCGAAATACAGAACCATGGCTGACGACAGTATATATAAAGGAAAGTCTCCCCAGATGTGACATCCTGTTCGAGGCATATACCACGAATAAAATAATAAGCTTTTGTTGCAAAAGTTAGGGTCATGCAGCAAAATAATCGATTGGCGATTTTGCTCAGACAAAGGACTTTTCTTTTCCAATGAGACATTTAAACATGCCAATTGTTCACTGAAGCGTCATATAATAACACTTTCTTCAGGTTCTTGCAACTTATAATAAAAGAAAAATTCTCTTTGAAGCCCACCCAACATAAAACAGACCCCCATTCTCTACTGAAGATTACCTTTTTAGGTTTAGATGCTGAAAATTATCTTCGATGTTGCATCATATTCTTCTGGCGTTTTGATTCGTTTGGTTTGGTTTGGATTACGGCATATCAAACTCAATGGGTTATTTAATGCCGACAAGATTTTTATTTTCCAAAAATGAATTTGCTGTTAATATTTTTTTCTTCAAAAATGTATTGCTGGTAATAATCATTTACAAAAATGTATTGCTGCTAAACCTGTTTTTACACTTTCATAGTATTTTCACCCCAGTTTGTGAGTCAAATGGTTTCTCATAGATGAGACCCTAACAGTTGCTACCACCTTGGGTTAGGGTCCACCCTGACCTGGGAACACCAGCAATTAACACGCTCTTCAAAACGTCCTTATCAAAGGCCTTCCTACCGGATGTAGTTCATTGTCTTACCCAGAACGCGGATATAGTTGGTACTTTTTGTTCGGAAGATAGAAACAGAATGCATTGTTTGCCGTGAACGTCTGGGCGATTTTAAACAAAGTATTTAGGATTTCTTCCAATGCTGAATTAATCAGATGTTCAAAATTTCTACATTAGCCTTTCTAATTGATTATAACATTTCGAAAAAAACAAAAAAATTTGAAGGATTTTTTATCAGTAAGTTATATTCAACAGTTTTTGGTGCTCGATTCCTTCTAGTGAATGCAATTCTTTTTTGTTTATTACCGTTATCAAATTCAAAAGAAATTCTCTCGTAGTATCGGTAATCATGAAGATTTTTTGTACAGTTGCTAACTGAATAATCCTCGATAAAGGCAATAAAAAAAAATAATGTTACTCACAAGAAGGAATCGAAGCCCAAAATCTATTGATCGAAAATTATTGCAAAAACTTTATTCAGAGAGATTCAAAAATTTTTATTTGAATCTCTCTCTCTCTCTCTCTCTCTCTCTCACTCCTTCGGTTCACATCTATCTATCTATCTATCTATCTCTGTTCATACCTATCGATCTATCAGTCTATCGATCTATCCAGCTATGTATCATACTCTGTTAATTTCTATTTATCTGTCAGTCCCTGTTCACATCTATCTCATTCTTTTCATCTCTCTCTCATTCTGTTGACATCTATCTATCTATCTATCTATCTATCTATCTATATATATATATATATATATATATATATATATATATATATATATAGTTCAATAAAGGTGCAATTAATTTACAATAAACTCAATAAATCATTTCTAATAGCATTTTTTCGGATTACAACAATACATATATTTTCGTTGTCCTCTTATTACTGAGAGTAAAAACAAGAACAAAATCTATTCCATACCTGAGGATGTCTGTAGGAACAGACGAAAGCTTGTAAAAATAATAAGAACTCATGCAACAGAAATTTATAGAAACAAGGATCTTTTCATTCATAAACAGGTTCGGGGTTTTTTGTATATTATTTGAATTGTTCGCGACGATGGATTTCTCGCAATTAAATCATTAACCTTTGTATTTTTTTTTTGTATGAATAATTCATAATATATATATATATATATATATATATATATATATATATATATATATATATATATCACTGTTCATTTCTATTTATTTGTGAGTCTCTATCCATATCTATCTCATGGTTTTCAACTCTCTCTGTCTCATTCTTTTCACATCTATCTATCTATCTATCTATCTATCTTCGAAAAAAGTCTTCCCCTTTCATGTGAACACCTCCTGTAAATATAGTAACACTTTTAAGTAGAAACTTTATTTGCCATATTCTGCTTTAGTGCTGAAAAATATTTGTTATCGTGATGGATGGTTAACTAGCGAGAGAGGAGATGAGATGAGCTTATTTTATCCCCACACCCCAATTTATTATGTATTTGGAAAAGGAAAGACCCTACTTCTTATTTGATACGCCTTGTTTAATCGATAAACA
Source organism: Acanthosepion pharaonis (assembly GCA_903632075.3). Classification (NCBI taxonomy): domain Eukaryota; kingdom Metazoa; phylum Mollusca; class Cephalopoda; order Sepiida; family Sepiidae; genus Acanthosepion; species Acanthosepion pharaonis. The sequence continues at coordinate 939,050 of CAHIKZ030005356.1, read as the reverse complement.
TGAGTATGCACTTTTATGTCAGTTGGCATTTTGCCAGACTGTTGCTCATTTGATATCGTTAACAAAGCAACGTATGGTTGATTGATAGGAAGAATCAGCTTCTGGTACACGACGAACAATTGGTTTTTTGATATCATGTGCCAACATCACAAAATCTCTCTCTCTCTCTCTCATTTTTTACCCTTTCCTTTGTCTCTATATCTCTTTATCTTTTCCTTTGATTCACTTTCTTTGCCTTTTTCCTTTTCTCTCTCTCCTTTCTCTTTGTCTTTCTCTCTCTCTCTCTCTCTTTCTCTCTCTCTTTCTCTCTTTCACATTTTATATGTATGTTTTTGTGTATGGTAGAGAATAGTGCTTGAAAGGCGTCATTATTGCTTCATGAGACACATTTGTGAGAATAAATATTCAATAAGCCTTGAGGCCTTTTTAATTTTTATGGCAGAATGATACAATACTATAGTTACAGTATGTAGCTACGGCTTCTTCATTTTCTCCATCCAAGAGGGAGGATTTAAGTGATGAGTAACGCAAAAGCGAGCGGGAAAAGAAATAATGAAAAAAAAAAAAAGATATGGAAATATATTCTGGAAACTTTTATTGACGCGAGAAGACATTAGTGAAAACATATATCTGATTATCTCCCCCTTCTTTTGTGCGAAGTCCTTTTAGGATATGGGCGATCATAGCTCTCCACAACGTTCAATCTCAAAGTAATATTTGACGCTTGATCATCCCTTTTTATCCTTGTTGATCTTAAGAATATTTCCTCGGTAGATTCCATGTTTGTTACAATGCTAAATCTATCCACAATCTAGCATCAATTTTATTAGTTTTTGATTTTCGTAATTAAACCAATTCTCATTGAAATACAGAGTGCGATGTGTAAATTGTCTCCATTTTATATTTTTAATTTCGCGCATGCGCGTTGTTTTCGATTTTGTCGTCTGCGCAGTATAGTAGGTTCAGTTTGATAACTGTCTATGAGAGATTTGTAAACGACGTGCTTTACTGCTTGGCATTCGCATCGAAAGCTCTAATACTAACATTTCAGAGTGTTTGGCTGTTAACGTGAGGAGAGTGAAAAGGATTCAGAAAGAGTTGGATGATTCTAATAGTGATTACGAAGGTGTGGCAACTAGGAAAACTCACTGTGATCGTACTTTTAAGAAATGAACTCTAGATTTTTTTAGTGAGGTCCTCGGACTTAACACCGAGGCCTATATCAAGTGCCTTGAAGAGATAGTCCTGCCCTGGATCAAGAGTGTAGCTGCTGGAAGACCCTAGTCATGGTTTTCAGACAATTTCTGTGACCACATCACCCCTTACATCTTGCTACCTAACCCTCAAGACTTTAACCTCTTTGATTATTATGTGTGGGACACAGTTGAGGGAGAGACTTGTAACACCAAAGATGAACTGAAGGCAAGGATTATGGCAGCATTCTCCAAATTAAACAAGGAGACCGTCCGTAAGAGTTGAAGGCGATTCCGAAGTTGTCTGGAGGCCGTGCTTGAAGCCAATGGCGATTTTATTGAATATATTTACTCTTTAGTATTTCAAGATATTTTTGTCGTAATTTTGGTAAATATTAGAATACTTTTCTTCTAAGTGCTACGGACATAAGTGATTATGGTCGTCGGAAACTTAATGATTTTTGATTCGCTAAGTAACTTTCAACCTTTCATATCCTTCTCTCTCACAGTTCTACCATCAATTGCCATGAGAATTTGAAGAGGTTTGTCACAATTTGCTTTGTTTCTCTGGCATATGTTGGGCAGTAGATTTTCTAACTGCTAAATATTGACAACTGAATTCCTTCATTTGCATCAACAAACAGCTTGTTTAGTTATTTTCTTAAATCTGTAATATTATCGGTCCTGACCTGCCATCTCGACTTCAATCACATCACCCGCCGTCGAAGCGTAACTTCCCTCTGACTTTTCTATAAATATTTTCATGGCAATGTTCGGTGAGTTTTCCGCTTTGGCGCCTCGTAATTTTGAATTTAAAGACAGTGCTAGATTGACAGCACGTCGCCGAGGGGTTAGAACGATCGCATTCTGACTATAACACCCGGGTTCGAATCTCACTATGTTCAATTTATCAGGAAGGAAACTGCCAGGATGTTATCGGACTGGAGTTATAGATCCCAGATCCCAGCTTGCGGCACATTTGGAAAGGGCATGAAAACTATACTACGGGCTGCCTTGTTAGTGAAATTGAGTAGACGAACCCTTGCGGGCCGTCAATAGTTGTGCTATCACGAAGTCACAAGTCATTGTTGCCGAGGGCTTAAGCGTGCTGGCCTTGTTCAAGTTGTTGCTCACGCTAGATAACAGACTCTTTCTCAGAACCTGCAACTAATTTCTGCTCAGCATAGTTGCAGTATAAACCACAGGTAGGCTATGTGGATTTTGAAAAAACACAAATATGCCTGAGTAAGCGTCTACAATTAGGGATTGGCTAGCCACCCTAGTAGACGTGTATTCTCGAATACGAGTGGACAGCTATACATACATACATAGATTGCCAGAAAGTTTCCATCATTTTGTCATTGAATTTCTAAATGAAAAGTTTTAATGGTTCTTTCTCTCACTTCCGGTTTTAAAAAATCCTTTATTCTACATTGAACACCATCAGTTGAGAAGACACAAGAAGTGTTGTAACAAAATGGCTATTTTTGTAGTGATTTTATGACATATTTATGATATAATTTTCGAATAAATGATTATATTTGCTCTACTCTATATTGAACACTCCTTTAAGAATAGTATTTGTTGGTTATTGGAATTTATTCCGTATACACCAATCCTATATTTGTATATATATATATATATATATATATGGGTTGGTGTGGGTTTGTAAACAGTGACCATTACGGCTAATAATGCAAGACTCTTCGTTAAATCAAATTGAGTTCTCTCAGTCACTGTGTGTTAATCTAAAAATAATATCAAAAAGAACCGGAAGTCAAATCCAAAACAGGAACCAGGGGATAAATCTCCGGTTCAAAAATGGGGTTGTAATAGCAAAATTGTCCAACAGCATAATTGTCCATCCCTCAAAATGTTTAATATCTAAAAAAAAAAAAAAACACTAAACTAATTGAGTTTCTTTTTCCAGGCTTTCAGATGAGAGGTTTATCCATCTTGACTCAGTTTGTTGTAACAACGTCTGAAAAAACCTTTGCGATTGAAAAAGAACACGATAAAATCGTTTTGTGTCAGACCCAATGTCGTCACACCTGAACAATGGTGAGAAGAAAATCATTTAAGACTTCATTAATGGTACCAACATTCTTACTCTGGCTTCCGTCTTTCAAATCCATTCAAGAACATGATAACGGTGAATAAGTTTAAAAAAAGAGGGAAGGGTTGAGAGGAAAATTAGATCAAGAGGTTACAACAGGAAGAGGGATATCGTTTCAATTTAGAGCTAAAGAGATCAATCAGAAAAGCTCCAACTCTGTCCATAATACGTTTGGCATATGAGAGAGGAGTTTCAGCTATGACAGTCCAAACAGCAGTGAAAAAAGTCTTGAAAATTAAATCGTACGGGAAACTTGTGAGGCACCTTGTTACTCCAGGACAGAAGGTTAGAAGGTTAGAGGGCAAAGGTATCTTGAATATGTTGGAAAATGATGTTGAAAATATATATATATATATATATATATATATATAATTGAACATTGACGTCAACACTCAGAGGCGACAGGCTGTTTCAGGCGGCCTGACGATTGCGTCTAGCATGAAACAGCCTGTCGCCTCTGAGTGTTGCCTTCAATGTTCACTTTTATATTTATATTTACATACACTCTGTCTCTGATATTGAACACTTTATCCCATAAATATAGCACACCTTAAAACTATATTTCTTCTTATATATATATATATATATATATATATATATATATATAGTAAATGTAACATATACCGTTGGTATATAATCCAGGTGGATTCTAGTAATATAAAATATTAAAACTGATCTACAAACAAAAGGAGATGTATTTATTATTACAGATTAATATAAATAATAAACAATAACATCAATATAAATTTCTATGGGACAAACAACAAATCTGGTATTGAATCCTTCTGTAATTGTAGATCTAAAGAAAATTGTTCAGTAGAAGGTAAATGCAGATCTATTGGGATTGTATATCAAGCGGTTATTTCCCTCGAAGAAAATATGAAAAATTATAATGTTTAATTGGAATTTCCGCGGGGGGGAATGGAGACAGAGATTTTATACTCATAGGCACATATTTTCTAACCCTGAAATAAAACACCAGGCAGAACTTTAAAAAAAAAAAAAATGTTGAGAATTGAATGGGAAGGGTTTGAGCCGACAGATAGTTTGGAAGATTATATATTCCGCACGTACTCCTAATAGCCTCAACGGTAGATTTGACTTATGTTTGGAAGAAAAAAATAGAATAATAAAATACAATAATCAAAGCCAGTTATTGAATCAGAGGAATGAATTAGTATTAAAATGTCGACATAAAAACAAATTCAACTTCCCTAATATAGGTCTAACTTAATTAGCTACTATATTTCCATAATATTAAGTCCTCTGTAACTATTCAAATGTTGAATGTATAACGAATTCTAATTTCTATTTTCCTTCCTCTGCAACCTGATTACACTATATTTATAATTTATAAACTTTCCCCTTTTCTAAGATCTCACCAACTCTCTTTCAATTAACCCTTATATCCTTTTATCTATATATTTTAAAGTAATTTTTAAACACCTTTTTTATTCCTCTTTTAATTTTAAAATAATATTTCATTCTTCATATAACCCCAAATTAATGTCATAAGGTCAATATTCGGGTTTTATTTTATAAAACTTCTTCCCTTTAAAGCAAATACCTTCCACCTTCCCTTGAACCCTGTCTCGTGCCTTTAGTCTGACTGAAACATTGAAATGTAGAAATTAGTTTTTTTTTGTATTAGTTTTTCGACTGCTTTTTTTGCTTTCACAGTTAAATTTCTATTTCTGACACAAACTCAGTCCATACCGGGGTTGGTTTCGTCTGGCGAAATAGGCTATTCCACATATGAGGCAATTTTTTGTTTATTATATATATATATATATATATATATATATATATATATATATATATATATATATATATGCAAGTTTCTATCTATCTATCTATCTATCTGGCTAGCTATCTGTTTATCTATCTGTCTAATCCAATAATATATATATATATATATATATATATATATATATATATATGGTCTTAAGATGTGCTATATTTATGGGATAAAGTGATCAATATCAGAGATAGAGCGTGTGTAAATATATGTGGCCTAACGATTGCATGTCGCATCTAAGTGTTGACTCCTATGTTCACTTTTATATATATATATATATATATATATATATATATATATATATATATATATATATATAAAAGGTTTAAAACATTAATATTCCATGGTTATAATTTATTACATTCGAAGCGTAATAAATTATAACCATGGAATATTTGTGTTCTGAGCCTTTTATTATATTCTTTACTCTGTCCTGGGCATTGAGTTCTACCTGGATTCTATCGTCTTGGAAATTTATATATATATATATATATATATATATATATATATATATATATATATATATATTAACCACTAATATTATCAATATATGTATATATAGATAGATAGATTGATAGGAAGAAACTGATATATATATCTATCTATCTAGTCCAGCCTACATATCTCTAACGCTGGACTCTCGAAGCCAAGGAAAACCTAAGATTTCCAAAGTGAACAGACTCACTGAGAAAATTGATGAAACACTCTTTTTTTGTCTTTTCTTGTCGTTGGCGATATATGTCAAGTTGCAAATATCTGCTTATCTAGAAAAGCCAATAAACTTCAATTTTTTTCTTCCCCTGCAGTATATTTATCTCACTCATATGAAAGAATACACGCCATGGTGTCTCAATATAAAACATGGTCGTTCACGCATGCGCACTGGACAAACATAATCACAACCGCCCTCTAGGTTAATGGAAGGCAGCCGTGAATATTGACGCCGGGGAAAGAAGTGTCTTCCCTGTTATTTGCACTGAACGTTAGAAAGTAACGAAGAAGAATTAGCGAAGGAAGGGTCGGGCAATATATTTGGGTCGTGTTTTTAATTGAAACAGTGTAGCGAAGCGTGTGTAATGGCTATATGAAGTTGTAAATTCGGTTCGTCCTCTTATCACAGCATTCTATCAACAGTGGAAATCGAACGCAGTTAAAAGTAGGCAACAGAAAAGCGGATCAATCAATCGACGCGAATGAAAAGACGTATGCATTTCAGTAGTTGAAGTCCACAGCTATACGTGCAAAGACATACTTGAGCGACAGCGAGGACAAGAATACAGCTCATTTTGTTTAAGTGAGCCTTCTTGTTGATATTTAGCTTAATACTTCTAAGGGCCACAACAGTGAAAATCGAACTCAACCCGAGCTAATTGGATGGCCATGCTTTTGAGTCATAAATTCTGATATCGCAGTCCAGATGAAAGCCCTTCCCAAATTTTTTTAAGCATATCACCCCAAGCAAGGTGGGAGTGCCACTAGCACGCAAGGGGTTACAGAGAATGAAAGTAAGACTAACGCAGGGCGTTTGAGGAAAGGATAAACAGTATGAGGGGAAATCAAGATTAAAGCGTCAGATATCGATTGGCATTACATTTAAATTTTTGAAGATTATAGTTATCAAAGAAGCAAGTAAAAGAAAAGGAGTCCTACTGTCGGGAAGTGAGAGACAAGAAGAAGATGTTGTAGTATAATAGGCGATTACATTTAACAGTTTAGACAGCAAAAGCGTGGGACCGAAATGCCAACCTAGTAGCATGCTTAAATTCATGAAGTCAAGACACCAATGAAAAAAGCTCGTCATAAAAGTTGCTATGAAAATATTTGTAGAAAAAACAGCTGGAAGCCACATCATGTCTGTGAGAATGTGAGTGGAGTCGAGATGTCAGGTCAGGACCTATCATATTGCATATCCGTCTCTGGATTCTGTCAAGGACCTCGAGATGAACAGCGGGGGCACCAGACCATATATAGTAGTCAATGCAAGGACGAATGGTAGATTTGTAGATGTGAAAGATGGATGGACTCAAACGAGAAAAACCCTCTGGCGTGACTCAAAGAACCAACGTTCATTGCGGTAGATGCAGCTATTGAGTCAATATAGTTGTTCCACCTCAGGTCAGTGGAAGACGTGAGACCAAGAGGGCGCAGAGAAATACCGGAACATAGTTTAAATGGATGTGCAGCTTAATCGTTCGAGCGTTAGCCTTCTGATCATAAGGCTCAGGATCGAATCTCATGATGGCGTGACTTCTTGATAATATCATAGCAGGGAGACAATCTCAGCGTGCAACAGCTCAAGAAAGTGCATGAAAACTATACCGTCGATTAAGCAAGGCTTTTCGAGTGAAATTGGACAGACAAAACTGTTTTGAATCTATTGACGGTTCTACTAGCAAAAAATCCTTGTCTAATAGACAGAAGCTCTTGTTTTGTAGTTTATCTAGAGATGGTTCTTCAGTAAACAAAAAACCAACCACCAGCAGCGGGACTCCTAGCGGGAATGTTTCGGCGCGAAAAAGGCGCAAAGCTCGAATGTTAGAACCGAAAAAAATGTTATGTAATCTCGCAATATATTGAAGGCTGAAATAGACCAACGCATATTTTAGCGGAACCCAGAAGAGTAATCAGGTATGAATGTTTCGAAAAAGCAACTATAATTGTTCAGTGGAAAATTTCATGAAGCCATTTCTGACCTTAGATCTCTGTTTGAGACCCAGAAAGGAAATGTGTATACAACAGAAATCAAAGGAAATAATAATAATAATAATAATATTAATAATAATAATTATAATAATAATACACCACAGAGAAACTTCCCTGCTTGCCATCAGCATAGCCGACGCTCGACTCCGGGAGAGCGGCTCACCGCGCCTTCTTGGTCTCACGTTTTCCACTGACCTGGGGTGAAACAACTACATTGAATCAAGAGCTGCATCTACTGCAAGGAAAGTTGGTTCTCTGTGCCGTGCCAGAAGGTTTCTGTCGTCAAAGTCCTTCCTTCAAATCTACAAATCTACCATTCGTCCTTGCATCGAATACTGTTGCCATATATGGTCCGGTACCCCTGTTTTTCATCTCGAGGTTCTCGACAAAATCCAAAGACGGATATGCAATATTATCAATTCTGACCTGGCATCTCGACTTCAGTCATTTTCTCACCGATGTGATGTGGCGTCCCTGATTTTTTCCGCAAATATTTTATTTATTCCCTGTTGACCCGACTGCAGGAATTCAAGCGTGCTACTTGATTGGCATCTAGGTCCCACCCTTTTACTATTAAAATAGTTAAATGTAGCCGCCACTTCTACTCTAACTGTTTTTCTCACACTTCCCGAAGGTGGAACTCCATTCCTCTTAATTACTTCCCTGGTAACTACAATCTTCAAAAATTTAAATGCCAGGACACGCACCATCTTTTTTTACTTGAACCCCGTTCATCTTTTATTCTTTCCTCAATCACACCTATGCCCAGTCTTTTCTCTCATTTTCACTCTATTTAACCCCCTACGTGCTACTGGCACTCCCACCTTGTTTAGGGTGAAATGCTTAAAAAATGAATGTTGCACATTCAATAATTCCAGTTGTAATTGTGGCCATCATTTTGATTGAAATAAACTCCTTGTATTTATCCCTGGTAGCCCAAGCGTTAACGAAATACAAAAAATTGTAAAATATTGTTTTGACCCAAATGTAGATTCTGTGATAAATATCCAGAAATAATTAACCATTTTGCATCAGGTTACACAGTGTTAGCACCAACTGAATATAAAACTCGGCATGGCAAGTGGACCAATATCAGCACTGGAAAATATGCAAAGTTTACGGGAAGGAAACAGCAATAAACTTGTATGAAGATCACCCAGACCCGGTTAAAGAGATAGGACCTGTAATAATTTTATGGGACTTTAAAATAGACGCCGACAGAACAATCAAATCTAAGCACGCAAATGTCATGATCAAAGACCAAAAAAAAATAGAATATGCTTCTTTATTGACATGGCAGTCCTTGTAGAATGTAATGTATCTGAAGATCTTCAAAAAAACTATCAAAATACAAGGATCTTGAAGTGGAAATTTAAAAGATGTGGCACATAAATACATTAATAATTTCATTTGTAACTGGAGTCCTCGAATTGATTAGAAAAGGTTGCGATAAACTCATTGAAAGGATCCTGGATAGTCCACGCCCCTAAAGAAATACAATGATTGTACTTACATGTACAGCTCACATATTACGAAGAGCTTTATCCTTTTCTTTTTAAGCATTCCACCCCAAGCAAGGCGGGAAGCCACTAGCACGCAAGGGGTTACAAAGAGTTGGAGTGAGAGCAAAGAGGAGTGATAGAGGAAAGGATGAAGAGAAGGATTAGGGGATAGATCAGGGCATCTGGAGATGTTGATTGACATTACATTTGAATAGTTGGAGATTATAGCTATCAGGAAAACAAGAAATAGGGAGGTAGTTCCACAGGCGAGAAGTGCGAGACATGAAGCTATTGGAGTAGAAGAGACGGCTACATTTAACAGTTTCGACAGTGAAAGAATGAGAGCGAGATGCCAGCCTAGATGAGCGCTTAAATTCATGAAATCTGGGAACCAGCGAAAGCTGCTCATCGAAGCAGTTACCAGAAATCAAAGAAAATAAAAAAAAAAAATAATAATCCTGATTGAAAGTAGATATACGGAAACTAAAAAATGAAAGAATGTGGTATCCTTAAAACTGCTGTTAAACTTATAATAACTAGAGCTCTGGGTACGATCAGGTAATAGGCCAACAAATTAACGAGATCCCCCATAGCCCCTGTTAACAAGACATTCTAAAACTATCAGAGTAAAACTTCTCATCTATACCGGAGAGAAAATATAAAAACTGTACGCGTTAAGTATCACTTATCATCGGAATTGAGCAAAGAGAATGTATATATTAACTTACCTTACTCAAAATCTCGAATAATAACCTGATAAAGAGTTGTTTTAAAAATAATGCTTATAATAATAATAATAATAATAATAATAATAGGTTGCACGATGTTGGCACCCACTGAATATAAAACCCGGCATGACAGAGTGGGCCAATATCTGCACTGGAAAATCTGTAACTTCTACGGAAAGGAAACTGAAAGAAACTGGTATGAACACCAACCAGACCCGGTTACGGAGATAGGACCTGTTACAATTCTATGGGACTACACAATACACACTGACAGAACAATCAAAGCCAAACGCCCAGACAGTGTTATTAAAGACCAAAAACAAAAAAAAAGTGCCTCCTTATTGATATGGCAGTTCCTGCTGACTGCAATGTATCTTTGAAGATATTCAAAAAGCTATCAAAATACAAGGACCTTGAAATAAAAATCTCGAAAATGTGGCACATGGGAACATCAACAATCCCTGTTGTAGTTGGAGCTCTAGGACGGGTTGGACCAGATTCAAGTAGACTAATTGAAGGGATTCCTGGAAGCCCATGCCTCAAAGAGATACAAAAAATTGTTCTGACAAGTACAGCCCACACTTATACGAAGGGCATTATCTATGTAATATTTTTTTATTTTATTTTTTTTTTTATTTTTTTTTTTTTTTTTCAGTGGAAAGTGTCATGATGCCATTTCTAACCTTAGGTCCCTGGGCGGGACCCGGAAAGAAATGTATAAATGCCAGGAATCAAAGAAAATAATAATAATAATAATAATAATAATAATAATAATAATAATAATAATAATAATGGCTGCGCAGTTCAGGATTAAAAGCTGAAGATTTTATTCTTGTTACTGGGGACCAGTGTTTGCTAAATAAAAATTATCAAAGAAACAAACTGAATAACTCTGTTGATCCGAAATGCAGATTCTGTGATGAACATCCGGCAAAAATTGACCAACGTGTATAAGGATGCATGGTATTAGCACTGACCAAATAGTAAACTCGACATGGCAGATTGGGCCAATATCTGCACTGGAAAATCTGTAACTTTTGCGAAAAGGAACTGCAAGCAACTGGTATGAATACCACCATACTCACATCATGCATAATGACTTAAATGACATATTTTCTCCTTGACTAGCATGACATCTCAACTGTTTGCATCTTCTGCTAACAAAAGGTTTTGTTGTCTCTTACTGATTAAGCAATGTAGGTAATTTCTATTACACAAAAGCAAAGGCAGAAAATAACAATAAAAACAATAATAACAAAAATTAGAGATGAGTGCGATTTAAGAAAAGAAAAAAGGAAAAAGACAGATTTTACATTATTTCGACAGTACGTATGTCTTCTTCAGCATTAAAGTATAAAAAATATAAAAATGCACGTGTATAAAAACATGCAATTGTCGAAAAATTGCTGACATTGTTAAACGTTGAGTCTTTTCTTTTTTTCTGCTCTAAGTGTTGCAAAATAATGGAGAATTAGTCAATCATTTTCGCTAATAATAATAATAACATGAATAATAATAATAATAATAATAATAATAATAATAATAATAAATTATTTTTAAATTTCAATAAACTTTTTTTTTTTTTTTTAACCAGCGTCATTCTCTTTGATTTCCAATCGTCGTCCATTTAGTCGGAATCATCGTCCGTCTCGAGAGACGATGGAGGAGTGAATGGCACAGGTCGCGAACGATCCCCTACAGGCGTCTAAAAGACGTTAGCCTGGGCCCGGGGGGATTAATATGAAAATTAAAAATAGAAACAAAACGTCCAGTATGGCTCTTCCAGTGGATAAACAGGGAGCCCGTCCTTCAGAGGGAACCCCCCATAGGAACAAACCCTACACACAGCTAGAATTGTCATACAAGACAACAACTATTGGCTTACTAACTTACAAAACAACAAATGACTTAAAATTAGTGAAACAACATGAAAACAGAAAGAAAAAATATTCAATAATAAAAGAAGGCAGTAAATACAAACAACATTTACATTTAGTAGATTCTGTAGTAAATCAAAACAGAAGCCAAGAACCAACTATTGCACAAAAGATATGAAAAGAAAGCCAAGGATAAATCCCTGAACAGATGAAACAACGCTGGCAAGACAAACCTCTGCATGGGTTATCCAGAACGTGCAAATAAACCCAATGTTGATCCTTTTTTTAAACTAAAATTTATTTGCCATCCAGCAGGCTATATGATGAACTCTTATCTTATTCTTCGTCGGCATTTATCCATGGAGCTGGAGGGAGAATATATGGAAACTAGGGGCTGCCAGGGCGTTAGATCCCCTCACAGCCTTGCTAGCAGGGCATTATAAACAATACAGTTTGGAACCAGCGCGGAGAACTGAATGTAATGGAAGGTAGCGACTGTGCCGTCCATCCGCCTTTAAAGGCTCTCCAGGGTTTCTCAATCTAAACCGCCTTAAATTCTTCAATCCAAGCCGAACCTCCTCATTATAGCATTATTATTATTATTATTATTGGATTATCCGAATCAATCTAAAGCATTATTATTATTTTATTCAATCCAATTCGATTTCTGTATGGACACACTACCTACCAAGTTCACGGAAAGACCTAAGGCAGGTGGTGTGTTGTTATGGCCACATTCATGTTAATTTTTTTTTTTTTTTTTTTTATCTCCGATGAAGTTGCTAGCGTTACATAGACAAAGTTCTCCTTAGTGTGTGTGCTGTACTTAATAAGACAATTTTCTGTATGTCTCTTAAGCTGGGGTTTCAGGGATTCTTTCAATGTGTTGTTTTGTTCCATTTTTATAATTCCAAGTGCACCTATTACCACTGGTATTATTCTTGTTTTCAATTTCCACATTTTTCTATTTCAATTTCCAGGTCTTTTGTATTTTGATAGTTTTTCAAATTCCTTGGTTGCTATGTTACAATCCGCTGGACAAGCCATATCAATTAGTAGGCAAGTTTTTTTCTTTCTGGTTTTTTTTGACAATAATGTCCGGCCTATTTGCTTCAATTTTTCTGTCTGTGTGGATGGTATAATCCCATAGAATGGTGACATCTTCTATTTCTGTAACCGGCGCTGGCCGATGTTCATACCAGTGTTTGCTTACACATTTTCCAAAGTGTTTGCACATTGTCCAGTGTAAATTATTGCCCCACTCTATCGTGACGATTTTTATATTCATTTGGGGCAAGTATAGAACATCCTGAGATTAGATGGTCTATTGTTTCTTGGTATTTGTCACAGAACCTGCATTTTGGATCCACATTATTATGTATGATATTTGCCTGAAAATTCCTAGTGAAAAGACTCTGGTCTTGCGCTGCAAGAATAAAGCCTTCAGTTTCAGACTTTAATCCAGATGCTCGTAACCATTATTATTATTATTATTATTATTATTATTATTATTATTAATAATAATAATAATAATAATAATAATAATAAATAAGCAAACAAAATGATTGTCGTAACGCTTCCAATATCTTTCAACAGTTAAGAGAAAAGCGCCATTTAAGAAAAAGAAAAGGAAAAAGAAATAATAATACTCTTTATAATATAGATAATAATAATGATAATATGGAACTCTCCTGTCATGCTGTTTATTCTCCCGGAGCAGAAAGTTAGTAATTTGCATATGTAACTATCCTCAGGCGTTTTAAGGGTCGAAAGTTCAATAGATTCTGATTTCCACCCTTAAAAAGCCTGAACTTCCGACCCTTTAAAATGCATGAGGTTAATAACTTCCTGGCCTCAGGAAATGAACGGAATGACAGGAGAGTTCCATAAGATTTATACTCAACTGTTTGATTAATTCCTCTTAGTAACTAATCAACTAACGGAAAATTCCATGATGAACAAGATCACCATCATATTAAACACGCTCCAGATAAAATGATTACATAAAAGATAATTATAGTATTAATAATAATATTAATAATAATGATTGATATGAATAATCATTTGTGGTCTCTTCTTGTTTCGTGAATCTCCTCTTTCAGAGAGCTATATCTGTTTAATGCGCGAACCTTGTACAGTGTAACCCGTATATAAGAGAGTTGTCAGGATCGGAGAAGTCTCTTATATCCGGGTTTCTCTTATATCCGGGTTTGGTCTATTTTATATACATTAACACAGGCTCTAATTTGGGACCAGAGAAAATCTCTCTTATATCCGGGTTTCTCTTATATCCGGGTCTCTTATAACCGGGTTACACTGTATCCTCAGTTGTATAAAGCTTTCTTAAAGCCTACACTTGCGTACTTTTGTCATTACAATAATAATAATAATAATAATTACCTTTGCCCCTTGAGAACAGTGACAAAATACTTATCTTAACTCCATTTATTATAAAAGACGCGGTATTGTCTCTTTTATTGTCTCTAAGTACAAAGCAAACGCAAAAAATGACACCTTGTTCATGGGAGACGTTTTCAGACGTAGACTCTAAGCGTTACATCAGTCGTTCACAAATAAATAAAAATATCCCACCCCACTAAGGGAATAAATGTAAGAAAATGGCAAAAAAGAATTGACATATATTTATTTATATTTCTGAGATGAGGTATTATGTACACTATTTACATTATTCGGATTATTGTCCTCATCTTTGTCGCCATATTTAATACAACATTTCGGCTTTTCAGTATCTGTCTATATTTCTGAGATGAGGTATTATGTACACTATTTACATTATTCAGTCTATTGTCTCTATCTTTGTCGCCATATTTATTACAACGTTTCGTCCGTTGTACGCTCCAGCCTTCTTCAGGTGGTTGGAATGAACATTTATTTCACTCACTGGGGTAGACTGTTCTAGTTCCACGTGTCATGTTTAATGAATGTCAGTTATCAGTTATCTCCTGTTAATTCCCCTCTCCATGTCCTCCACTGCCTTAACCAGATATTGAACTCACACTCTTTGGGTCCTGTCACTGGATCTAACCAACGCCTTTATCCACTGTGCCATGTGTCCTAGATGAATTAACAGGAGATAACTGATAACTGACATCCATTAAACATGGCCCGTGGAATTGAACAGTCTACCCCAGTGAGCGAAATAAAGGGTTCAGTTCGATATTTCAACCACTTGAAAAAGGCCGGAGTGTACAACGGCTGAAACGTTGTAATGAATATGGCGACAAAGATGAGGACAATAGTCCGAATAATGTAAATAATGTGAAGAATTGACAGATTCAAATTGTTGGACTGATTGATTTAGGTTTATTTTGTTTTGGGTATTTTTTTTTTGTTTGTTTATTTACGAAAACAACAATGGGGCTTGCATATCTTTCCAGTCTGGATTAATTCGGTGTAGAGACCTTCTAGTCGTTATAAAGAAGAGCCGTTTTAGTAACGTTAGTTCAGTTAAATTGCTTACGAGATATGAATTTGAAAGAAGCCAAGAGGCAGAAATGTTTATTATTGATTTTGGTAAAAATAAGCATTTTGGAAATTTCCATCATGCAGTCTGTAGTAGAATTGCTCAAGAAAACATATCACGTATCAGTAAGCTTCAATATACTCTATACTTATTCGAGACCTCCCCCACAAGGCGACATGTGGCACAAGGCCGTTCAAACGTGGGGCTTTCCGTGCATGTACGCTCGGGCAAAATTTCCTCGTAGAAATACATGGGATCGGGCGGCTGTTTTTCCCCAGACGAGACTCTGCCCGAGTTTTGATATACACTAAATTTACACAAGATCCCCACACAACAGGATATGGTACATGACCGCTTTAACGCGGGGCTTCCGCAAAATTTCCCCGTAGAAATACATTGGATCGGGTGGCTATTTTACCACAGACGAGACTCTGCCCGAATTTTGATATACACTAAATTTACACAAGATCCCCACACAGTAGGATATGGCACAACGCTGGTTTAACGTATACACAGGGTCGGTTTGTTGTCTACTTTTCTCCCGACGAGACCTTGCCCGTGGGAACAGCCGCGTCTAACTTCCGTCCGAATGCAGAGACTCTGATAAGTTGAGCTTTAATATACTCGATATTTGCCCATGCTCCACACAAAGCGGGATGTGAAATAAATCGTGTGGCTTTCCGAGTGTGTTCGCTCAGGAAATAAATCCCCGTAGATCCCGCATGCGCGGTTCAGGTGATTGTCTATTTTTCGCTAGACATGTCTCTGTCCGTAGGCAGTGCCTCATCTGAGATACTCTCCACCGGAAAGCAGAGAGACGGACAAGTTGAGCTTTTTTATATTCGGTATTTACGTGAGACCTTCCCACAACGCGAGATGTGGCACAAGGCCAGTTTTTAACGTGGGGTTATTCCAAGCGCGTACGCACTGGACAAAAATTCTTCGTAGACCCCGCAGACACCGGGTCAGGTTGCTGTCTAGTTTTCTCCAGACGTGACTCTGCACGAAGGAAAAGCATCGACTGAGTTAGTCTCCGCCCAAAGACACAAAAATTCCCCGTAGACTCCGCTTACACAAGGTCGGGTGGCTGGCTTAAGGCACCATCTCTTTTGAGTTCCTCTCTGCCCGCAATTATAGAGTTCGACAAGC